>OW386288.2:20260705-20860705 GCA_936432065.2 Rutpela maculata
TAGGTAAATGAAGCAGATAAGAGTCCATAAAATTGGTATTTAGTATATACAAGAGAAGCTAAGGTCCTCCTCCATTACCACCCACCACCCCATTATTAAAGGGGATGAAAAAAAATTGTGATTTAGTGTGTGTACAAGAACCAGAAACCTCAAAATATTTTTTACTTCATCCACCCCCACTACCAACCCCTATCACCACCCCCACCCCGCTACCGATGTGGGGTATCGTTTTATGGGTTTTTGGGGTAGAGGATTTCAAATATTATGTTATTAAAGTTCCATAAACAATTATTTCGACATACAAAATTTTTTCGTTGTGAGTGACTTGGATAAAAAATCTGGATGTGGAAGTAGTGATTCCTTGGGTAGCGGTTTTTTTAAATTTAAATACAAAATAAGGTTTAAATAGGTAAATACCTCAATAAACACTTGGACATAATCACTGTAATATTCCTAATAACTATTGGATAGTCGTGTTATGAATTATATAAACTACATTATTCAAGTAAGATTGTTTTGAAATTGAAACAATTGTTTCGTCATCTTGTAGTACGTCAGCCCGTTAAGATTTTCGAGTTACAGTTCGCATTTTTTTTATCGTTGTATTTATACACTCCACTATATAAATAGAAAAAAAAAATTAGCCTCGCTGCTTTGATAATATTAGCCTCTAATTTGATACAACTTTGATTGGTATTATTGGAACGTAGGCCAGTTCTCGATTAATTCATGTCTTGTTCATAATTTTTAACGAGAATTAATCGAGAACTGCCTCACTGCGGTATAAAAATTACGACATTTTTTTTGACAGACGGAAAGTCGTTTGCCAGCCACCTGTATCGTTTTTCGAACTTTTGTCATATGAAAAAGTTTCTTAGAATTTCATCATCTATAGTTTCCCTGCGATAAAGCTCACTGTTTTGATAGGGGTTATCGGTGACGGGCTGCCGTACTAAGCTTTTATCTAAAACATGTTACTTGACAATTTAAATCACTTTAATTGTTTATTAGTTTGAATGTTTTAAGTTCCCTAAGCCCTTCCAGTGGCCTTGATATTCGTCATGTGACCACCTGCTAGATAGTGAATTTAGGACTCCCTGTATGCTTTCTAAACGAACTCTGGTTTAGACGAAGCAAACTTTGATGCATATATATCAATTTGCTCAATTAAAGCACACATCCTGTGATTATTGATCTTGAATACGTTACATAAATCAGTTGAAACAGTGGTTTTGTCAGGGTTAGGGAAGTGTAACGGGATGTGGGGTTGACAAGTTATTGGTACATGTTTCGGAGGGAGTCTATTAATTTATTGAATTATGTTAGTCATGGCAGGGGATGGCTGGTGGATAACTTTATATATTAAAAAGTTTATCGATTGGAGAAAGATATGCATATGTCGTGTCGTTTGATGAAATACGTCATTTCGTGAAAAGCCTAGGCGGTACATGAACTGCCTGCATATGCAAATTATTATTGAGGTTGCACAACGTGCCTAGGCATTTAGTGAAACGCCATGGTCGTCTCGGTACTTGATTTTTAAAGTCATTCGACACGATCTTCTGCCGCAAATTAGACCGGCAGATTGTGTTCTATTACTTGCTGCCTATTTGTTTCGTTTATTATGGAAAGTAAGGGTGAAAAAGACTTGTTCAATGATCATTATAAAAAGTACTATGAAGCAAAACCGAATAAATGACCGTATACCATCAGAAAATTAAAAGCGGTGCGAAAAATATTTAATTAATTTTGAGATTAGGTTAGATTAAGATGTTATATTCGTAATTCGTAATTTCGTTAGTAATCTAAAACCCGAAACGTACCAAATAAATCTGAACCTAACCTCGAAATTAATTAAATCTCCATCTCTCTCTCTTTGTAATGATCACTGTATAAGTCTTTTTCACTTTTAATTTCCATAATAAACGAAACAAACAGCTCAACGTGGCTTCCGGGCAAATAAATCGATCAAGACAACTAACCTCTTAGATATCAGTTACTTCATGAACAATATCAACATCTAATTTGCGACAGATCGTGCAGAACGGCTCTAAACAACTAACCTAACTAGAGATGCCGCAAGACCGAGACTAGTCTCGGTCTTGCCTTGGTCTTGTCTTGAATTTCAAGACAAGACCATCTCTGAAATTTCGAGACGAAGACAAGACCTGACCTTTCAAGACCAAGACTCTTATCGAGAGTGTTGTCAAGAGTCTTGAGTTTTGTCTTTCGATAACAATTTTTTAAATTTTTATTTTTAAACAATGTATTTTTAATGGGCAAATCAATCTAGAATTTCCTAAAACTTGAAGGGCTGTATTAAAATATTTAAGCATACGGGAGTATTAACTATTACTGAATGAATACTACTGACTGTTGAAAAAAGTTTATTTCGCATTTTTACATTAATTTAAAACAATTCAGTTCTGTTCAATTGCAATTTAAATAAATCGGTCTTGTTACACAAAAATTGTTTCTTCTGTTTACTCATTCCGACAGGTTTCTGAATTGAGGATTAAATGTCAAGACTCAATACTATACCAAGACCAGACCAAGACAAGACTAGTTAAGCCAAGACTATCTCGAGACCAAGACAAGATTTGCTTAGTCTTGTCTTGGTCTTGCGGCATCTCTAAACCTAACCTCAAACACACAATACAACACAATCTGTGAGATATCAGTCACTTCATGAACAGTCAACATAAAATTTGCGACAGATCGTGTCGAACGACTCTAAACATCATGTGCCGAGACGACCACGGCTTTTCACGAATTGCCTAGGTAGATTGTTCAACCTCAAGAATTTACATGATATGCCGTCAGTTCATCTACTGCCTAGGCTTTTCACGAAATAACGTATTTCATCAAAGGACTACGACACAATATATGCCACACAATGATCACACAGTCATATTTTCTGAGTAACTTTTAATTTTATTTACTCATGTTTTTTGTTAACAAAAAAAAAGGATTTGCAAAATAGCATTTCTTTAAGGTTTTAGAACAGAGTTGATTTTTTAGCCTACTTAGCATAAATATAGAACTTGATTTTGTGTGACAGTTCCTCCAGATGATTGAACCAGCTAAGAGTGTCGTCTAAAACAACGCCAAGAATTTTAACACTGTTACCTTTAATTAGTGAAATATATGTTGAAAAAACAATTTTTTGGGTTTTTTTTCTTCATTTAACTTAAGATTATTTGAAGAAAACCAAGCACCAGCTAGTTTGATAGATCGAAAGCTATCCTCACTTAGGTCATGAATTTTCAAATTATTTGTATACTAAGGGTTGGAAGTGCCCTTTTTTTCTTCGAGAATACAGTTTGCAATCCGAGGCCCGTAGGGTCGAGGTTTGAAAGTATTCGAGACCAAAAAATCGCACTGTACCACCCGCGGTGCATATTATATTTTTCGTCGTACCCATGAATCATTAAACTAGAAAAAAACTTGAGAAAAACTAGTGGAAAACCATAATTATTTGAGTAAGATTTCATATTTTTTAATAGTAAAGGTAGCGATGCTTGGAATATCAATATTAATAAAATAAATTTAGGACGTGGTTTCTATTCAAATGACAACTACTGTCAAGATAAATTAAATCATATTATTGTAAAATCTTTGAACATTTTTGAAAATAGTGTCGGATATAGAAAATATAGCAAATATAAGGCTTGTCTGGATTTATTTCCAAAAAAGTTAAAACATTTAATACTTTGTTATATAAAAGAGAAAATTTTTCCAAATTTACTTTATTTCCCTGGGGACGTTATGAAAAATACATATTTGGTATATAAAGCGACACTTACGATCGACAAAACAATGAAATTAGAGTATACTTACGAGGAAGGTATGATGAAAAAATGCTTATAACGAACAAAATAGAATTTGATGTCATTAAAAAAAATACGCGTATTAATGAGTAGAAGAATTAACAAAATAACTATAAAAATGTAAAAAGCAAATACTGAAATTTTCTTTAAGAGAAAATGGAGAGAGTCATGATTCTTTAAAAGTTTTTATTTAGGTCGTTTTTTTTTTAATATTATTTGAATAAATATTAGAACCCTGGTATCAATATATACATGTATTTCACAATTGAAAATATGATATATTAAAACCGCTGCCCAAGGAATCACTACTTCCACATCCAGATTTTCTATCCAAGTCACACAACGAAAAAATGTTGTATGTGGAAATAATTGCTTAAGGAACTTTAATAATATAATATTTGAAATCCTCCACCCCAAAAACCTATAAAACGATACCCCACATCGGTAGTAGGGTGGGGGTGGTAGTGGGGGTGGATGAAATAAAAAAATATTTTGAGGTTTCTGGTTCTTGTACACACACTAAATCACAATTTTTTTTCATCCCCTTTAATAATGGTAATGGGGGTGGCTAATGCAAAAAATTTTTTCGAGACCTTTGCTTCTCTTGAATATACTAAATACCAATTTTCTGGACTCTTACCTGCTTCATTTACCTAATTACCCCAAATTTACCCCAATTTACCCCCAACCCTTCGATAGAACAAGATGAAAATATAATCTAGTTCCAGATCACGTTAAAATACATACGTGTACCAAATTTCAAGTCAATATCTTAAACGGTTCCAGAGTAAACGTGCGCACAAAAAAAGTTACAGAGCGACAGACAGACCGACAGACAGAAATTTTTTTTCGCTCAAACTTAAAATCTCGACGTTTCATGACATTCTAAGCCTATTTGAACAATAAAAATTTTTAAAAATTTTTTTATCGTTACTATACTTCCACTGGATGTGGAAGTAAAAATGAAATGTGTATGTTTCTAAGATTAGTATGTTAAAGTGACTGCGAACTTTAATTCTAGATGATTACGATAATAGTCCCACTACGATGTTGAAAAGTTGGATACATTAACTTTTACAGACCTTCCTTTTTAAGGATTGAAAAGTGAAAAGAAACGGGATCAACAATTTCAAACGAAAAAGTAGAAAGCCAACAATTCTCAACCTCATTCCACTTTAAATGTTTTAAGCTGTTGATGGTAAAATAAATCCTTTTTTGGAAGCCATTCGTATAATTATATCTAGCAATGTGATGTAAATATGTGATGTACTGTATCCTAATAAGGGTATACGGAAGTATCGGCGTTGCATGTAAATGAGTGCGCAGGAATAGATAATCAAATTTTATTTTTCTATTTTGAGGTCTCCGTTGCATAAACATATAAACATGTCTCCTTATCTATAAATTAAAACAGAAATTTGGTGTTACGCTTTTATGTGGGATGTGAATTCTTTATTATTCTAATTATTTGATGGTCAAATGAATTAATTTGATTGTTTCTTGAAGTTCGCAACCTACACCTGACCTGTGCTTTAGGCTGTCAATGTACAAAAATATATTAGGATATGTCATGTTTTTTCATAATTATTAGGCTGCAAATAGACCAATAGTTTCTACATGGTGTTTTTGAAAGCAGATATTCCTTTCTATATAAAAATAAGCAAAATCTGGAATTTTAAAAAATTCCGACAATGTCCTATAATCATCTCATAATGTACTAATAAAGAAAGACACATCGATATCGATTGAAACATTAAAGAACTACGGGAGAATAACACAGCTCCACGAAATAAAAAACCGCTACCCAAAGAATCACTACTTCCACATCCAGATTTTCTACCCAAGTCTCTCACAACGAAAAAAAAAAAGTGTATATAAATAACACAGCCACAAAAAAATTTTTGTCCTGTATACTACACCAGTATATTCCCGTGTATTTTCACGCGCTGAATCCGAATCCGAGGTCAGAATAGGTCGATTGTCTCATATAGATCATTTTCTGTGTATCCAATTTACTCGAGGAAAGCCACTGCGTATTCATAATTCTTGAAGTAAACCACTGCGCATCCATATTACTTGAGGTAACCTACTGCGTATCCATACTACTCGTGGCAACCTACTGCGCATCCATAGCACTTGAAGAAAGCCACTGCGCATTCATACTACTTGAGGTAACCCATTGTGCATCCATTTGACTTGAGGAAACCCACTGCGCATTGATGGTACTCGAGGAAAACAACTACGCATCCACAATACTCGAGGAAACCCACTGCGCATCCATATTACTCGAGAAAAGGCACTGCGCATCTAAAATATTCGAGGAAACCTACTGCGCATCCATACTACTAGAGGTAACCCACTTATTATAGAATCAAGAAAATAACAGAAGATCTATAAACACCGTACAGGTTGCATGGTATTTTGATTTGAAATCGTAGAAGCTAGACACACACGCGATGACGCGTCTCTGACGCTATCTCCTCATCTATCCTTGAAACATTGGTATCAATTTAGCAACCTGCTAAAATAATCTTGAAAGGCAGGCACGCTGATCTTCGTTTGTTTATAGGACTCGAATTACAATGCAACTTGCACAGGCCCCGCGCATCAAATCATGGTCCCCGGTACCTAGATTCACTGGCGGCCCTCCGCACCTAATAAATGATGAGCGGGAAAATTTTTTTTGTCAAAATCTCTGGCGGGCCCTCGCTACGGGTCCCTCGGAAGTCAACGGGCCCTCGCGCTTAATAATTGATGAGCGGGGGGGAGAAATTTGAAAAAAAAATGTTTGCCAAAGTTTCTGGCGGGCCCCCGCACTTAATAATTGATGAGCTGGGAGAAATTTGAAAATCCCCCATACGGAGGGCCTGAACCTGCAGGGTATTTATAAATCATGAAATTCCACACCTAGATTTTCTATCCATGTCTCTCACGACGGAACAAATTTTGATACTATATTTGCACTTCACAATGTGGAAATTATTGTTTATAGAACTTTAATAACGTAACATTTGATATTGTCTACCCTAAAAACTTATAAAACGATATGCCACATCGGTAGTTGGTAGAAGGGTGGATGAAAAAAAAAATTGAGGCCTTAGGTTCTTATATACACGCTGATGTACACATTTTTTCCTAAAATTCACCTTTTTGAGAAAAAGCCATTCTATTCTCCATAATATGCATGACTACGCTGCCTATGTACTATTCTGTGCGTACATCTACTATCTGCCTGTATAAGTCAGACTTCATTTCGCCGCAAAAGCTCATGTTCCAATACAGGTTTATCAAAATAATGGCGTAGTAGGTTACAGTAAAATCAAAGTTGTTGATTTTGATTATGAAAATGAAACAACAGTGTCTTTCCTCAAAAAAGTCGACGTGGTATGGTTCTATGGCAAATGGAAAAATTTATCGTTACCTGGTTGGAATGGTCACATTGAACACTTAACGAAAAATGGTAAATTTTTCAAAATCTAAAATTTCGTTTTTACCTTTTATTCATCAGCATGCTAGCAACTACAGTACTATATACACGACTTTACTCTGTGCATTGGATAATGCAAAACGTTACCATCACGATGAATGCGTTGTTACTTTTGATCAACCTCTGTATGCAAAAGCTTGAGAAATTGTATCAGCTGCACCTGAAAGGTCCGAATTATCGAAGATAATAATCAGGTTAGGAGGATTTCATATGCTCGTGTCGTTTTTTGGAGCAATTGGCTACATCCTGCAAGGAAGCGGCATGAAGGAAGTACTTTCTTTGATTTATGCTCCAAAGTCATTAGAAAAAATGCTCAATGGCCATGCTTACGCGAGAGCTGTCCGAGCTCATACATTACTTCAACTTACTTTAGCAATCATAATATCTAAAGAACTTGTTCTTTGATGACAACATAGATGTAGATCTTATCATCACTATTGAAAACGTATTAAATGACACTATTTCTTATAATATTGAAAATGACGATGAAACATCTGAAGAATTGCTTCATCAGTTTAACCAAAAGCTGAGAAAATATGAAGAACGAGGACCTACGGCTAAACTATGGATACAATATTTTCACATGGTGTCAATTGCAAGAGTTTATAACAGCTGAACGTATGGGAGATTGGCAAGCTCACTTGAACACTGTTAAAGAAATGCTCCCTTATTTCCACGCATCAGGACATTTCCCTTACGCTAAGTCTGCGCACTTATATCTGCAAGACATGCTAAAATTAAATGAAGTCTATGGATCCTACTGTTTACCAACGATTTACAGGAGGATTTTTCACGGTTAGACGTTCTAACAAGTTAAGTTGTGGGACGAATATGGTGATAGAACAGTCAATGATGAAATCTATGAATATAGATGGAGGTATTGCTTGAGGAAGAAGTACTAAAGAGAGTGTCATCAGCAAATGGGTTTGTAGTATGCATACAATGAATACCGTTTGTGAAGCATTGGAAGATCTCGCGAATGTAAGAATGGATACAATAGATCAGCATGTTAATGTAAGCGACTCACGATTAAGGAAAGATGCTAAGGATGTACAAAAACTTCAACGGAATTCGCTTTCTTCTTTCTGTATATGGAGCTCCAAAAAAAATTACTTCCATAGATAAGTTACGTTAGCTTGTCTTCCTCCAAACCTCTTCTGCTCATCAACCTTTTTATCTAGTATATTACCAGGTTCAAGTGTGGCTTGGTAATCAACTGGACCCAGAAGAATGGGGTTGGAAGCTAATTAATAATGTATTGGAACCAATCCATACTCTACTTCCACCGGCACCAGAAAAGCTCCTTAATACTATTTTTTGCAACTGCAAAAAGGGGTGTAATTTGAAATGCGGCTGCAAAAAAGTAGGCTTATTTTGTTCATCAGCATGCACCAGCTGTCAAGGCCAGTCGTGTTCAAATACTGAATCTCCAACAGAAGATGATCCTTACCTCAACGACGAAACAACTGATGTATCGCTGTTTGAACAATTTACGTCAACTCAGGAAGATGAAGATGAAGAAGAAGAAGAAGGTGGAAGAGAAGAAGAAGAAGAAGTTGAATAAGAAGACCTAATATTATATTAAACTTCAATAAAAAGACCGTGGAGTAGGCCTACCGGGGAAACCACATTAAAAAAGACGCGTCAAGTACACTACCTAGGTGGCGTGGAAACGTGTGCATATTATGGAGAATATAACTTTAGAATGGCTTTTTCTCAAATAAGGTGAATTTTAGGAAAAAAAGTGAAACGGCCATTTTTGTAGAGAATTGAAAGATCTACAATTTTTGTCTAAGCTATTTTTATCATAAAACTAACAGTTTCGCTAAAAAATCCAAAAAAACCATTTTTGCCAACTTTGACCTCGCATAAAATTTTTCACAACTTCATTATAATGGTATCCCTAACGTTCATGTAAATTTTCAGCTTCTTGGGAATTTATGCAAGGGTATCCCTATTTTTAGGGATTATTCTAAGCCTATTTGAACAATAAAAATTTTCAAAAATTTTTTTTGCATTACTACAGCCCACTTCACTTTTTTTGTGTGTTTGTGTGAATATTTGCATACGCGGTTTGATATAAAATGGCGGAGTATCCGGTGATATTCATATATTACACAGGCACACAAGAAAAAAATTGTATGTTTCTGGGACTTCATTGGGCAATCTCTATGTATTTCGACGTGCTGAATACGAATCAGGTGTCCATCACCCATCAAATTTTAGTAAATCCCGAAAATAACCTAAATTATGAGGGTTTTTTTAGATTATTTTCGCGATTTACAGAAAAATGGTGGGTGATGGAGCTAAATAGACACCTGATTCGTGTTCAGCACGTCGACATACATGGGAGTCACCCAATGGAGTTCCAGGAACAGACCACCTTTTTTATTTTGTGGAGTTGTGTGATTAAGTCTTTATTGAGGATGTGCAGCTTTCTGAATGTTTACCGAAATGAAACTTTGAAAACTGAAACTTCTTTTATTTAAAATCACTGGCGCATCCACCAAATTTGCGAATATGCTGGTAAAAATAATTCATTCTTTATTGATGATGTGCAGCTCCCTGAAGATCTACCCAGATGAAAACCACGACAAAATAATCTTTCAAGTAAGCAATACAAAGCACGCGTTAAACTCAACACCTCTCGTTGTGTCGGGGGTTAAACAGTTGTATTTATCATCAAAACTAAAAGCCAAAATGGAAAGATAATACATAAATAATACATTCGGCGATGGTCTACAGCAAGCAAAAATTGAATTAAATTGAACTGAATTAAATAAAGATGCCGTCTATAGTATTATATCACGTATCAAATTTGAAAGAAATCGATTAAATATTTTTGAAAATATTAGGAAAACGGTTTTCGATGTTCCGCCAAGGGACCCTAACTTTTCCCTCTATTTGCGGTTATATTATTTTACTATAAATAAGAAAATACCAGGCTAGCTGGAAAAAAATTTACCCCTAGCAGAATTATCGGTATCGACCTTCAAGCCCTTTAAATCACCGGGCAGGGACGATATTTGCCCTGCCCTGCCCTGCTTCAACACGAAATTAAGGAACTTATACCATGTCCGAGAAGCATATTCATAGCAAGCTATATTCTTGGGTATATTCCATAAGCTTGGGGGGAAGCTAAGGTGGCGTTTATCCCAAAAATGGGCAGGCGTCCACCAGACGAGCCTAAATCTTATCGTCCTATCAACTTAACCTCATTTCTCCTAAAAACAATGGAGAAATATTAGATCAACACATTAGAAGCGAAATCATTAAAGGACAGGGGAACCGCTTCACTCAAAACAATTTGCCTATCAACCTGGCAAATCAACAATAAATGGTCTTCACGGCCTGGTTAGAGGCATCGAAAAGACGTTTACAGCAGAGGAACTGGCTATGTGTGCCTTCAAAGATATAGAGGGTGCTTTTGACAACACCTATGAATCCATACAAAAAGCCGCGAAAAAAAAAGGAATACAGTCCCCAACAATCAAATGCTAAGAAGCAGAATAATTACCACAAATATGGGGAATGAGTCGGCCACCGTGACTGCAGTTGGTGGAGTCTTATCGCCCTTGCTGTGGTCAATGGTGGTCGACGATCTCCTCCATAAACTGAGTAATTCTGGCTTCAACGTTCAGGGCTATGCTGATGACCTAGTCGTTACTATAGGAAAAATACCATAAATAAAGTTAATTACAGATTTTTTAAGAAAAAGAGGTGGCAGCCAGTGTAACCAGTGCCGGTTTTAGATATAAATTGCCTCTAGGCCCAGGTCTAGGAACAAGTTAAATGTCTTCTTGTATTATAATCTCTATGCTTGCTATCAGTTTATGGGCACTAACCACTAAGATGAACGGTAAAGGTGCCCCCACAGAGTGGCGCCCCTAGGCCCGGGCCTATGAGGCCTTGTCAGAAAACCGGCCCTGTTTGTAACCATTTCGTCCCCGACTTTCCAAGCATTATTAATAATTATTTGGTTTGTTGTCGTGCAAAGAATCAATTTACATGAATGTAAAATATGTCTTCAAATAAAATGTTTAAGTAACACTTTAAATTACTCTTATCGACAATCATACACACACATTAATTTTTAATGTACCCTCCTATGTAATTTTCTAAACGCATTACTCGAGTAAGTAGGGCAAGTTAACCCTTTCACGGCCGATTTAGGTCACACCCTGGTTGCACTATTGATCAGACGTTGTTTATATAAAAAGCACGGTATTATATTTATAAACATCAAGTTGACACATTTACATATAAAAGAAGCATGGAGCTTTCTTTTCAAAGCAACTACGTGCTGCATAATTATAAGTATTCAAATTAATTCGGATCTTATGAGTTGAAATTCAAATTGTAACATAACGAGAGGAGAAAGAAACTTGATTTGTACTTACCAATAATCAAAAAGGCGAACACGTTATGGTTTACCTTACAAGATATGTGTCATTGTAACAGCCAGAAGTAAACAACGCTGTCTCAAGCTTGTGTAAGGTTTTTGGCGGTCGGTCATTATTCGAATTAACAAAAAACAACCGGATGCGGCTTGGGACGTACGACAATGCAACACAAAATGCCGGAAATAAAGTCAGTATTTGTAAAATAAAAGCAACAAATGTGCGTGCTTACATCTAGTCTACTGTGATTAGGTCGACGGACTCGCGGGCAAACTTTAGGAGTGCTACTGAGTTGCGCTGCGCGGGTTGCCGTTTGCCCTAAAATCACCGGGAGCGGATGGATGATTATTAATGGTTCAAGGAACGGATTTTTGAGAGGTATTTTTAGTATATCTGAGGGCTTTACTTCACGCCATTAAACGACAATTACGATAGGGAAGGTGTAGCTATCGAGGGGTCTTAAGCGAGCCATTGAAATTCAAGTGACACATTTTCTGTTGGACGGGCAAATTTCATACTTACAATTTGTCGAATCGTGTAAATAGTCAAATTACTGTAATATTCACTGAAATAATGGAACTTATTTGATAGCGAAATACATTTTGAATAATAATGTTCTTTTATAGTTTACAAATGATATAACTAATATTCCTCATTTCGGTTTGAGTTTAAAAATGTTTTTTCGCTAACAGCTTCGTTTGGTTGGGTCTAACATAAAAAATCTTTAAACAGGATTGTAGACGGTAAAATTGTCTACAAAATATATTTCTTACGTTTTTTCATATTTGCAATATTTCCATCAATTTTGTACATAAATTTTAGCTGTGAATTTAAAACGACACAAAAAACGGCACAAAATTTGAATAAAATCGATTCAGTGGTTTGGACTCTCGGTGCGGCCTCCACAACCGACAGACATTTTGAGAATAACACTTTTTGAACAACGGGCAAAATTAAATTTTTTAAGTACTGGTGGTACTACTGCAGTTGATTCTGGTTCTTTTGAGACTGTTCCATCCAAGAATGTCTTATATACATGGTCCGCCACTTAAAACTCCACCCAGACTCGTAACCAGTGGCGGATCTAACCGGGCGCTCAATGAGCAAATGCCACCTGGGCCCCTGTGCAAAAGGGCCCTCGAAGACAATGCATCCGTCGCGATCCGTGGTTATCATCCGAAAAAATGGGCCCTTCAAAGAGTTTGCCACCTGGGCCTTTTACCTTAGATCCGCCACTGCTCGTAACTTCCTTATTTTTTAAGCTACAACCATGTTCGGTACATCAAATTGTAGATATTTTTAAGGCCTTTAAATGTGCATACAGAGTGATTAAAAAAAATTGAAACAATTATTACGAAAAAAAAATTAATTTCCTTGAATATTTTTTTCCCTCACCCTACCCTGTACATGACCTCTGTTAATGTTTTCTTACAAAGGTTTTAATTAGATTCAATTTATGTTATCACGTCATATTCGATATTCTCTTTCGTTTTAGAGAAAAAAAATAAAAACTCTCTTTTCGACTCCAAACTGAATTCTCTTAATAGGCCAGTAGGCTTAAAATCCAAATCGGAAATAATTGCTACAAAAGGTTTTATTGTTTTAATGGCTTCATTTGTTGCCTAATATGACTATCCTAGGTTTTCCAACCGACGGAGTTGTGCTTAAGTGTAGGGGGTAAAAATGTACCCCCAAAAGAGGTATTTGTACGGTTTTACGGTTATATCTCGCAAAGGACTCACAACATAGTCCTAGTAAAAGTTGTATTGCATTGAATGAGACCAGACGCATATTTTTTGGACCGCCCGTTCCCATACTAGTGCTCATCAAAGTTGGACAAATTTTACATATTTATGAAAAATGTGTTATTTACACTATGTTAAACATAGTACTATAGCATTCCATTGTACTAGTCTTGGACTTATATATAAAATATTAAAATTGTAGAATATATAAAAAGATAATATTAAAAAATGGTTTCATATAGAATATTATGAGATCCATTCAACTGATATAAATATGGAGGCAGGATAAGATACACAATTCTTGAAATCAATTAGTGATGATTATATTTCATAATAACAAAAATTGTTGTTAAAAATCGTAGGCCAGCTTCGGCAATAGATTCAGCTTGAGTGTCATGCTTGAAGAAAAGTTTGATTTCTTCGAGAATACATTTATTTTCGACCAACAGCTTGACCATCTTCTTCTTACCCTACCTGAAGAGTGCTGAAGTTGTGTCACATCCACTTATGGCGTGGAGAAACATGAGTGGCCTTCTGATGTTGTGTTGTTTGAAGCTGTTGGGACCAAATACTTTTGATGGGGTCGTTCCTCTTCTAGGTTTTGACAAATATATGTTTGCTGATGGTGTGGCTAGGGCATTGAGCATGATGAGGAGATCCGTATCCTCACCAACTACCACAACCTTCTCATGCGCCTGTGATACCTCAAGGACCACCCGCAACAATCAGGTGCGGTCTGCGTCTTCATTAGCTTGCTTTACTGAAAAGCCTTCACCTTCAAGCCTCTTAGTAAGCAAGCTAATAAGAAGTGCTTTGTTTCTGTCGTTGGAAAGGAATTGGTCACCACTATTAACTCGGTAAAGATGACCTCAGAGTAGTATGTCTTTTGCTTCGATTTCAAGAATTGTGCATCTTATCCTGCCTCCATCTTTAATCAGTTGAATGGATCTCATAATATTCTATATGAAACCATTTTTTAATATTACCTTTTTATATATTCTACAATTTTATATATTTACTAAGTACAAGACTAGTACAATGGAGTGCTATATAGTCCGGTCGAATTATCACGGATAGTTAAAATGTGGCGAAAATACATAACCACGATTTTATTGTTTTAAGTTGATGAGTTGGACATCCAAAACAAGCCCTTATAGTTTGCCAACTGATGTCTTACTGGATAAAGGGGGTGGGGGGGTCGTAAAGTTGAAAAGTCGGTTTTTCGCGTTTTAAATAGAAGGTTAATAATCTGAGAGGAAAGTTCAAATGGGAAAGTTATAGGTATTAAAAAAACCTATAAAATGAGCCTCCGAACATTAAGATAGCTTTATTAGGTCAGGAGTAAATTCAAAAAAATCGAAATTTTGAAAAAAATTTTTAATTTCAGCAATATTTCAGAAAAATTTTTAAAATTTTGCTAAAGTATGTGCTATATACGGGGGAACATCTGATAAAAATTTCAAAATTGCATTATTTTTTGATATATTCAATTTTTTTTAAAAAAGGGGGTCCTCAAAAAATGGCTATAGTACTTCATTTTCTGTCAGATTTTGCTATGAGAAGAAAAATTCTATTCTTCGAGAGTTGTTCAATATTTACAAATTTTTTCTATATAGTCATTATTCAGAAAAAAGTGGTGAAAATTTAATTTGAAAAAATAGAAAATTTTTTTTTGCATAAAAAAATCCAATTAAAGTTAAATATCTTTTGAATGGAATGCAGTGTCGAAAAATCATGTCTACCATTTTGAAGAGCTGTTTTTTTTGGTTCACCTCAAAAAAAAAACACTGTTTTTTCAAAAAAATAATGCAGATATCGATCTGAAATTTGTATCAGATGTTTCCTCCTATATAGCACATACTTTAGTAAAATTTTCGGTTTTTTTGAATTTACTCCTGACCTAATAAAGCTATTTTAATGTTCGGGGGCTCATTTTATAGGTTTTTTTAATACCTATAACTTTCCCATTTGAACTTTCGTCTCAGATTATTAGCCATCTATTTAATCGCGAAAAACCGACTTTTCGACTTTACGACCCCCCACCCCCCTTATCCGGTATGACATCAGTTGCCAAACTATAAGGGCTTGTTTTGGATGTCTAACCCATCAACTTAAAGCAATAAAATCGTGGTTATGTATTTTCGCCGTATCAAATTACAATTCGACTGAACTAATAGTACTATGTTTAATAGGGATGGGACGGATGTGCTTTTGGCCGGATAACCGGATACAGTATATCCGGCCAGTTCAAAATCCGGTCCGGCCGGATAATCCGGCCGGATATCTTGCCTTTTCAAGCAGTCACTTTATCTACGAGCAGGCCGCGATATTTACAATTAAATTCAAGTCGCACCCGTATTGCCCTGTCCTGCCAATCTTGCACATTGCTGGAAGTAATTGTAATTACACGAAATGCGCATGGTACACCAGAACAGAACTAATAATAATTAATAATAAATATTTATATGTGTGTACTTGGTTCTATCCACAGTTATAGTGTTTATGTATTTATTAATATTATGATTTTCTCAGAGGAACCAGTAACCAGCAACCGGCATCACGAAAGTTGTGTTTTAGTTCTCATTATTTTATTACTATTTAGTATTTATACCATACTTATCTAGTAGTCTATTAGGACCAAAGAATTTGATTTTAAATTTTAATATTATTTATTATACAGTGTGCTTCCACAATAACTTCTTTATTTTTTTTCCGATTTCAATGAAATTTTATTGAAGTATGGAACAAATTAGGATCTACTCATAACCAGAAAAATATTCGCCTCTTACAAATGCAAAGCCACCTGTGGTACCAATATATGTGGAGAAAATCAAAAAATTACATTAGGCATATTTTTATGGGAAAATTTTGTTAATGAAACTTGTTCAGAATTGTACAAAAATCTTAAGTTCAAAATTTAATCAAAATTAAAAAAATATATAAATTTTGATTAAAATAATGTCCAAAAATAAGTCCGAAAATATCATTTTAATAGTTTTTTTGTGTTTAGAAAACTGGACTATGATAATTTTGTTTGAAATTCAACCCAAGCTGCCAGGTAGTTGTCAAGCAATTTACAGTTTTTTTTAAATTCTATTCAAAATTTTAATTTTTCAATTTTTTAAATTTGTTTAAATTTTGGGCATAAGGTTTTTGGACAATTCTGAACAAGTTTCATTAACAAAATTTTCCGATAAAAAAATGTCTAATTGATTTTTTTATTTTCTCCACATATTTTGGTACCGCAGGTGGCTTTGCATTTATAGGAGGCGAATGTTTTTCTGGTCATAAGTAGATCCTAATTTGTTCTATACTTAAGTAAAATTTGATTCAAATCGGAAAAAAAAAATAAAAAAGATATTGGGGTATTTAAGTTGTGTTTTGATGTTTTAATCTCTTGTTTTCACTGTTATTTAATATATGATATATCCATATTATCGATATGTAGGCCTATTGAACAATTTAAGACTTATTTTTTTATATTTGTTATTTATTTTGATTGTAGTTTCTAGTTCATTGTTAATTTTATAAATATTTTGATATATAACTGACAATTAATAAATAACATTTAATTTTCATGCATTTTGGACAGTTTTTATTTGGCCGGATGTTGACCGGATATTTTTTCATATCCGGCCGGAGCCGAATATCCGGTTTGGAAGCCGGATTGGCCGGATGTAGTAGCCGGACCGGATATCCGTCCCATCCCTAATGTTTAATATAGTGTAAATAACACATTTTTCATAAATATGTAAAATTTGTCCAAATTTGATGAGCACTAGTATGGGAACGGGTCCAAAAAATATGCGTCTGGTCTCATTCAGTGCAGAATTTAATGCCCCACAACTTTTAATAGGACTATGTTTTCGATATTGTGGGTCCTTTACGAGATATAACGTAAAACCGCAAAAATACCACTTTTGGGGGTACATTTTTACCCACCATCACTTAAGCACAACTCCGCCGGGGGGGGAAACCTAGGATAGCCATATTAGGCAACAAATGAAGCCATTAAAACAATAAAACCTTTTGTAGCAACTATTTCCGATTCGTCTAATTTTTTAGTTTTACCATGGCCTATAAAATAAATTTGAAAAGAATGTAAATAGTAATTTTAAGCTTTATTTGTAAAAGGCATATCATAAACAATATGTAAAGTAACAATAAAGATTAAATTTGATTAGTTTAAAAATAAACATTTGTTACATAGGAACAGAAAAAGTCATCGCAAAACAAAATGTAGAAAATAAAGAAAAGCGACTAAAAATGAAAAAAAAAATGCGTTTTAGAGCCTTAGGCAAAAAGCCAAACAAAAGCCGGACAGGCCGGACATGTTAATATTTAGCCGGACGAAACCGTAAAAAGCCAAACATGTCCGGCTACAGCCGGACGTCTGGCAACCTTATGTGTGCAAAAATCCAAAAAACAATACTGTCATATTTTCACACGGTCCTGTGGAAAACAGAACTGACTTCTTTTATTTGTATTTTTTGAAGTAGGCTAGCCTATTCAGGTTCATAGCAACAGACTTATTTAAAAGTTAAACAAACTGATGAAATTCGAGATTTCTTATCTTTATTTTTTTTATAGCTTTACGTTTGAAGAAAAAATAGCATGTTTTATTCTGATTAAACCTATAGCCCGTCGGGCAGAGCGCGAAAAGCCTTCTCTTTCTTGACCTACCCAATACCAAAGTATAACCAGATGGGACCTTCACTACTTATTAAAGCATGCTATTTTACATAGGAAATCAAAATTGACGACACTCTCCATTGGTCGAGACCGAAGATATAAGAAAAAAACTAAAAAAAAATAAATTTAGAAATTTAATTTTCAATCAAATATAACTTTAAAACTAAAGCAGATAAAAATAAAATTTTTGTTTGATTTTGACAAGTAAATCTTGCTTTTTAATTTGAAGTATAATTTATTGCAATAATAAAAAAATTAACATAAGAAAACTGGCAAAATTCAAAAGGATACACAAATCAGCAGCATTTTTCTAATTCTTAACTCGTCATAACTCGCTTATATAATGAGCTATTCAATTTTTTCTTTCACCAAAAACTGCCAAATTTAATAGGCTTCATTTTGTCTCGATTAATGCTAGATCTAATTTTTTAACTAAAAGCGCTACAGCCCTTTAAACACAACGAAGCACACTACGGCGACGAAGACAGGAGGCTTCCTCTCTCGCCCCCGCTACTCTCTCGGCCCATCAAGAAACGTATCGGCTGCTCTCCTCATTATTGTCTGGATAAGTATTAATAAGTGTATGTACTATTTTATTTACATTTAGGCTATTACAGTTTATGTATAGGGTAGATTCATTTTTATCAGTGGAGAAAAACTACATGTTTGTTTTGCGAAACTGCTGAAAACAGCGAAAAAAAACTAATGATAAAAAACCAACTGTTACTGGCATCAAGTCTATTATAAATTGTGCAAATGAAAGAAAATATGCTGTTTCATTAAAATTTTTATAAAAGTGGTGGCACTTATTTGCACACCCATCGATACCGATTTCATTATTCTTGTAGGACATCTTTTTGTTATAATAATAATATTAGCAGAGGCAATATGTATTGTCTGTGATATTTGTAACGCGATAAAAAATGCAAGTGAGCCTTCATGTAGTTATAATAAAGAAGAAAAAAATTAGTTTAAAATAATATGTCATTGTCTTATTTGTGGAAAATCCAGGAAAATTAAGAATAAATTAAGAACATTTTTAAGTAGCAATTTGTACAGGAACGGGTGCGGAAACTAGAAAGCTGCAGTGTCGCATTGTGATAAAAATTAAATGTATACAAACTAAACAACTGAAAGAAAAAAATGAATTTAAAGTAGTGTTAAACATCTTATTTAGGGAGGTTTACCTTGCTGTTTTGCAAAAAAATAATTCTTAACTTTAACATTTCTAAAAACACGCCTTAATGATATATTTGAAGAAATGACGGAAGAAAAATTAGATTATTATAGCAGCGGAAATATAAGAAAGATATTAGAAAAACATCTAAGCAAACAAAGTGTTTTGCGAACACAAAGAAAATACAAGTTCATTCAAGAAGAAAACTTGGTTCATGAGAATGAATTGACAATTCTTGATAAAGCTGCCGGTATCTTAAGTGAAGCTGCAGCTGGATATTTTAAAACCCGTTCGGGACGGCAGCGGACTGCGCTTGCGGATTTGTCCGTCTGCAGCCGCGACTGTAGCTTTTTCAAATACGTACGGCTTAACAAACTCAACATTTTTATGAATTTAGGGGAAATATCAATAAAAAATGCTCATAATAGAAATAGGACTTTTATTTACCACATAAAATATAAATATGTACACTAGCAATTAAAAAAAAAAAATGAACTAACGGTGGGAGGAGTAAGAAAAGGGTTAAACCAACAATGTATAATGGGTGGATACGTATGTTTTCAGTAATTAAGTGCACCTCTTGTCGTTCGTAGATATCCGGTTTCCGCCGCGAAAGGGTTAAAGCTATAACAAGTAAAATTGAAAATTTTTAAAAACCCCCGATCAATATATCTAATCGTACCAGTTTCATATGACCGAATCAAAATGAGGCATAAATCCTGTTCGGCTACCATAATTGTCTGCACATTTTCAATTTTACTTCAATCGGACAATTTCTAGAGAAGTTCAACATGACGAATTCAAGATGGCGACCAAACATCGAAATCTAATATGGCCTATAACCATCTCGACAAAATACTCTTTCAAATAAAAAAAAAACTACATCAAAATCGAATCACCCGTTGAAGAGATATGAAGCCACAGACAGACAGACAGACAGACAGACAGACAGACAAACAAACAAACATACAAACATACGCGTCAAACTTATAACACCTCTCTTTTGAGGTCGGGGGTAAAAAAAACGCGACTACTAATCTGAATGAACATAAATGTAAACAAGAAGTTTCAGATTTGTTATAAACATTTATGTCGTGGATACTAAATATGCCAGGACAGACAAATTTGATTTAAACGTTATTCCTATAGTAATGCAATTTATATTAATAATTGGTATGAAAAAAAAATCACCTTAGGCCATTTTTTCAATCCTTTACATATTACTACATGTGTATTGTGTCCTCAGAAGAAAAAAAATGGTATGCTTTATTCTTTTGGCTATGGTTATTCCTACGATGAAATACGGACATTTTTAACGTCTTTAGCTAGTCATGTATTAGTAAAAACTAGTGACGACATTTTTATACCACCTGGAGTTCCTCCATCAAGTTCTGAAGAAAACATTTACATTCATAGAATCGATAATTTTGATTAAAACGAAGACATGCTAGATGGAAAAAATCCCACTTGGAATAGTATTATTTAAAAAAGAGAACAGCCTATTTACACAAGCATATTTAGATGGTCTATCCAATTTTAAACGATTTTAACCCTTCCAGTTTACATGAAAACAAAAATATAGTTATGTACAAAAATCCAACTAATCGTTCGGAGCCTCTACGAGTGAAAGCATGGAAATAATTGTTTTGATTATGTGGTTACCTCTGACACTTTGTGGAAAATATTAAAATATACGAGACAAAGTAAAAACTTTACTAGCTAGCATAAGTTTAACAATGACATATCTGAAAATCAGTTAATCTCTGTCTGATACCTATTATTTTCCATTTATTAACGCACCACCCGCGTTGTACGACACCATATATAATGGATTATTACAACTAATATCATATTATTCAATTTGATTTGTTAATTTTATCATCTTACAATAAAGGAAAATGATTCTAAAGCTTTTGTTACGGCCACTGATGGAAGCATTGCGCGATTTATGGCGAACGCGGGATGTACCGGGAACGAGAGGGGAAGCCTCACGACTCCGCCGCCGTAGTGCGCTTCGTTGAGTTTAAAAGGCTGTACCGCTTTTATTTACAGAGCTAGATCCAGCATTAATTGAGACAAAATGAAGTCTATGAAATTTGGCAGTTTTTGGTGAAAAAAACATTCGAATAGCTCAATACATAAGCGAGTTACAACGAGTTAGAGCTTTCAAAAAAATTGACAATTTGTGTACCATCTAAATTATCGTCAATTCTCTAATGTTAAAGTTATTATTTTTGTAATAAATTATACATCAAATTAAAGAGAATCGTTTGTACTATAAAACTAAAAAATATATATAATTCTATCTTTTTTCGTTTGAAAGTTATTGGTGGTTGAATTTGAATTTTGTTATTTTCATTTTTTTTAGTTTTTTTCTTGTAACTTCAGTTTCGACCAATGGAGAGTGTCTTCAAAAGTGATTTCCTATGTAAAAATACCTGCTGAATAAAATGAAATAGGTTTTATTTGGTTATACCTCGGTATTGGGTTAGTGAACGCTAGAGCCAGCCATCCGACGTACTACTATCAATTGTTCAAAAACATATCTATAATAAATAAAAGATTTAATAATCGTAGGAAATTATATTATTTAAAAAACCACTAACCTAAGGAATCACTACTTCCACATCCAGATTTCCTATACAAATCCCCACCACCACCCTCTACATCATTATTAAAGACGGTGTTGCCAAAAAAAATTGGTGCCTTTGGTACTTGTAGACATACCAAATCACAATTTTATTTTCACACCGGAAATTTGGATGTAGAAGTAGTGATTCCTTAGGCCAGTGGGTCCCAACAAGATTTTATCAAGGACCCCCTCATTGGTCGCTATACTGACAAGGACCTCTTAAAAGCTTAAATTCTTAAAGTGGTAGAATCTACCACTGCAAGTCAAGTAAAATACAAAACAATTGAATATCTCAGTGACATTTCGCGGACCTCTAAGACATCGTCCGCGGACACCTAGGGTCCGCGGACCACCTGTTGGGAATCCCTGCCTTAGGCAGTTGTTCCACTCTGTTGGGATTCGGGTCAACCTCGTATAATATAAGCCTCTAAAAGTCTAGGTTATACAACATTCACCTGGTATTATTATAGTTTGCAATTTTCTTTTGTTTCGCTTAATCTTCGTAATATTTCCATTCGATATAAATTTCTATTCACAAAGGCCCCGAATAACTGTTCATGTGTTCTTCCTGTTCCTGTGTGGAAGCCACTTGATTATTCCGAACAAACCTTAACGTCATTTAGATTTATTTGTCTGATATAATATCACGATGCTCTTTACGATCGTACTACAACTGAGGCCGTTGCACCTTAATGGACGGACATGGACAAGGAGTTTGGAATTGCAAATTTAGTAACAATTAAGTCGATTATGCTTGGACAAACAAACCAGACGAGGTTTTACGAGGAAGCAGATGTATGCCACTCTGGCGGTTGTAAAATTAAACCAACAACATCCTAGCTAATATTATCTAGTTGACCTAAATCAAAATATGCAACAGTACTCGGTTTATTTTAGTTTTCAAAAAATAAACAGATACAGTCTAGTAACTCTTTCAAAACCAAACAAAATGTAAGTCAGAAGTTTGTAGTGCGGGATTTTATGTTGTTCTTATGTGGATTATTAGCATGTAGGCTAGTTCTAGGAGACTAAAAATGGAATGAAACAGAAAATGTTTGATAAATGCTCTGAATTATTAGGTGTATTGTAGAATGTAGAAACTAATTCGAGGTGGAAAGTAATTAAAAAATCGGCAGCAACTGGAAGAGGCTGGAACCTCCCCACCCGGTGGATCTTTCAAGCCGAAAAGAGCACTAAAAAATATTAACGATCTCATTTAATTAATTTTTTTTATTTATTTTTAAAAACCATATAATTCTTTGTGGACAGCTTCTCTGCTAAGCTGTGGCCGGTGAAGTGTTCATAGTGGACCGTTTCAATTTGAGCTGATAAATATTATTTTTATCTTCTGGCCTCGACCGATTTTCCACTAAATCGGCCGGGGAAGGTAGTTGTTTGGTTGCTTGTCACTAATTTCAGATGTCAAACTGACAGATGCCAAAAGGTTTCAAGAGAAGAAAATTTTTTGACTGCTTTCAAACTGACACCTGTCAAATTTTTTTTTGCTTAACTTCGTTAGTTCTAAATCTGACCGCTGTCAAAATTTCTGGTTCTAAACATTGCTGGGGAATTTTATTTTTTGACAGTTGTCGAAAATTTTTAGTTTGGTATTGCACTTGGTTTGGTTTTTAGATTATGTTAATGTTTTTTGAGTTGTGATTGCCGGAAATTTTTCCGGCGTTGTGCCGGAAATGGATTCAACTTTCTCAGACTTTTAGTGGCACTGTCACTTTTAATAGTTGTGGGCAAAAAACTTACTTTGGGCCCAGTTAAGGACCGTCCGTAACCATACGGGCTCCTAATGGGTTGTGAAGGCCTTACACAGCTATCACTAACTTTAACTGCATTTTTTTCGCGAAATATCACAACTAGTATGACGTCTGCGGAGAAAACACGTCTATAGTCTGCACGCTTTAACACACTAGTCTACCGAACGTTCCCAAGCAACACACATTAATCAAATGAAGAGCTAAGTGGATAAAGGTGTTATGCGACATTTTTGAAAATTTTGAGATTTCTACACAGACAACTATTTTAACTTATAATCTATCATTTCAATAAGTTTTTGGGGTAATAAACCTTTCCTAAATGCGTTTTAATGTTTGAAAAAGGTGTTATGTACATAGGTTTTTATATAATTTAATGGATAAAGGTGTCAT
Source organism: Rutpela maculata (assembly GCA_936432065.2). Classification (NCBI taxonomy): domain Eukaryota; kingdom Metazoa; phylum Arthropoda; class Insecta; order Coleoptera; family Cerambycidae; genus Rutpela; species Rutpela maculata. The sequence goes on from OW386288.2 coordinate 20,284,828, forward strand.
GATCACATACCAACTTTATCCATTACTTACTATTATAGTGAAAATGGCCCGTCGTAGTAAACTGATATTACAAATGGCAATGAATAAACGATTTCATGAATCATGTAAGATGTTTATAAATTGGCTGATATTTGGAAATAGTGCTTATAGTGTTTTAATCCATATATTCATTTCGTTCAATTTCGAAATGGTATGAGATGGTACAAGAGTCAAGATGGTACTTGAGTATCTAATTGTTGTAAACACATTTATGCCTTTTGGCAATTCAGCAGAAATCAGTCACATAGTGGCAATTTCTTCCCAGGCAAGTTTTAATAATGTTTTAAAAACAAAACATTATCAATATAAAATGCAATAATAAAATACGAATTTACCAAAGTATTCTAGCAAATTAGTCTGTAAATCAGAAATACTGGAAAGTGACGCTTTGTGGTGTTGATTTTTGTACAAACATTTTTATGCTGATAAGTAGAAGAGGGCTGGACCGTAGAAATTTTTATGACAAGAGCAAAACTGATATCTGGTATGGCTTCTGCCCACCCAATATTTTGAAACAGCATTAAATTGTTTAAGGCAAATCTGGCGAATTCCGAAATTCTTGCGGAAAAAATAATAAGTATGATAATTACGCCAATCAAGTCAAAGGTCATTTGGGTTTATAAGGTTATCGTTTAAGAATTACAGGGTTCGCTATGCTTACATCTATTGGGTTATCTGTGAAAAATCCCTGCCTACCCATTAAGAATGCTGAAATTACGTCCATGGTATTCAAAATTGTTTAATTGAGATCATGAAATGACTCACATTTTTTCCCAAATGTGATGCTGGAAATAATACTAAAGAATACGGAGAAAATTACAAACTAGCTTTCGAACAACAAAAGCGTGACGGAGCAAAAGTTACAGAAGATAGAACGATTTGCTTTCTTACTTTAGATCTTCAGCAAACCATGCCGCTGCAAAAATTAAGTACATCGAAAGCATTTCACCTTCGTCAAATGTGGTTTTACAACCTTGGTATACATACATTGAGGAATACTGAAAAAAAAAAACGTTCTTTTTCACATGGACTGAAGATATGGCCAGCCGGGAAAGCCTAGAAATTGCTAGTTGCTTACACACCTTTTCACAAATTTACAATGAATATTTCCAAGAAAAGATCGATCACATTATAATATGACCCGACTCCTGTGGTGGACAAAATAAAAACTTCAATATCATTACACTTTACCAGTTGTTGATTTTAAAGAGAGAATTTAAAGTTATCGACCATAAATTTTCGGAGGTGGGACATTCATATTTAGATTCAGACAGAGACTTTGGCAGAGTCGAGCAAATTTTAAGGAAACATCAAAACATCTAAGTTCCGGACCAGTATCGAGAAATTTTAAGAACTTCCAAAGACGCCGTTGTCATAGATATGAAGAATCATTTCAAGGATATTGATGGAATTGCCTCAAAACTCAATTTGTACAACAGGAAGAAAAACTTGAACAATGAAAAGGTTTATTTTCGCGACGGTATAAAATGGCACCTATAGGTGCTACTATTACATCACTAGATGAAATGACGATAAAGTCGATATTTTAAAGAAAAGGAATATGCATAAGATAAATTCCGACGGTATTGCTCTAACGGTGTTTAATGAAAACAAGGGCAGCCTAAGTGTAGAAAAACTGGCCAATCTTAAAAAACAATTACCATTCATAAATGAAGAATACAGGCCGTATTATCACAACATACTTGGAAATGACCAAACTGTGGCTCAAAACCGTAGAACTGTCCGACTACCTAAAAATTGTACAATGTTTTAATAATAATAAAATATGTTTAATTTTTTAACACTTTTATTCACTAATTCCTTATTAATTTCAGAGAAACTTAAGAACGGATATAGGTGTTATGTACATTAATTTTGTAAAATTTTCGAAAATAATGACAACTGAGAACAAGTTATTTGTCTCTGAAAAGTACATCAAATGTCAATATCATCGCAAAATGCAAGCTATATAGTCGTTATAACAAAAAAGTTCTCGCCTAAAAACTTTCTAGTCAAATTACTCAATAACGTGTTTTTGTGACATAACACCTTTATCCACTTAGCTCTTCAAATATAAGTTTATATTTCATCTATATCAGATGTCTATAATACGTCTATAATACGTGTTGCCTAGATGAAAATTGGCGTAGATGAATATTAGACGTCACAGATGTGTTTTAGACCAATTATTATAAAGTATCTTGTGTTACTGGGGTTAGGTTAGACTATAAAATATATCTTACACAAGAAGCGTGAATCTATACATTGTTATTTTGTTTTTTAATTTTTTTCACGGAAACCAAAACGAAAGGGTGCAAGTGTGATATATCGTTCAAATCGGAATTTTTACTGCTTTTCAATGGTTCGATTACAAATTGTAAATAATCATAAAAAAAACAACTTGTTGTGCCAAAACGACACTAAATGTAATCCGATCTCAACCAAAACCTTTTCAGATCTTCTGCAGCACTAAAGAAATCCTCATGCAAAGTTATTATTGAATGGCCCAAAAACGTTTTACAATTATAGAACTTATTTGCATTGCCACTAATGATTTTAAATAATTAACGAATTCCTCTTCAAACAATGAAAATGTTTAAAGGACCTCGCGCAAAGGAAACTGCATTTCGGTGGAATAGGCCTGTTCAGGATTTTTTTTTATTTTAAAAATCGAAAGTAGAACACTTTTTAAGGCAATTCCCAAATTTTCAGGTTTTTATTCGTTTTTAAGCCCTTAAATAAATTACCAGAGTTGGACCGCGCGAAAATGGGGTGGAGCTTCGCGTGACGTCACTTTGTAGATGCTGATCAGGCGACAGTCGAGACTTAATAATTAAAAACATTGGAGGTGAAATAAAATAGAATTTTAAGAAGAAAAGGTTTTATGCAACTTTTCATAAAAATTGATAGTCTTTAAGTTATAACGACTTGAAAATTGGGATTTTAGCTTAAAAAAAAGTATTTCAACACAATATTTGTGTCGAAAGATATTACATTGAGCGAAAACATGCTAGAGAGACAAGAAAGCTACTAAATTGAGGATAAATTTTGTTTTTTTTTAATTTCTGTATAGTTAATGGTTTCGGAGATCTGGAAGTATAAAGGTGCCGTTCGAACGTCTATAAGACGAAGTATTTAGTTAAAATGTTAAATATCTCAGAAACTATGGCACTTAGGCCAAAAACGCTAATAACCAAAATGAAAGCCTATTAATTAGGCTTTCAAATGTTTTTTTTCTATTTCTATAGCAAAGAAGTTATGACAGAAACAATGTACTTTTTGACAAAATGACGTCACGAATCGGCGAAGCGCTTTCGGCTGTCCCAAGTCAAAACACTGTATTTAACAAATTGTTCACCAGAGTACAAAAACAAACAATTACATTTTGTCGAAACCTTATTATATTTGAAAAAAATGGTAATACAGGGTGAATATATATATAGAACACCTAATGCGACTATATATTATAAGTCGATATTAATTTTATTTGAATTAGGTTTTGAGCACATTCAGTGTTTAGATTTAGGAAAAATCGGTTGAAAATTGGAAAAGTTCATAAAGCGATATAAATGTGTTTTACATTTATATCGAAAAATAGCTAATTTATTTATACACGGTTCTTAGAAAAGAGGTAACAAAGTTGTATTGTTATTCATGTGTTAGGGTCTCTTATTCCCGATTTAGTTGCTCTAACCCACAGTCGTGGATGAGATTTGGTTCGGCGTCGTTAACAGGTAAATTTAACCAAAATTCCAACACTGTATATCCCAAAACCAAGTTGAAACACCGTATATCCGACACATGCAGTGTTTATATTTAGGAAAGTGGATGTACAGTGTTTTAAATTGGTAATTTGATTCGGTTAGTGGATATACAGTGTTTACACATGAACTTTCTTCACAAACTCATAGGAATTTTAGTTTTCCTCAATCACGGATTGGTAGATGTTGATACTTTATATCCAAAAATGTAAAAATATGATTTTTGATGAAACTGGCTTATACAGTGTTTTGACTTGGGACAGCCGCTTTGTACTGAAACCCAATCTTTAACATTGAATATCTAAGGATTGGACATACTTATGAAGCTGAATTTCAACAGTTTATCTAGATGATTGAATTCTATTGAATACCATAACGAAAAGAAATTATCGGTAACAAGCCTATTGGCAGAAAAAAATATATGTTGTGGATGTTGACCTACTGAATAAAAGTCTCAATGGACATGACTGGGCGCATGCTGGGACGATTTTGGTCCCTGGGAAAATACCTTAGCAAGGGCCCCAGGCAAAAATCTGAAAGTTTTTTTTATCTCGAAAATGAAAATTGATAGGGGGGGGGAAGAAAATCTCAAAAAAATCCTACCACTTGAAAAACTGATGAGCTGGGGGGGGGGGGGAATCTCAAAAAAAAAAACTCCTACCCTACAAAATAAAGATTATTCAACTTCATGAAGGGCCGCTTTATCGAGGGCACACCGGGAAACTCCCGATATCCCGGTGGGTCAGCACGCGCCTGCTAATATATGTTAATAAAAGTCGATAAAAAAATTCTGATAAAATTTCTATAGCATTGCACCTAAACAAAAATTTTTTGACTCTTACACTTTTCCCTAAAGTTAAAGGTTTAAGAGTAACAGATTCTTGAATGTCTAAAGTTATGGAATTTATATAGATTTGAAAATCCTTATCTCAAAAACTGTTTCATTATTTGCCAATAGAGAATTCAGTCATTAAAAGTATTCAGGAAGTCAAAATCCACAATATTTTTCATCCCATTACCTCTAAATTCCATTTCCATAAAAGTTGTGTGGGCTCCTTCATTTTAGGAAGCACTTTCATTCTTCTGTATATTAATTCCCTTGTGTAAATTGAATGCTGTTTAATTCCAAACCATAAATTATAGTTCTTTTTATTTTTACGTTTTTCTTATAATTATATAATGTTGACCTAGTTTCTGGTTCATCGATAATTTAAAAAAACACACTTAAACAAAATATTCCTTCTTCATCTGAAGATATACCTAACCAGTTACCAACTGTTAATAAACATTTAATGTATCACACAATTAAAATATGGGTTAAATTTCAATTTCAATTACCAAAAACAAAATTAATTACAAATTAAGAAAGCGTTAAGCGAAAACAAGATAAATAATCTATTTATTAGGATTAATCACTAATCAGTCAGCATCCTGCTCATTACGCATTTCAAAACATCAAGGAAAAGTAATCAAACAGAGGCAAAAAATACTGAACACAGGCAACTTACAATTTTAACCTTGCATTTGGTGACATTTTGCAGGCGTTCGTCTTTGGCTCTGTCTTCAACTTTGTTGTTCATATTCATAAAACCGTGTGCGGGGGCCGTAAAAATACTGGAGCCGCTTGAACAGATCTGCAATCATTAATTTGTTATATGGAACATGTTGCTTACTAGTGCTTCGGGTTTTTGCCGTTTGACGTCGAGGCGCCACCGCCTTATCCGTAGCGCCATGCCGTCTACAGATTTGCATCCTTTTTAGTCTGCCAGCTGGCAGCGGAAATCAACAAATCGTAGTCTAGTTCAGTTAAAATGTTACACGACAATACAATGTATTTAAATGCATTAGCTAGAAGACTGACAATAATAATTACGTCCCCCAAAAAAACTATGCTTGTTCTTGAATCATGGGGCTATTTGAGTCAGTGGGAAAATATTTACTTTTAAATTTAAACGATATTATTTTATTTGAAGTGCTACTTCAAGCTAGTAAGAATAAACCAGGACACAGAACACTGATACATAGGTACCTAAGTACACTCCGAAATAATTTTATACAATTACTTTACCTGCAGTCATGAAATTTTACATTAGGTAGAGACAAACAGTCGCGGGAAAAGATATTTCGATAAAAAGTGTATTACTTCCGGTCGTCAGAGAAGCCCTAACGACAAGCGAAACTGGTCATTTCCTAACTTCGTAGATTCTAAAAGAAGATCCCTGCAGTGGGGGAGAATACAACTGCGTTTGAGCGGGAATTTCCTTCGGTCACGTGAATATAGTTTCAGGATTGGGGTTAATAAAATGCTTTCGTCTGGAGTTGCACTGGAAATACAAGGAGCGTTTATATTATTTTCCCGTAGTCCTCAGGCATAGGACAATTCTTTACTTAGTTACACTGATGTATTAAACTATGTTGGTAATATGTGAAAAAAATTAGCAAGAGTGTAATGTATTTTTATGGTAGTGAGCTAACCAAGCGTTTATCCCCAAAGCCCTCTTTTCCGACCCTAAAAATTATTGAAAACCAGATAGGTCTCACGAACATAGTAATTTATTCTAGACGTTCGTTCATGAAATCCAACAAAAATGCGTTTACGTTTTATGACTTATGCTTCCTTTAGATGCGCAAAATTCGTCAGCGAGAAATCCAAAAAACAATTTTTTAGTCCGAAAAATGTTTTGATGAGCGGGGGGGGGAATCCAAAAAAAATTCGTTACGTCACACTGAGTCAGACCCCTCCCCTCCTCCTTACCACACTTAGTCACGTAATTACGGATCCCCTCCCCCCCCCTGGAGCGTGACGTCATTTATGGATGGCCCCTAACACTTTCTATTTCATTACCATTAATAGGCTCATTTTTTAACCGAAACTCTAAAAAAAACTTTAAAAAACACGCTTTTATAAATACTGCACTAAAAAGCCAAAAATAATCATCGAACTTGTTCTCTCTGTCTACTCCATAAGGGTTTTAGTGTAAGCCGTGTGATAGATAGATGTCGACCTAATAAAAGCGTGTTAAAATCCGCTGCCCAAGGAATCACTACTTCCACATCCAGATTTTTTATCCAAGTCACTCACAACGAAAAAATTTTGTGTGTGGAAATAATTGTTTATGGAACTTTAATAATATAATATTTGAAATCCTCTACCCCAAAAACCCATAAAACGATACCCCACATCGGTAGCGGGGTGGGGGTGGTGATAGGGGGTGGTAGTGGGGGTGGATGAAGTAAAAAAAACATTTTGAGGTTTCTGGTTCTTGTACGGGGTAGGAGTGGTAATGGGGGTGGCTAATGCCAATTTTTTTTTGAGACCTTAGCTTCTGTTATATATACTAAATATCAATTTTATGGACTCTTATCTGCTCGATTTACCTATTTTTTCCAAATTTACCCCAATTTACCCCCCAACCCTTCGACGGAACAAGATGAAAATATAATCTAGTTCTAGATCTCGTTAAAGTACATATGTGTACCAAATTTCAAGTCAATATCTCAAACGGTTCCAGAGTAAACGTGCACACAAAAAAAGTCACAGACCGACAGAACGACAGACAGAAATTTTTTTTCGCTCAAACTTAAAATCTCGACGTTTCGTGACATTCTAAGCCGATTTGAACAATAAAAATTTTTTAAATTTTTTTTTGTCGTTACTATACTTCCACTGGATGTGGAAGTAAAATGACCAATTTTAGAAGAAGAATAAATATCTAAAAGCATAAATCGCAATAAAACGTAAAATCGCTGCCCAAGGGATCACTACTTACTTCCACATCCAGATTTTCTATCCAAGTCACTCACAACGAAAAAATTTTGTATGTGGAAATAATTGTTTATAGAACTTTAATAATATAATCTTTGAAATCCTCTACCCCAAAAACCCATAAAACGATACCCCACATCAGTAGTGGGGTGGGGGTGGTGACAGGGGGTGGTAGTGGGGGTGGATGAAATAAAAAAATATTTTGAGGTTTCTGGTTCTAGTACACACACTAAATCACAATTGTTTTTTCATCCCCGTTAATAAGAGGGTGGGGGTGGCTAATACCAAATTTTTTTTTGAGACCTTAGCTTCTCTTGTATTTACTAAATACCAATTTTATGGACTCTCACCTACTTGATTTACTAAATTTACCCCAATTTACCCCCCAACCCTTCGACGGAACAAGATGAAAATATAATCTAGTTCTAGATCTCGTTAAAGTACATATGTGTACCAAATTTCAAGTCAATATCTCAAACGGTTCCAGAGTAAACGTGCGCACAAAAAATTTTTTTTCGCTCAAACTTAAAATCTCGACGTTTCATGACTTTCTAAGCCTATTTGAACAATAAAAATTTTAAAATTTTTTTTGTCGTTACTATACTTCCACTGGACGTGGAAGTAAAATAATTGTTGGATTCTTGTAGGGAAAAAACATATTCATTCTCAATTTATACCTAATCTTTCTTTTTTTCTCCTCCATTTTTGTGATAACAAATATTTATTGATACTTATTTGGGAAAAAATAAAAATTTTCCGTTTTTCCAACAATGTCTTTTTAGGTTAAAGTGCAATTTTTTTTAAAGCAACGAAAAATTGTATTTTTTTTTTTACTTTATTCTTTATGCCACAGAAACAAAGAAAAATCATTTGGAAACTTAATTTATTATTATCTTTTTATTTTGGTTGTTAGCATTTTTTATGTATGTGCCATAATTTATGAGATATTTAACATTTAAACAAAATACTTCGCCTTCCGCACATTCGGACGCCATCTTTTTAGATTCAAATCTTCGAAACTATAAATTCTAGAGATTCTAGAAGAAAAAAATTCTTCTTATTGGTCTCTAGCATTTTTTCGCTAAATGTGATACTTTTCGACCTTTCGGAGATCTCCTTTTTCAAGCTAAAATCGCAGTTTTCAAGTCATTATGAATTAAAGACTATCATTTCATATGAAAAATTCCATAGGATCTTTTTTTCTCATAATTTGATTCTCGGTTATATATTTTTTTAAGGTAATACTCTCTCAAAATGGTGCATCCACCCACTATCTAGTAGTCCTCCCATAATATTTAAGAGTATAATCTGCGGTCAGTGAAATGAAGAAACGAATTATTCGGCTTATTTTTGAAGATAGAAACTTCAAATTTTGTACGTATGTATTAAAATATATATTCTAGTTCGTCACGTTTTTATTTTTTTGTTTTAGTCAAAAACACGTGATCAACGAAAAAATGGACGTCGAAAAATTGGAATTTACAAAAAACGAAATCGTGACGACCTAGATAGTCCATAATTAATTACGTGGATAAAATATAACCTCTTAATTTTCAAACATAGATTCAATAAATAGTTTCCAATTTTGCCGTCAATAGATGGCACTCGCCTCGGCATTCGCATAGCTTTACACGCTCTCAGACTTTAGGGAGGAACTTGTTGTCATGGAGACCTGACGCGAATGAATGCTTGCCAGGGAAGCATTTAGGAGTTCTGGTAATATCTTAAATTTATTTATAAATTATTTTATCTTACAGGAATTACTTAATAGATGAAATTCTTGAAAATGTTAATACATAAATAAAAGGTGCCAAATAGAGAGGACCGGTTTTGTATAAACACTCCTACAAATTTTATTATGAAAATTTGAATGCGGTTTTTAGTTAGGTCAGAAATCAATTTATTCGAAATTATTACCAAGCAAAATGTACAGGGTGTCCCAGTCAACGCGCTATGCTGGGTTTTCTCGGTAGTTTCTGAGATAAGTTTATGGTTCAAAATCCAATCTGACGTAGGTTTTCCGAGGAATCTCATACTGCTAAGATATTTAGGAATCCAAAATGACGGACGAATTTCGTCATCTACGATCCTATTCGACTGAAAATCGATATCTGGGGGTTTTCGGGGATGCGGTTTACGAATTTTTGGTCAAAATTTAGGAATCCAAGATGGCGGACGAATTTCGTCATCTATGGACCTATTCGACTGAAAATCGATATCTGGGGGTTTTCGGGGATGCGGGTTATGAATTTTTGATCAAAATTTAGGACTCCAAGCTGGCGGACGAATTTCGTCATCTATGGTCCTATTTGACTAAAAATCGATATCGGATGGTTTTCGGGGATGCGGGTTACCAATTTTTGGTCAAAATTTAGGAATCCAAGATGGCGGGCGAATTTCGTCATCTATGGACCTATTCGACTGAAAATCGATATCTGGGGGTTTTCGGGGATGCGGGTTATGAATTTTTGATCAAAATTTAGGACTCCAAGATGGCGGACGAATTTCGTCATCTATGGTCCTATTTGACTAAAAATCGATATCGGAGGGTTTTCGGGGATGCGGGTTACGAATTTTTGGTCAAAATTTAGGAATCTAAGATGGCGGACGAATTTCGTGATCTATAGTCCTATTCGACTGAAAATAGATATCTGGGGGTTTTCGGGGATGCGGGTTACGAATTTTTGATCAAAATTTAGGACTCCAAGATGGCGGACGAATTTCGTCATCTATGGTCCTATTTGGCTGAAAATCGATATCTGGGGGTTTTCGGGGATGCGGGTTACGAATTTTTGATCAAAATTTAGGACTCCAAGATGGCGGACGAATTTCGTCATCTATGGTCCTATTTGGCTGAAAATCGATATCTGGGGGTTTTCGGGGATGCGGGTTACGAATTTTTTATCAAAATTTAGGACTCCAAGATGGCGGACGAATTTCGTCATCTATGGTCCTATTTGGCTGAAAATCGATGTCTGGGGGTTTTCGGGGATGCGGGTTACGAATTTTCGGTCAAAATTTAGAAAACCAAGATGGCGGATGAATTTTGTCATCTGTGATCCTATTCGAATGAAAATCGATATCTGGGGATTTTCGGGATGCGGGTTACGAATTTTTGGTAAAAATTTAGGAATCCAAGACAGCGGACGAATTATAACTATATTTTGACCCCCTTTATTTATGTTATTATTGGAGACAAAAAAAAGTTTCGTATAAGAGTTGTAAGGTTGTATACATATTTTTTTAAATGCAATTAAAAAACAATTGCTTGGATATGTCACGTGATATAACAATGAAGGTTGCTTTTTAAATGAAAAACCCTGTATATTTTTACATATTCTTTTAGATCCTTTATCCCAGATTTCAAACATATAAGGATCTAGCTGTAATATTTTTTGATATATCGGACATTAAATATGCTCCAAACATGCTTATAGGTATTTTAGGGTTTCTGACGGAGCGCAGTCAGTGGCGGATTTAGGGGGGGGGGCTATAGGGTAAAATCCAAGCGCGGCAATTTTTTTGAAAAACACCAAAGACATAAAAACAAAAAATTATTATTATTAATATGTTCTATCAGAACATGTTTAATTTATTTGAGAACGTGTTTTTTATAATAACTAGACTAAAGTTCCTTATTATAGTCAACAGTACAGGGTGGTTGTGCAAACGTTAAAACCTCATTTAACTTCTTTATTTTTGGAGTTACGTAAATACGTTCAAAAATAAAAGTTATGAGATATCACATGTATTTTCCAAACATCATTTCAGCAAAACAATTCAAACAAGTCGAATTTCGGAGATATGAGCTTTACCTTGGTTTTACTTCCACATCCAGTGGAAGTATAGCAACGACAAAAAAATTTTTTTAAATTTTTATTGTTCAAATAGGCTCAGAATGTCATGAAACGTCGAGATTTTAAGTTTGAGCGAAAAAAAAATTTCTGTCTGTCGGTCTGTAACTTTTTTGTGCGCACGTTTACTCTGTAACCGTTTAAGATATTGACTTGAAATTTGGTACACAAATGTACTTTAACGAGATCTGGAACTAGATTATATTTTCATTTTGTTCCGTCAGAGGGTTGGGGGGTAAATTGGGGTAAATTTGGGGTAACCAGCTAAATCAAGCAGCTAATAGTCCAGAAAATTGGTATTTAGTATATACAAGAGAAGCTAAGGTCTCAAAAAATGTTTGGCATTAGCCACCCCCACCCCATTACTAAATTTTTTCGTTGTGAATGAGTTGGATCGAAAATCTGGATGCGGAAGTAATGATTCCTTGGGCAGCGGTTTTTTTAAATAGAACACCCCCATATATTTTTACACTATTTGAAAGGCCATAGAAAAATCTTTTCAATGATATATGACCCAGTCTGTTCACTTTTTAAATTTTTTTTCCGATTTGAATCTAATTTTACTTATGGAACAAATTAGGATCTACTTATTACCAGAAAAAAATTCACGTCCTACAAATGCAAAGCCACCTGCGGTACCAAAATATGCGGATAAAATCAAAAAATCATATTAGGCATATTTTTATTGGAAAATTTTGTTAATGAAAGAATTGTTCAGAAACCTTAAGTCCAAAATTTAATCAAAAAAAATATAAATTTTTATTAAAATAATGTCCAAGTCCGAAAATATCATTTGAATGGGTTTTTTCGTTTAGAAAACTGTACTATGACAATTTTGTTTGAAATTAAACCCAAGCTGCAGGTAGTTGTAAAACAGTTTTTTTTTAAATACCTAATTATTTTCAAAATTTTTTAAATTTCAAGTTTTTCATTTTTTAATTTTGATTAAATTTTGGCCATTTTGAACAATTCTTAACAAGTTTTATTAACAAAATTTTCCGATAAAAAAATGCCTAATATGATTTTCCGATTTTCTCCACATATTTTGGTACCGCAGGTGGCTTTGGTACCGTAGGAGGCGAATGTTTTTCTGATCATAAGTAGATACTAGTTTGTTCTATACTTAAGTAAAATGCGATTCAAATCGGAAAAAAAATAAAGTTATTGGGGTGTTACCATTTCAAGTGAAACACACTGTATCAATTATTGAAATTCTCCATTTTATTTAAAATAAAGTGAAATTAGACAGAACTAACATATTGTTTATTTTAATTTACATACTTTTGTTTTCCATGGCTAATTTGATAAATTGTAAATTTATAGTAAATTAGACAAAATTTGTTTAAGATAAGTACCATGTATTATATTATAAATACAAAGCTTTTTTTATGGCGTTTCAAATGGTACATATATGGAGTGTTCCTTTAAAAAAAAGCAAAGTAAAGTTCATATCTCCGAAATGCGACTTTCAATAGGCATGTCCACAAAATTTTAATTTCAATTGGGAATGATAGAATTATCGATATTGTACACTAATTTAACAATAAAAAAAACCGCTGCCCAACTTCCACATCCAGATTTTCTATCCAAGTCACTCACAACGAAAAAATGTTGTATGTGGAAATAATTGTTTAATAATATAATATTTGAAATTCTCTACCTCAAAAACCCATAAAACGATACCCCACATCGGTAATGGGGTGAGGGTGGTGATAGAGGGTGGTAATGGAGGTGGATAAGGTAAAAAAATATTTTGAGGTTTCTAGTTCTTGTACACACACTAAATTAAATTTTTTTTCATCCCCTTTAATAATGGGGTGGGGGCTAATGCCAAAATTTTTTTTGAGACCTTAGCTTCTCTTGTATATAGTAAATACCAATTTTATGAACTCTTACCTGCTTGATTTACCTATTTACCCCAAATTTACCCCAATTTACCCCCAACTCTTCGACGGAACAAGATGAAAATATAATCTAGTTCTAGATCTCGTTAAAGTACATAAGTGTACTAAATTTCAAGTGAGTATCTCAAACGGTTCCAGAGTAAACGTGCGAACAAAAAAAAAGTTAGACCGACAGACAGACAGAATTTTTTTTGCTCAAACTTAAAATCTCGACGTTTCATGACATTCTAAGCCTATTTGAACAATAAAAATTTTTAAAAAATTTTTTTGTCGTTACTATACTTCCACTGGATGTTGAAGTAATATATGTATCCTTATTTTGCCAGTTATTCGTAAGGATTTTTGGTAATTTTTCAATAAAAATTCTTGGCCTATGGTAAAAAAATATTTTGAGGTTTTTGGTTCTTGTACATACACTAAATCACACTTTTTTTTCGTCCCCTTAAAAAGTGGGGTAGGGGTGGTAATGGGGGTAGCTAATGTCAAAAATTTTTTCGAGACCCTAGCTTCTCTTATATATACTAAATACCAATTTTACGGACTCTTACCTGCTTGATTTACCTGTTTACCTCCCCATTTACCCCAATTTACAACCCAACCCTTCGATGGAATAAGATGAAAATATAATCTAGTTCCAGATCCCGTTAAAGTACATAAGTGTACCAAATTTCAAGTCAATATCTTAAACGGTTCCAGAGTAATCGTGCGCACAAAAAAGTTAGACAGACAGGCAGAATTTTTTTTTTGCTCAAACTTAAAATGTCGACCTTTCATGACAGTCTAAGCCTATTTGAACAATAAAAACATTCAAAAATTTTTTGTTACTATACTACCACTGGATGTGGAAGTAATCAATATTCTATTTTCAAGAAAAAGAACGCCATTGCCATGTAAACCGGAAGTGATATTTAAAATTTACATGCCTTTTTTTACTTTCCTTTAATGCTTTAATAGTCAATTAAGAACATAAATAATCCGATCAATTCTTCTTTGATGTTCAATTATATGTTTCTTAGCGGCATAGATTCCCCGAAAAAAAAAAATACTTATCTCAAAAACTACCGAGAAAATCGGACATAACACGTTAACTAGGACACCCTGTACACTGTAAATATACATTATGTACCTACAGATAGTTTTTTCTTTTAATTAAAAACCACTGCCTAAGGAATCACTACAACCGCATTCAGTTTTCCTACTCAAATTATTTTAAATAAAAATTCTTGTGCACCCAACGCGAAATTCGACTCTGTACGACAGAAATATATTTGAACTATTTCTCTTATATATTACACAATATGTTATTCTCCGCCTTTTTACTTGGTCGGCATATTTCATTGGTCAAAGGTGCACGCCCACCCGTATATACCTTTTTCATATATATCAATGAAAATATGTTTTGTCTTACTGCAGATTGTCCTCTTAAACGTTTATTTGATATATACAAAAACCAAAATTTAATTCACATGACATTTTTTCCAAATTAAAACCTCACAAAAAATATGTTACAGGTATTTGTTTGAAATCTATTAGAATAGAAATACGTCTGTCATATGTATTACTTATCAAAGATACCCTCGAGTTGACTTATACGACAAATATTGTCGAACGTCGAACGTCTTTTGTTTCTTCCGCCGCGCCGTTTTTAGTTTGTGACCGACCATTCCGCTAGTGTTTTTTACTTTAATAATATTTAAGTGCTTTTAAATTTTGTGATTGTGTCTGGTTCGTTAATATTTTGGGTCAAACTTAAAGGTATGTACTTGCAATAACATCAAATGCTTTCTTTACAAATGCAGAGTTAGGTATCTACTATGGAGAATTTAACTTATAGAATTTCAGTTTTAAGCTACAATTGCAATAATTAAAAAATTCGCTCCTGTTTAACTGTTAGAATGACTTCTTAATGACAAATATTTTAGTTTTTTATATTTAATTCCGAGAGGAAATACACCTGTTAAAAATGTGGCGCAGTGTTAGCGCCTAGAAAAAACTTCGAGTGCTTAACAACAATCTACATGTGGCTGGCAGATTTTTCCAACTGCTGACAGACTGTTTTTTCTTACACCAATGACTCCAGATATTAGTTAGCGGATAGAAAGTTCAAAGGCTTTGTGCTTCCACTTCACTTAAAGTGCGTGCGGCAATAAAGGGTGCCATGATATCTATTTATAAGTTACTAATTTACTATGAAAGTTGCGATGTGTATGTGGAGTCAACTGGAATTGCTGCCCTTTATTTATCGAGGACGATGCTCTATAAGCCTACTCACTTCTGTTTTATCTAATATCCTTTACCTCTACTCACGCCAGTGTTGCCACAAAAAAACTTAGACAGACAGAATTTTTTTTTCGTGCAAACTTAAAATTTCGACGTTTCATGACATTCTGAGCCTATTTGAACAATAAAAATTTTCAAATTTTTTTTGTCGTTACTATACTTCCACTGGATGTGGAAGTAATTGTTATAATTGTTTTGGTTTCAGTGCCATTAAAATATAAAAAAAACACTGCCCAAGGAATCACTACTTCCACATCCAGATTTTCTATCCAAGTCGTCTCTCACAACGAAAAAATTTTGTATGTGGAAATAATTGCTTATGGAACATTAATAATATAATATTTGAAATCGTCTACCCCAAAAACCCATAAAACGATATCCCACATCGGTAGTGGGGTGGGGGTGGTGATAGGGGGTGGTAGTGGTGGATGAAGTAAAAAAATATTTTGAGGTTTTTAGTTCTTGTACACACACTAAATCACATTTTTTCTTTCATCCCCTTAAATAACGGGGTGGGGGTGGTAATGGGGGTGGCTGATGCCAAAACATTTTTTAAGACCTTAGCTTCCCTTGTATATACTAAATGCCAATATGATGGACTCTTATTTTTCATTTACCTATTTACCCCTATATTTACCCCAATTTACCCCCCAACTCGTCGACGGAATAAGATGAAAATATAATTTAGTTCAAGATCCCGTTAAAGTACATACGTGTACCAAATTTCAAGTCAATATCTTAAACGGTTCCAAAGTAATCATGCGCACAAAAAAGTTACAGACAGACCGACAGACAGACAGAAATTTTTTTCGTTCAAACTAAAATCTCGACGTTTCATGACATTCTAAGCATATCTGAAAAATAAAAATTTTCAAATTTTTTTTTGTCGTTACTCTACTTCCACTGGACGTGGAAGTAATTCATGTATATTATAAAAAAAACCTTTTATTAAATATTTTTTATTAACTGTTTATATTTCACCTCTGGTAAGGCTTCCACCTCCGATTAAAGAACTTATATAAGTTCTTTAATCGGAGGCTTCCACCCAATTTGAAATTTTATTAAAAAATTTAGAGCTGTAGCAATTAAAGCCACAATCACTTGATTTAAGTCTATTAAAATCTTTCACTAAGAACTTCGTTCTGATTTGCAAGGGCTATACTTGACACGATTTTTTTTTTGTAAAAATTTATAACCTGTAGATCTTGCAATAAAGAAAATTTTTATTTATCTATTATTTAGATCTAAACTTTAAAACAACAGAATATATTATACATAATAGTCAGATTTGGAAACATATTATTTACAGTGGCAATCCTGCAGCGTTAGTGATTTTATGATAGGTAATACGATATATGTCTTGTCCGCCCACCGTTCCCTTTGATTTCGATGCGGATTTTCGAAACCGGAGTATAAATACATTTGGGCAGATACCTTTGTAAGAGTGAACTTGAACTATTGGACAATTTATACCCCAGTGATAAAATTATACAGAGGGACAGAGCTTTTATAAAAATTTGCACAAGCATGAAATTCATAAACATAATATCTATACCGAGTGATCTGAATAAAAGTAGTCATTAAATGTACATTATTCTATTTGAATGTAAAGTAGAATATCTGCTGAGTAAAAATAATAAAAACGATAGTATATTATTCAACGAGCGATAATGTAGGTAATAACTCACGCAGATGAAGTTTACAGTACGAGCCGCAGGCGAATGCTGTAATTCATACAGTGAGTTATTATCTACTTTACCGCTCGTTGAATAATATACTTTACTTACGATCACTACTGTAAATAGTAAGAAACACACTACCTGCCATCTATGTAAGTTGAATTTTACATATTGTAAACAAAACGCACTGTAAACAAATCGCACGGTAAACAAAACGCACAGGACACGCAATTATAGGTGGCTTATATCGCTGACGCGGGGTTTAAAAAAACAAATGCGCCTACTTAATTTTTAAAAGCTGTCAAAACTGACATAATATTTGTTGAATAATATTGTTGACTAGTAAACTAAATCCAGATTTTACTAAATAATTAAATAAAAATGATCGTAGGTAAAGTATAGTACATAATTCGAGTTGTAAGGCAATTACGGACTCATGGAAATACGCACTCACCGCTACGCGGCATCGCGCGTAACTTTTCCATTCGTGCGTAATATGCTACTTACATCACTTATTACGTAATATACTATTATCCACGATTATAACAATAAATATTAATTAAATAAATAAATAATAAAAATAAATAGAAAATTTTGTTTAAATTACTCAGTTTGTTTATTAATAAACTTAACTGTAAAATTTAATTTTTGTACACACTTATATTTATTCTGCGATTTTTCGGGTAATAAATTATGTATTGTAGCTACTTGTCTTCATTCTGGTGGTGTACCTACATATTAGTTCATCTTCACTAAGCGAATTCATCATTTTTGGCACAATTATTACTTAACTTGATTTGGAAATGTCGAAACTATTTAAACATGATAAATCACCTTCCTCCCATCAATAATAATGAACCGTTCTATTACACCGTATCGGAAAAGAATTTCTCTCGGACAGAGCCACCTTCTTCGTGTCGCGCGTCACGTCGATTGGACACTTGGACGGGCTAGGCATGAAGACTCTCTACCTAGTGATTTATAATAACTACTCATTATAACTCACAAGTGCTATTTGTTTATGGATACTATTAATTGCTCAGGAGCAGTTCATTCATTAGTATATAACCTAATAAGAGTAGATAAATATCATAAACGCTCAGTAGCAGTTTTAAATGCTTAGTAAAATAATAGGTTCCAGTAAAATTATCAATGTTCAGTAAAAGAAGTAAGTGAACAATAAAAAAGTGATAAGTGACCAATAAAACAAAATATGTTCTGTACTTACAAGTAATAATTGTTCAGTAAAAATAGCAGATGTTCAGTAAAAAAATATAGATGTTTAGTAAATACACTTTCAATACAAAAATATTAAATGGACAGTACATTAGAAACTGTTCAATAAAACGGAAGTACTTACTTGTTTGCCAAATGGCACTGTGGATAACCTTAACGTAGAATGTATAAAATTAATAATATAGACATTAAATTGGAGGAAAAAGAAAGCAATACAAAGGTTTATTTGTATCATAAAGTGAAAATCAAAATTGTGTTTACTGAACGTTCATTATTTTACAGGACAAATTGGAATAAAATTCTGTGTATTTGATATTCTTTAACTCACTTCATACTATCCTAAATTTAATAAAATACTGCGCATGAGTAGCCCATTGGACATTTTCAACCTTGCTGCCTCTATTATTTTACTGATCATTTTTACTTATTTTCTTTGCAAAATTTTGTTAAATACTGCCCACTTTAAGTTTTTACTAAACAAAATGAAATTTTTTACTGAGCAGCTTATTAGCTAGGGAGCCGCTGAAACTCGATGGGAGCTATATGTTTTCCGCTTTCTGAGGTGAAAGTACATACCTCAAAGACGCCAAATATAAAATATTTTTGAACTTGAGCAGGGCGCGTCCAAAAACAAGGCAAGATATTTAAAAAAAATTTTAGTGTTATATATATATGTCTTCCACTTGGATAATCTGTAGTAAAAAGTGATCAGTTAGTTAACGTCTGACAAAGTGGAAGAAATGGTCATGGCGCATTTGCAAAAAAAAATGAAAATTTTTTGTCAAAACCTTAAAAAAATATATACGTTTTCTATATGCTTACTTTTAAGATACTGTATTATGTGCTCATACAAACGAAATTGAGGTGGAAGACTTTGGGCATGGCGCAGTCATAGGGTTGGCCACTTGAAAAACTTGCCGCACGTGTGGCTAAATTTAAAAATACGTGGGGTTCATTTTAAGCTTTGACATTTTGTATGGGGCTTCTTTAGGGACCAATAAAGCTAAATTCACGAGGGAAGAAGCTTTGGCCAATTTTACTCCTCTTACCACCCATTTCAATTATAGCTCTTTTTATAGTTATTTACTGTACTATTTATCATTTGACAATTTCTTTTTCCGTATTTAAGTGAATAAAGTTAGCCTGACTGTTAGTTAATAAGAAAATAATCAATTTCAACCCCTTACATAAGGGTTGTTGTAGCGCACTTGCCTACATATTTAAAAAACTCTGTTGCTTAATTAAAAAAATAATAACAAAATAATATAGAATAACAAATTATTTTTTATCGTCAATTGTTAATTTTTATCTTCTGAAAAATATATATTTCCTCTACAAATTTAAACTTAAGATTTTATTTTATGGAATAATTACCGTAGTTGTTCTTCTTAATGAAGACAAATAGTACATTTTAGCATAAAAAATTACACATGTAGAGTAGATAAATGAACATAAATAAATGGAAACTTCGATGAGGTAGCTATATCTATATCCAAAATACACATATATTACTTATATACCTTATATAACGTTTAACCTTTATAGTTTATGTGAAAAAGTAAATGCAGGAAAAATAAAACAGAAAAAAAACATAAAAATTTAGTTACCAATTGATTTTTTATCTATTCCACTTGTGCAACTTTTTATACTAAAATATACTATTCGACTTCATTAAGAAGAACAACCCTCCTGTAAGGGGTTGAAATTGATTATTTTTCTTATTAACTAACAGTCATGCTAACTTTATTCACTTAAATATGGAAAAAAAGAAATTGCCAAATGATAAATAGTACAGTAAATACCTATAAAAAGAGCTATAATTGAAAGACGTGGTAAGGGGTGTAAAGTTGACCAAAACTTCTTCCCTCGTGAATTTAGTTTTATTGCTCCCTAAAGAAGCCCCATACACAATTTCAAAGTTTAAAATGAACCCTAAGTACACTTAAGTATTTTAAAATTTAGCCGCACGCGCAAGTTTTTCAAATGGTTACTTTGGCCAACCCTGTGACTGCGCCGTGCCCAAAAAGTCTTCCACCTTAATTTCATTTGTATGAGGGCAATAATAAAGTAAACTTAAAAGCAAGCATATATAAGACGTATTTTTTTTGTAAGTTTTGGCAAAAAAATTTCAATTTTCTTTTTGCAAATGGGCCGTGACCGAAATTTCTCCCGCTTTGTCAGACAATAACTGATCACTTTTTACTACAGATTACCCAAATGGAAGGCATATATGTAACGCTAAAATTTTTTAAAAATATCTTGCCCTCGTTCTTGGACGCGCCCTGTTCAAATTCAAAAATATTTTATATTTGCCATCTTTGAGGTATGGTACTTTCACCTCAGAAAGCGGAAGATATAATAGCTTCTCATCGCACTTTTGGGCCCACGGCTCCCTAACTATATTACTGTCCATTGAATAATGACTAGATTATATTTAAATGTTGTAAACAGTACATGTTAAAATATAAATTGTCTCTACAATAACAAAGTTTATTTTAATTGCTGTGTAGTGTGGAAAACGTAAGAGTTGAGAAAAATACTTGATGTAATTGAAATATATTTATTTTAGTATACAAACATCGTCTCTTATTCCTAGACAGTTTAAGTCCTTTTGTAAATTTTAATAATGAGCACCTTGTTGGAGTTACCACTACTTGAAAGAGTATAATGACGAAGAACGGATTGCATTGAGAGAAATGTGAGGAAAGGGCGTGGCTTTGGATTACTGGCGTAAAAGTGGAAAGTTATGTCAGACTGATACACTGATAAAAAAATATAATAAGGTATTTAATATTCATATTCTTTTGTTTTTTTGTTAAAATTATAGTTATCAGTTATTTAAATATCAAATTATGTTAACTGTATTAACTGTTATTGAAGTTTTTCTTATCTGAGAATTCTTTCTTCTCCGGACAGTTTAGTATTGTGGTTCCCTCTCCATGACAATATGAATAAAAAACAAGGAAAAACGAATTTCTTGTTATCACTTTACCTATTCTCGTGTTTTTTGTTGCCATCTTTGGTCTTCCATGGATTAGAATACTTTTTCAATTTACGTATAGTGCCATTTCATCTGAGACAGTGTTTTGTATATTGACAAAAGTTTTCTAATCAATAATCAATTTATCAACAGTAATAGAACCCTTGAGGCTATAGGGTGTATCAATGAAAAGCTCAATCTTCTCGGTCCATCAAGAGTTATGAAAAATCAATCAATTATCTTTTACTTTCGGATTGATATTTTGTAGTTGATGGGCGGCCAAATATATTATTCAAGTGCAGTTTGTGGCCCTTTAGTCTTTGAAAACAGACACATAGATGCTCTTGTGAGTCTTCTTCAAAACTGATCCTATCGCTCTATCGCTTTCTCCGCCGACTGGTGTCAGGGCTCTCCAAAGATCTTGGATTTTCTAATAATTTTTCACTTCGAATTTTCAGTTTTGAAAATTCACAGACCACGTTAACTTCGGTAAGTTTGCCAACAAGCAACTCCTTTCAGTGATACATTCGGAAGTATGTGTCTTCACAGACACATACATCAATATTTCAAATTCCTATTTACCTATTCTTAAATCTGAAATTCGACACATACATATATTTATTCTCGTTCACAGTATGATCTGGGTATATAACCTGATGAGATGTTGAGGGACGTTGGCTAATATATACGCGCTAAGTCTTGAACTTAGATATTTATTAATTGTATTAACATAAAAATGAAAGGGTGTAGCTGGACAAGCATGTGAAAAATGCCCATAAAGGAAATTACATGAAATGGGCGTCAAAATATTTCCTTGACTGAAAAAAAAATATTTGTTACAGTATTATTCCAGATATCCAAGGGGGAGCTGAATTTTTGCAAAAAAGGCAATTGTTAATTAAAAATTTGTTGCAACTTACCTAATGGAATGGACGAAAAATTTTTAAAAAATCAACGACCATAAAGATCTTCCAGATGAATTCAGAAAAAATGATTACATCGTATTGGAGCGAAATTCAAATTTAAAAAAATAAATCAAAATCCAAAGTGTCGAAAAGTGCATTTTTTGAAAAGGTGCTATCATGATATTTTTCAAACAGACGCGCATTTGTGTTATTAATACCCTCAATTTTTTTCAGATTTTTTTATTTGGTGGCACATGTTGAAAAAAAATGAAAACTACAAAAAAAATATTTATTACATTTTTTAATAACATAATTTTTAACTAAACATCAAAAAGATAATTAATCCTCGTTACTTTCCTCATCTATCACCAGCTGCACGTTTGCGGTATCAAAAATAATACGGGCCAGAATTTCAGCTGGATTAATAAATTCATGATAGATATCTTCTTCCTCTTTTTGTTATTCACAACGTCTTGGCAGACCTTTTGAGATTATTCTAGTTGTCTTCTTTTTCTTATATGGCACGTCTATATAAAAAAGAGAAGACAACTAAAATAATTATTGGATCTCAAAATGTCTGCCAAGACGTTGTGAATAACAAGAAGAGGAAGAAGATATCTATCATGAATTTATTAATCCAGCTGAAATTCTGGCCCTTATTTTTGATACTGCAAACGTTCAGCTGGTGATAGATGAGGAAAGTAACGAGGCTTAATTATCTTTTTGATGTTTAGATACAAATTTTGTTATTATTAAAATATGTAATAAATATTTGTTCTGTGGGTTTTATTTTTTTTAACGTGTCACCAAATAAAAAAATCTGAAAAAAATTGAGGGTATTAATAACACAAAGTAGTTTTACCCCCTCTGATTAACCCTTAGCATAAAATCTGTCCTTATTTTAGATGAACATTCTGAACTGGCAAAATATCATTACAATTAGCACATTCATAACATTTTCTTAGAGTATTATTCACATAACCGCTAAAAACCCCCCAAAAGGGGTGGTTTTTGGCATTTTTGGGAGTGACGCACTATTTTTAGAGCCGCGGGACCCCGATTTTCGTGATCAGGGACCCAAAAAACATGAAATACAAGTGGTCCAGATGAGGGGGGCATTCCGAGCGTCAAACCCCACGTTTTACATGGACTAATTTCACAGAATGAAAAATTGCTTATTTATTTAGGTAGGTACTCACCGTACGATGTTTTGTTAGAAGATAGAAACACACAAGTCTTGCAGTTTTTTTTATTTTTAAAGCAAATT
This sequence comes from Rutpela maculata, assembly GCA_936432065.2. Lineage (NCBI taxonomy): Eukaryota > Metazoa > Arthropoda > Insecta > Coleoptera > Cerambycidae > Rutpela > Rutpela maculata. The sequence continues at coordinate 20,308,499 of OW386288.2, forward strand.
TCAATTTTATTATTTAGTATTTTCTGTTTCATTAAGTATGAAAAAAAAAACGTAAATAAATGTTCAGCGAGTGAGAAAATTAAATTTTCAAGTTCATGTAAATTTAAACTTTTACATTCGCTAAAAACTCATCATACTTTTTTACTTGAAATTAAATAGTAGATTGCTTACTACTATTTAATTTTTCGTATCACAATGTTGAAATTTCTCTTTAATAATGTGATGAAAATTTCAATAACATTGTTCAGCGAAACGAAGGTGTTACATTTGTCATTCAAATCAGCACATATTTTAGACATTTTTGGTAAATATACTTCTATTTTATTTCATTAAACAAATTTCATTTATACAAATGTTACAATATGCCAAGGTTGTCCTGTATCCCACGTACGCCTCTGTTTGATCATTTATACATTTTTATGGAGCTAATTTCTGACGAAATAAATATATGTATAAATCTAAAATAGCAAGGTGGCTCATTATGGCACACATAAACCATTTGAAATGAAATTGCTATTACAAAATAAGTCGAAAGGAGCTAAGATGAGAACGACAAAACGTGTACAAATTGTAAATGCCTTGAAACTCTGAAGCTAGGATAGAATATTTATTACGACGTGCGGTGAGCGGTGCTTTTGTATTCTTTTTACTTTATTTTTACTTTATAATAGTTTTTAATTTTGAAATGTAATGAATGTTTTACTTATAATATGTCTTATTTATCATACTGTAACGTGTTTCCACCCTTAGGAAACCACCCTCGCAAATTCCGTGGGTTCCAAAAATTATAACAAGAGATGTCCACTAACACACTTTATTAAATGTTTACTGGATACTTCACAATACTATTATTAATTTAAATACACTTTACTGACTAAAAATCACAATGTTTATTACTTTGTTTATCTTTGAACTCTTAACCTCACTTTCTATACTTTCTCAACTACTCGCCGAGAATGCGGTCGGTCTTTTATACCTAAAAATGACAGATCTCGATTGTTCTGTGATGACGCCACCATTCTCTAAGTAATTCCAGATGTCACTTTGGAATCTTCTGGTAGGTTCTTTTTCGAGTAGGTGCAAATACATCATTCTAGGGGTTGTAACATATTACACTGCCCCCTCCTTAAGCCTGAACGTCCCGATCAGGTAATTCAGCCTCTTTCACATACTTCGCCAGTCTATCCAAGTGTACGATCTTCATCTTGGACTTTTTGTTTCGTTGAATACGATAGACGACATCATTAATTCGGGTAATAACAGTATACGGTCCATCCCAAGGAGGTTGAAATTTCGGGGATCTCCATTCCTTCCGCTGTGGGTTGTACAGCCAAACCAGATCCCCCACCTTGAATCCCCCTGTACTGGCATTCTGATCATAACGAGCCTTCAAGCGGTTACTAGTTCTGTTCATCTGCTCTCGATCATTCTTTGGCTGTTCTCGACTTCCATTTCTGTAGTTGCTCATGGAAAATGGTTCCCCACGGGCAGCACAATTCTTACACTTGCGACACCAGGCCTCCACATCCTGGCGACTATTAACCCAATAGAATTGTTCCCGTGCTCTACTCAATGTCTTGTTTATGCCGAAGTGTCTGCTGGACGTTTCATTGTGCGCTTTCTGGAGTACTTCTGGTACACGACACCTGGGAATCACTAAACGCATGGCAACCTGCTTCCCATCTGGGCTTTCCCATGCTCTCCTCAAAAGCCCATCTACGACCGTAAGTGAATCCCATTGTGACCATAAAGCCTTCAGCCCCATTTCTTTGTTGGAAACATCCTTCCATGCTGGACGCGTTCCCTCTTCTTTTGCTCTCAACATGGGTCCGATTTCTACATCGCGCAATTGCTCTTGCCCCAGAGTTTTCTTTGTCCAATTGTCTGGAAGATCGACCTTGACAATGTTGACTTCAACCATGTTCGGCAATTTTCTCACCTTGCAATCTTCCTTGTCTGGTTTTCTGGATAATGCAGGAGTTTTGACTGCCTGCATTGTCAACAGCCTGGTTTTCTCGCATTGGTCGTTCACTTTTGACAGAATAAATTGTTCGTTCCCAATCCTTAACATTCGCTTTCCTACGTCAACAATAAATCCATACTGTTCCATAATGTCCAGTCCCAAAATGAAGTCATCCGTAATGTCAGCCACGATGACCCTGTGGTCGAACCTCAAATGCCCAATCTGCAAACCCAGGTCTACTTCTCCATGAACCGTAGCCCAGTCCCCCGTAGCTGTCCGGACGATCACTTCTTCATTTTGCCTCTTGGTAATCTTTATGCCCGATATAAATCCTGGCCGTACTATTGATGACGTAGTACCTGTGTCGATGGTAAACAAACATTTTCTTCCGTTCACATATCCATGCAACAACAGTCTGCTTGCGATTCTTCGAAGCTGGGAAATCTTTATTTCTCTGGGGTCACTGCATTCCCTAACCAGAACAACCCCCTTGGTACTGTTTTCCTGCTTCTCTTCAAGATTCACAGCATTTACTCGACTCTCCGAATTCTGCTGTCGACAGTCTCGTTTCATATGTCCCACCTTGCCGCAGTTGAAACATTTAATACCTCCGCTCGGCTTTCCTTTATTTTGTTGTTTCTCCTGCTTTCCGAGGCCATCCAATTTATCGCATAATTTGGTGAATATTTTCTGCATCTCAGTCAGCAAGGGGTTCTGGTTCATTTCTGGTTGCGATTCTTCGAGAGTCACAGCTCGAACTCTCGACCTTGGAGTATCCCTGTAAGCGGCTTCTACTTCGAGTGCACGCACCAAAGCTTCGCTACTACTTTGGTGTCTCGTCAGCCTCAGAACTCGCCTGACCTCTTCGTCCCTTATACCATCTAAAAAGGCCCCCACGGCTAATTGTTCCTGGAATTCTTTAGGTGCATTTGGATACGCCAGGTGTGCCAGTCTCTCTATCGCAGCTTCAAATTCTTGTAAACTTTCCCCAGCTTTTTGCATCCGGGATTTCAGCTGAGCCTGGTATAATTGGGCAAGGTGTTGATCGCCATACCTCAAGTCTAATGCAGCTTCTAAGACTTTGAAGTCCCTTTGTTTATCCACTGGGATAGTTTGAAGCAACTCTGAGGCCTGGCCCCTTAACGCCAGAACTAATGCCATGGCCTTTTCCTCATTATCCCAGTTGTTCGCACACGCTGCTGCCTCAAACTGCCTCTTGTACGTCGTCCAGGAACTCTGGCCATCAAAAGAAGGAGGTTTTAGTCGCTGACCTGATGATACCACCTGCTGGCTTCCTCTATCTCTCAACTGTCGTTTAAGCCGGTCTATTTCTCCTTTAACTTCTTCTTCGAACTTGTTTACTTTCTCTTTAACTTGACTGACTTCTGTCTCGACTTCACCTACTTTTTCTTCTACCTTGTTTATCTCTTCTTTGACTTCACTCTTTAGTCCTTCGTTGGCAGAAATGATAGCGTCCTGCTGTATTTTCATTTGTTCATTCAGAATTTTCCTTAATTCTTCTTGGCGTCTTTCTTGTTCCTCTTTTTCTTCTTGACGCTGTCTTTCTTGTTCTTCTTTTTTTTGTTGGTGTCTTATTTCCAGATTTTTCATCATTTTCTTTAATTCATCTCTTTCTTCTTGACGTCTTGTTTCTTGCTCTTCTTTTTCTTCTTGACGTCGCTTTTCTTGTTCTTCTTTTTCTTTCTGACGTCTTGTTTCTTCATCCTCTTTTTCTTTCTGACGTCGTCTTTCTTGTTCCTGACGTCTTCTTTCTTCATCCTCTTTTTCTTTCTGACGTCTTGTTTCTTCATCCTCTTTTTCTTTCTGACGTCTTATTTCCTGATCTTCCATAATTTTCTTTAATTCGTCCCTTTCCTCTTGACGCCGTTTTTCCTCCTCCTGGCGCTGCTGTGCCATCATTTTTTGGAATTGTTCGAATAAGTCCTGTATTTGTTTATCGGATGCCATACTTCTTGTTGTTACGGGCATACGATGAAATTAAAATAAAATAAATTTAACTGTCACGTCAATATCGGTAATGGAACTTTCCAGAAAAATCTCGAAACAGCACGAAAAAGTCTTATCCAGAGTCTTGTCACTATCCAGTTCAGAGAATTTAATAATCTCCACTAATGTCCAACTAGAAAAGTTCTAGTAATTTTCGCGCACTAACGCAAATGAGTTTTTTTTTTTTTAGTGTCTCTATCACTTCTCAGTTTATCGCACTAATGTCCTAATAAAATGTTCTACAATGTCTCAAAAATGCACTTAACACTATTTTCCTGTTCGAAAATAACCCTCGAACAAATGTCCAGTAATGGGTCCACCGTGTTACCACTAAACCTCGAGAATACTTCTCGAACACTCCAGCACAACTTCAGAGCCCCTCTTGTCATAAAATTCCGCTTCTGACACCAATTTGTAACGTGTTTCCACCCTTAGGAAACCACCCTCGCAAATTCCGTGGGTTCCAAAAATTATAACAAGAGATGTCCACTAACACACTTTATTAAATGTTTACTGGATACTTCACAATACTATTATTAATTTAAATACACTTTACTGACTAAAAATCACAATGTTTATTACTTTGTTTATCTTTGAACTCTTAACCTCACTTTCTATACTTTCTCAACTACTCGCCGAGAATGCGGTCGGTCTTTTATACCTAAAAATGACAGATCTCGATTGTTCTGTGATGACGCCACCATTCTCTAGGTAATTCCAGATGTCACTTTGGAATCTTCTGGTAGGTTCTTTTTCGAGTAGGTGCAAATACATCATTCTAGGGGTTGTAACATATTACAATACAATAAAGTAACCCCGAGGGAGATATACTATAATTTTTCTTTTTGATTAATTCAGTAACTTTTTCATAGGAAAAAAATCTCATTAACTTTTCCAAGCAACGATGTATTATGTTTAAAACTTATTCTGAATTAATTAGGCTTATTAGTATGCAAGTCCGATCAGAAGTAAAATCAACACTATTACTTTAATACATAATTTTTGGTATTAAATAGTAGACATAATATTTCTCAGATAGGAACAGACAGCTTTGCAGTAATTCCCAAATGTTTTCAAACTTTTCAGACAAATCTTTCTAGTACCCGGAGTTAAAAAGTAGATTTTTTGTCGTTTGGATTTTTAAATGCACTAGACATTTCTACATAAATTAATCCAAACACAACATTATTATCTCTAATAGTTTTCCAATTTCTAATTTTTGTCCTTCAGGTGAGACCACTCACATTTTAAGCGGCCTTTTTTGCAGACTGTTAAATTTTTTAAAAATGTTTATGATTTGATGTTATTAGCCAGACTGAAATGATTTTATCTTAACCATAAAAAATATTTTACAAAAACTATGTGTTCATTTAATTTTTTTTTCTGCACACCTATCATTAAAGCATTGCGTGCGCTGAAATTCCAAACAAACAACCGGTACAGTTTTTTACCGTGTATAATTCATGTCAGTAATTGCTGGATAATAAACGGAAAACGGAAAAGTGAAACTCACATTCTCTGTACTGTAGGGGAACGCTTACCCCCACCAAACACCTGTTTCAACAGCGAACAAAGAAGCATCGGGACGGCACAGACGCCGATCGAATCCTACTCTACTCTACTAACCATAATGAAAATGTTCGAACCGCACGAGTGTTAGTTAATCCTGCAGTCAAAACAAATACAAGGATTCCACAGGAATATATTGCATTAATTTACGTAACTTTTACTTTGCTTTGTTAAATAAAAGCAATAATCCTGAGTTTTCTAAAGTTGTTGAAGGGTTCACGTTTCTACATTTCTCTATATATTTCGTAAATTGCTGTAAGTGTATATCTGAAAGTTATTTCCTAAACGTGTGCCTTTTGACTTGCATAATACAACAAAACAAAAACTTTCTGCATACAAAACAACGTGCAAACAATTTTCTACAATTTTGTTCCTATACAATATTTTGATAAATGAGTCCAAAATTAGGAAAACATGGAAATTCATATATCGGTAAATCAAGAGGAAATAACTGTGACGATTATTGTAAGGCGTATAACATAAGTTTATGTTATTAACATAAAAGAAATAAAATAAACTGTAAAAAAATTAATAATAATAATACTATAATTTATTAATTTACTGGATGTGACTCAGTCAGCGCCTGTAAGGGAAAAAAAAAGATAAACCCCTAAAAATGTTACTTTCTCCCAAATATACCAAATATAGTGTGTCCCAGGATAGATGTAACAAGAGGTGTAATGGACCAAAAATTTTGGAATTTTGGAATGGTATTTGGGGATTGAGTCCTGCTTGTTGTAAAACGAAAGTATACTAAAAAATGACTTGATTTGGTGTTCTACGGGGTGTTTTATAAGCAAAGTTGTAAAAGTCACCACTAATAAAGTACCTTTATTTTTCAAAATATGAAAAAATTCCACCAAGGAAAGTTATTTAGAATGCAATTTTATACCTCTATACCAAATTTCAGGAATATAAAATTATTTTTTTGAAATTTCCCATTTTTTGCGAATCAGGAGTTGAATTCATATTTAAAGTTGTGTAGGAGCAAATGTTAATCATCTCAAAAAGTAGGCTATTGGTAAATAAAAAATTGAATATACGAGATGTAAGAAGGTATAATGTTAATCGAGCTAATTGTAAAACAAGAAACAATTACTAACAGAAGATTAATAAGGTTTAAAAATTATAACAAGTAATAAATGTCAAAAACATAACAGATTCACAAACAAATTAATTATTGACCAATACAAAACAATGTTTACAATTTTTTTATTATAAGACGTAACTACCACCCACATCCACACACATTTCGATCCTTCGCCTGAAGTCCTTAAAACTGTTTCGAATATGATCTAACGGTATGGAGTTTACGACATTTGTAATTCTCTGCTTCAATACTGCTACATCGTTAGGAAGTGGTTCAGCGTAAACCAACTGCTTGAGGCGACCCCATAAAAAGAAATCCAATATTGATAGGTCTGGGGATCTCGCCGGCCACTTGATCTGTCCATTCGTGGCAATCCAATTTTCTCCAAAATTTAAATTCAACCACCGATTAACCATTTCTGTGGAGTGGCCAGGGCAACCATCATGTTGAAAATGAACTAAAGGCATATCTCTTAAAATATTTAAATGTTCTTCAGAAAATCTTTCAAGAAGCTGTAAATAAGTGTGCTGGTTTAATCTTCCCTCAATAAAATAAGGTCCAATAACTCCAACGTGATAAGAAACGGCACACCACACATTCACTTTTTTATAATATTGTCTTCTACAATGAATTCTAAAATTTGAATTTTCAAAACCGACAATTCTGAGATGAAACAACACCATTGGTTGTGAATGTGGATTCATCTGAGAAAATTGTGAAATGATGAAAAAATCTCTCTTCCATGATTTTTTCTCCAATGGTCAAACAAAAATCCAACCTACGGCCGTCATCTCCCTCTTTAAGCGTATGTTTATAATTTGCTTTATATGCCCTAATTTTCTTTGCCTTGTAAATTCTTTGGAGTTCAGACTTGCTAATATTAATGAGCTGATCTCTCTCTTAGTGGCATCCTAGGATTTTCTGTAACAGAGGCATGAGCTATAATAGCCCCAACATTGTCTTCATCATATGCTTTTATTTTTCTTTTCATGTTAAGAACACTACCAGTAGCCAGAAACTTTTTAATTATGCTCATAGCCTGAGTACGTGACAAAGCAGTGTTTGGAAATTTCAAATTAAATTGGCTTACCACTTCTCTTAGCGAGTTTTCACCGCCAATTCCGTAGCATTGCACAATATAAATTTTTTCACGTACTGTGAGTACAATTTTCAATTATTTTTTTATGCTTGGTTCGTTAATTTGAAACACAAATTAAGGATAATATTGACTACGTTTGACAGATATGTCAATAATAAATGATAAATGTGTATCCACTGCTTTCAGCTTCCACATAACTTTAAATATTAATTCACAAAAAATAATTTCTATGCAGTTTTAATTGAATGGTTCAAAATAAAATACTAATTTATTGAAAAAATGGGAAGTTTCAAAAAAATAATTTTATATTCCAGAACTTTGGTATAGAGGTATTGAATTGCATTCTAAATAACTTTTCTTAGTGGAATTTTTTCATATTTTGAAAAATAAAGGTACTTTATTAGTGGTGATTTTTACAATTTTGCTTATAAAACACCTTGTAGAACACCAAATCAAGTCATTTTTGGTATACTTTAGTTTTACAACAAGCAGGACTCAATCCCCAAATACCATTCCAAAATTCCAAAATTTTTGGTCCATTACACCTCTTGTTACATCTATCCTGGGACACACTGTATATCCGAACATTTCAAGATTTGGGGAGCAGCTGGAATATTGATGATAAATTAGTCGCATCATTAGAAGAGTTTACATTTCACCATCAAGAGCTTGTCTTACCAAGCATATTAAAAGGAGTGTTTACCAAACGCGTATTTGGCGACTAGTTGACGAAGGTATTCACAATATTCTAAAGCCTTGGAATGATTATGGATGGCAAGAAAAAAGGAGAACCTCTTTGATGTTCAGTAGATAAAATAATGCCCCAATCGCTTACTGAAATTCTTCAGGAGATAATTCCAAATCGATTCATAATAGACAAAGTGAGGACGATAACGATATCATAAATGAAGCAATACAGGAAAAAGACTTGGAAGAAATATTCGATGTATCGGGAGACAGCGATAGTGAATCTGAAAGCGAATGAGGTGTTACTTACGTTTTGTATTGAATTTTATATTTTATTTTAAGAGCTCAATCGTTTACCTGGAGAAAATGGTAACTCGTATCCAAATATTGTATAGGGAAAAAATTGTAGAAAATTTTATGCACTTTGTTTTTTGTGTAGAAAGTTTTTCTCCATCTTTTTTGGTTTTTGTGTTAAATGACAAAAACATTTGCAAATTTTTTTTTTTATAAATATGGATGCCATTTTGAAAGTACAGCCAGTTCGTATCGCAATGAAGAAAAAACATATCGTTCTTAATGAAATTGCGAAGAAAATCAGATTTGTCCGAATATTTTTGGTCAATTTGTTCAGTTGGAAAAAATGAAATCAATTCAGAATAGTCACTCATAAACAATCGGTGATGACTTAAACAATAATGCATATATTTTAGAATATGTCTCTAACTGAGCAAATCACCATGCCAATTTTAAGTTGACATGTTAAGTGCATCAATTCATACAACAAATATATTTTTTTCAGATATGAGAAGTAAAATAAAATACACCTTAGATAAACAACCGCTGCCCAAGGAATCACTACTTCTACATCCAGATTTTTTATCCAAGTCACTCACAACGAAAAAATTTTGTATGTGAAAATAATTGTTTATGGAACTTTAATAATATAATATTTGAAATCCTCTACCCCAAAAACCCATAAAACGGTACCCCACATCAGTAGTGGGTGGTGGTGGTAATAGGGAGGTGGTAGTGGGAGTGGATAAAGTAAAAAAAATATTTTGAGGTTTCTGGTTTCTGGTTCTTGTATACACGCTAAATCACATTTTTTTTCATCCCCTTTAATAATGGGGTGAGGGTGGTAATGGGGGTGCTAATGCCAAAATTTTTTTCGAGACATTAGTTTCTCTTGTATATACTAAATACCAATTTTATGGGCTCTTGCCTGCTTGATTTACCTATTTACCCAAAATATACCCCAATTTACCCCCAACCCTTTGACGGAACAAGATGAAAATATAATTTAGTTCCAGATCTCGTTAAAGTACATATGTGTACCAAATTTCAAGTCAATATCTTAAACGGTTCCAGAATAAACGTGCGCACAAAAAAGTTATAGACAGACCGACAGAAAATTTTTTTTCGCTCAAACTTAAAATCTCGATGTTTCATGACATTCTAAGCCCATTTGAACAATACAAATTTTAAAAAAAAATTTTTGTCGTTACTATACTTCCACTGGATGTGGAAGTAAAATGTAAAGAACACTTCTATTTCAATTCCTAAAACACTGATTATGAAAAGATAAAGGAAACGATGGAAAGTGAAATGTTAGTATGAAATTTTGGCAGTATTGTTGAAACAGTTTCTTTAAATTTGGTGGTGGAACTAAAATCTACAAGAAACATTTATTTAAGAAGAAAAACATCGTGATTCGATGAAATAGAAGGGTGATGAAGCAAATTTTAATTACGCTGTGAAAATACTCAAGCGAGCGTTCGAGTATTCTGGACTGCGGGAGTAGGCCGTGCGTGACATTGCCGCTTCGGTGCGCTGTTGGGCAATTTCAATTTGATGAATCTTTAACAATTTATGTGATTAAAGAAATTGTAACATATTCAGCAAAGAGTTTTAAACTCTAGGAAATATTCAGTGCAAATAAGTCATTATGGCACTTATTTTGTTTAAAAATGGTTAAAACGCAAAAATCTCATACCTCAGTTGCCAATTGGCCTAGACAACCATTTTTATTTTAAATTGTTTCTTTTATTTAACTTGCAATTGACCACCCCCAAAGCGTTTGGTTTCCATGTGTATGAATTTAAAATAAATTATTTTTACTTTTTAGTAGTTTTTTCAGATAATAGCTTTTTCTTAAAAATACTTTTTTTATATATTTTTATTATGTATTTTTGATACATGTTATTAATTCTGATTTTTTGATAAAATCTGATTTTCTGGTAAAATGCATTTGTTAAAAAAAACATTAATTAAAAAATTGGTTTAAAAAAACTTTTTTTTGTTAATAAACACCAAATACATAAAAAACTACAATCGGAAAGAATATTAAACAACTTGATGCACTTAAACAATCGACGATTAAACTTTCAACTTTGCTATTGTTCTTCATGCGTTGTTATAAACATGTCAACTTGAAATTGGTTATTGCAAAACTACAAAAAAAAAATCAATTTTGAACATCATCTGTTTAAAGACATGCTTTCTGGGATACGGATTTTATCCAAAAATTTTTGCTACACTTCTTGTAATCTTTACGTTCCAGCACAAAAATTGCTATCGCAAGACAATTGCCTTTCAGGTGATTTAGATCTTTCGATTTACTCTACTATAATAAGATGCCAAATATCTGTCCAAATGTATTGAAATGATTTTTGAGAAAAGCATATAAAAAAAGTGGAACAAAATATTTGGATTTTTTAACATATCTAATTTAGGTCATATACTTTTTTGTAACGAAATACATTTTCTTTGTTACCTTGTAGAGTTTTTATTATGAAGATCGCAGACAGAAAGTTATCTGCACAATTCAATATCTTTGAGAAAAAACTGAACCTTGAGACACAATTAATTTGAAAGTGACAGGGCAAATAACAGTTTTTTTATGTAAACACAATGATAAACAATAGCTTGTTTCACATGACAAATATTTCAATCCTATGGCGTTCCTAATGGTTTCAATCGGAGCAATTTTACCTTTATTGTTCTTTTAACAAACAATACAAATCAGTTTGGTAAAAAAAAATGGATAGTTGTTTATTTAGTAACTGTACGTTATTCATTTATTATTGAAGTGATGATGTGTTGGAACATAGATTTAATAACAGTAATAATCATTTTATTTATTTATTTATTTATTTGATTACACTGCCCAACAGGTTCTTGGCCCAACTATAGGACACAGAGAAATTTTACTAGAATTATGTCCAACAAACAATAGACGTGTATGAATAAAACATGTATCCCAGAGATTAAAATAACTTGGACATTGCTCTGGAGAGGTTAAAAGTGAGTTTTGACAGTAATATTGGTGCGTCAATAATATTGTTAATGATTTTAAAAAGAAAAAATTGAGACAGCATTCTCGCCTACGGCTTAAACTAATTAAAGAGTACTTATCCAGCAGGTCTTCTTCTGGAAAACTGATGGCTGGATAAGTACCTTCAGATAGGAAATGCACAAATTTAAGTAATGTGCGTTGAACCGATTCTAACTAGTTGACATGTACATTATAGTGTGGAGTCCAAACAAGTGACGCATATTCAAGCTTGGATCTAACAACAACGATAGAACAAGAGTATCTGGGTGTAAAAAATCACGGGAATTTCTAACTACGAACACATAAGTCTTGCTGGCTTCTGATATTATGGTGCTAATATGTATATTAAAAGGGAGGGATTTATCAAAGATAACACCTAAATCACGTAGTGTTTAGATCCGATGAAGTATATGATTGTCTACATTGTAATCGTAGAAAACAGGTATGGACTTACGTGTAAAAGACATAACATTGCATTTCTATGAATTTAATGGAAGATTGTATTTAGTACACTAGTTACTTATTTTGTTTAAATTTTCCTGCATAAGAAGACAATCGTCAATAGTATAAATTCTAGAAAAGTGCTTCAAATCATCGGTATACATAATTAACCTTGTCTGTTAAGTCATCCGTTATGTCATTGATAAATATTGTGAAACATAGTGGTCAAAGAACCGACCCTTGTGGTACTCCCGAGGTAGCAAAGTATTCGACAGACTTGAATCCATTGAAGGTCATAATTACTATTTAGTGTAAATGGAAGTGTCGATATGTCTGTCTCTATGACTGTGATAAACAGCCACCACCGAACTGATTTCGCCATTATACAGTTTATTATTTTAGACTGAAAATAGTTCATATTTGGATACCGAAAAACGGTATTTTGGCTTTATTTTGAAAACGACATGTTTTATCAAAAAATTTTTAGCATAAAATTATCTACGATAGAGATTATTATCATTTTTTATATATGAGCCTTTAGGCCAACAAATCGGATTTTGATGCATTAAAACAGTGGAAAAACACCACTCGCCCATTTTTTCCATCTATCTCCATTACGGACCATCTAATAGACGAGAACAAACAAACTTTTATCTCTTCTATATGAATGATCTTAAGTTATACGCATCCAGTAAAGAGGATCTACAAGTGCACCATCTTTTACATGATCAGAGGAAGATCGGACGGTGCAAGCGAAGATATCGAACAGGTGAATGGCAGCATTATAAAACATCTTAATGCGGGAGAGTCCTATAAATTCCTGAAGGTCTTTCCAAGGAGACCTTCAGGACAGAAATCTAGTAAAAGAGATTCTCCGTAAAAGATACAAAGTGCTAGTTAGACACAAGCGGAAGTCGGAAAGAACGAAATTTCTGGGACAAATATGTTGGCCGTCTCCCTATTATCTCGTACTTATTTGGTAGCCTTCGTTGGTAAATGAGATACACGAGCTAGATAGATAAACCAGGAAAATTATGAATATGTGTCGAAGATCTTCTATAGAAAGTATCTACCTCCCACTCTATTTAGAAGAAAATCTTATCAGTGAATTTGAACCGATCGTTCTTTAATGAATTTCTTGGCCTGTCTTTGTCGTGGGAAACTTTTTGACCACTATAGAGATTTATTTTGCATCCATTTATTAATGGATGTTCGCATGTATAGCTTAGCCACACCGCAAAAGGGTTCGGGTCGTACTAAGGCCTTACACGGGCCTTCCTGAGCCAGTTCATTAGCCTTTTAATTTCCCATGTGGCCCTCGTGTCCTGGTACCCATCAGTCACTTCAGTCACACATTTCAGGGCATTTATACAATCCCAAACTAGTCTTGAATCGACCTGCATGGAATCAATTATCTTTAGCGCTGTTTGGCTATCGAAAAAGATGGCAATTGACTGGTTAACAATTCCTTGCCTCATTATTTCCTTTGCACACTACTGTTAAGCGGCCACTTCAGCCTGAAATACTGTGGCGGGTATTCCTAAACTTATCGAGGTTTTCGTTTTCGACCTAATCTCATAAATCTCAGCTCGGACTCTCTGTTCTGTCTCGGAGCCGTCCGTATACCAGACTGTTTGTGCCAATATTGGAGGAGGACCGTTTTTCCAGTCCTCTCTGTCTGGTATTTTGATTTGAAATTTTTTATCGAAGTCATCATAGTGTCCTTGGGCATTCCCAGTATGGAATCTGCCTTCAGTTGAGAGTAGAATATTTGGTGTTCTATTCCTTGCTGTTGCCTTATGGGCGCTGTGCCTTGCATTAGCCTGTATACCACTGAACGACCTTTCCCTTGGATAAACATGTGTAGTGGTGTCAGACCTAAAAGAACTTCCTTATGCAGCCGTGGGAGCAGTTTTTATGACCCCTGTGGCGCAAGCAAGCCTTTGTACGCCACTTAATAGAGACAAGGAGCGTACACCCAGTATCCGAGTATACCCAGTGTGAGGTCCCGGTAGGAACTGACAAAAATAGGGCACAAAATTAGGGCACAAAATTTACGCTATCTTTAGGAGGCTGAGCAGAGAACACAAACGTGCAGTAAATCATAGGAAAATTGCTATTGATGTCTTGCGTCAGTTTCAAACAGAATCTTTTTGTGTTGGTTTCTGATAAACAAACATTAAAATATGTTTGTAATTATAAAAATGTTTAAAATTTTAAGGTTTGAGGTGTTTACGGTATCTCTTAACTTTATTCATTGCAGCGTCGACTTGTACTTCGCTTGGAATATAAATTACAATAAAACCACAACAAAGGATGATGGAAATCGGAATGGAAAAACAAACATGAGTGTCAGAAAGTGTTACATGTTTATGTATACGTTTACATTAGGAATCTGATATTTACTTTTTCTGTTCTGAATTCCATTTAGGGTAATGCCACCCTCAAACGTATCAAATAAGCTACAACAAAAATTGTTAACCACACTCTAATAATTCTAATTGCTTTACTACATTTATTAATAGTCCTCGAACACGCTTGAGTCGATGAAAGATTTTAAAGATTTTACAACATACACTCTTCAGCTTTCAGTTAATTTGTTTATATTGCTTTATTTTGGTGCTCTGCTATAAATGTAACTTATTTTCTTCACCTACACAATTCAGTATTACATATACGAGAGGCAAGAGTCCGAGAGAACCAGTGTGTACAAATGCATTACTACATCGGTTAGAAAAGATCATCATGAGGTGAATATAATCTACAATAGTTATAATTTAACATGTAAGTACCTATTTCACACTTGTGTAGACAAATGGGTTCACATCAATTATACTAGAATTAGACATAAATAGATGGACATAGACACATAATCATTACTCTTCAGATAACATCACGTACAGAAAGAAATATAGAATAGTCTGAAGCACTAACTTGTGACTTGTGAGAAATAATTAACATTTGTTTTAGTTCAACTGAGGCTGTTCTGACGAACATACAATTTTGAAGACGTAATATCTAAAAAAGCCCATTTCATTTAGGAAAATTCTCATATTTATGGTGCAAATATAAAATATAATTTAGCAATATTAATAAAAGTATTTATCATCAGAATTTTAATATCTATTGGGCTGTCATTTACATTCTAGATTATGCTTTTTACGCAGTAAGATATAAATTATTTAATTAATGGTTCACTAAATATATCGGAAATATACCCATTATACGAAGCAGTCAACCAAACTTTGTATTACTTCCACATCAAGTGGAAGTATAGTAACGACAAAAAAATTTTTTAAAATTTTTATTGTTCAAATAGGCTTAGAATGTCATGAAACGTCGAGATTTCAAGTTTGAGCGAAAAAAAAAATTTCTGTCTGTCTGTCGGTCTGTCTGTCTGTCGGTCTGTCTGTCTATCTGTAACTTTTTTTTGTGCGCACGTTTACTCAGGAACCGTTTGAGATATTGACTTGAAATTTGGTACACATATGTACTTTAACGAGATCTAGAACTAGATTATATTTTCATCTTGTTCCGTCGAAGGGTTGGGGGGTAAATTTGGGGTAAATTGGTAAATCAAGCAGGTAAGAGTCCATAAAATTGGTATTTAGTATATATAAGAGAAGCTAAGGTCTCAAAAAAAAATTTGACATTAGCCACCCCCATGGGGTGGGGGTGGTCCACCCCATTATTAAAGGGGATGAAAAAAAATTGTGATTTAGTGTGTGTACAAGAACCAGAAACCTCAAAATATTTTTTTACTTCATCCACCCCCCACTACCACCCCCTATCGCCACCCCCCCCACTACCGATGTGGGGTATCGTTTTATGGGTTTTTGGGGTAGAGGATTTCAAATATTATATTATTAAAGTTCCATAAATAATTATTTCCACATACAAAATTTTTTCGTTGTGAGTGACTTGGATAGAAAATCTGGATGTGGAAGTAGTGATTCCTTGGCCAGCGGTTTTTATAGAGAACAACTGCCTATTAAACGTTGTATTATAATGTGGCGTAATTTCTTTGGGGAAAAAACCGCTTCCCAAGGTATCACTACTTCCACATCCAGATTTTCTATCCAAGTTACTCACAACGAAAAAACTTTGTATGTGGAAATAATTATTTATGGAACTTTAATAATATAATATTTGAAATCCTTTACCTCAAAAACCCATAAAACGATACCCCACATCGGTAGTGGGGTGGTGGTGGTGATTGGGGGTGGTGATAGGGGGTGGTGATAGGGGGTGATAGTGGGAGTGGATGAAGTAAAAAATATTTTGAGGTTTCTGGTCCTTGTACACACACTAAATTACAATTTTTTTTCATCCCCTTTAATAATGGGGTGGGGGTGGTAATGGGGGTGGCTAATGCCAAACATTTTTTTGAAACCTTAGCTTTTCTTGAATATACTAAATACCAATTACCTGTTTGATTTACCTATTTACCTCCAATTTACCTCCCAACCCTTCGACGGAACAAGATGAAAATATAATCTAGTTCCAGATCTCGTTAAAGTACATATGTGTACCAAATTTCAAGTCAGTATCTTAAATGGTTCCAGAGTAAACGTGCGCACAAAAAAAGTTACAGACAGACAGAATTTTTTTTTTTTTCGCTCAAACTTAGAATCTCGACGTTTCATGACATTCTAAGCCTATTTGAACAATAAAAATTTTAAAAAATTTCTTTGGTGTTACTATACTTCCACTTGATGTGGAAGTAATTACACTGTTTTTTACTTATATCTACAAAATTTGTAGTAACATTTAAAATATGAAAAAAAAAATGTCAAATCTTCTGCGGGCCCCCGCTACGAGCCCCTCGTAAGCCAACGGGCTCCGGGATAAATAATTGATGATCGGGGGGGAAAAATTTGAAAAAGAAAATTTTGTCAAGATCTCTGGCGGGCCTCCGCTACGAGCCCCTCGTAAGCCAACAGGTCTCGCGCTAAATATCTGATGAGCGGAAGGAGAAATTTGAAAAAAAAAATTTTGTCAAAATCCCTGGCGGGCCCCCGCTACGGACCTCTCGGAAGCCAACGAGCCCCTGCGCTTAATAATTGATGAGCGGAGCGGGAGAAATTAAAATTCATTAAAATCGAAATATTTATATAATTTTATTTTATTGAGAATCGCCAAATGTGCACAACTGAACGCCTAGCCTATATGACGTAATATAGCCGGAGTTCCGGGCCCCGGGGATTTATCCCCCCTGCCCCCCCCCCCCCCCCGTTGGCGGCCCAGCTAGTTTCCGAGATATTCTGATTACTCACAGTAAAGCTAAAAAGCGAGATAATTGATCATTACATGTTTTACTGAAGCCTCCAAAGGTATTGTTGCAGGTTTTTTGACCTGATATATAATCAAGAGGAGTTTACACAATTTTCTTACATAAAGATAAATAATTGCTCGATTAATAATAACAGAGATTTTCAAAAATATTTGTAGTGAATAATGTTAGATGGAGCTATCAACTTGACTTTCAAGTTGTTGCCTTAGGACTAGCCTGCTAGGGCGAATGGAGCCCGTATCAGCGACTTTGGTCAATCTACTTTACATGGATGAGAGCCAAGAAGCTCGAAAACAATCCGTTGATTTCCAGACCTTTCCGACATTCACCGTGGATACTTTATAAGCGTTCCTTGTGATTATTTGATATACTCCAGAGCACCCGCACTGCCAAAATAAGGAGCGTGTAGAGAGTTTTCGACAAAAACTGTTAATTTATTAATTACATTTCATGAGTTATTGATAACAGAATAACAAACCATGATAGTGTTTGCCTCACCATCTTTTGATGCTTGCCTTCGGATAAAGTTTGTAAGACTTGCTGTGCTCTGTAGCTGGCTGTTTTTATGTTGGCGTCTTTGGTGTTTTTGGTTATTGCTAGAGTTATTATTGTTGGTCGTTTTGTGTTATAGGTTGTTAATGTGCACACTAATATTTGTTTCGTTGCATATATATGGCTTCTTTGCTAATTGTTGTGTTATTTTATTTTTAAGTGATTGTTATAGTAATGGATCCTTTATTAGTTTGTTTTTAACAGGAGTATAAAGGTTCTTTGATTTAAGTGATGTGGGGCGAGCGTAGAGGCGACTTCAATGCGAATATCAGTCGATATTCCGTTGAAGCAACGTCGAGCGCGGTTAGTACTTCGATGGGTGACCCACCTATCTTGGGAAATACAGCGTTCTCGTCCTACCTTCTAGAGGCTTGTATATCAGTGTATACTCGGAAGTTACGTAATTTCAGACGAGGATTACGTAGTGGATATACCATTCTTCGGAGGGGATGTAAAGCAGGCGGTCCCTTGTCTATTAAATGTTAGGCAAGTAAAAGATCCCTACTCTTCTTAAGGGAAGAGGTTCGGCAAAATTTCCAGGTTAGGGGTAGCTCGTCTCCTGGCGTCGGTGATAGGCCCTGGTAGCGAAAATAGGCCGACGTTAAATAGTTAAAAAAAAAAAAAATTAAGTGATATACACTTAAATCAAAGAACCTTTATTGTGCAAAATGATTTATAAAATTAAAAAAGAAAATATAAAATTTGTGGATTTCCCATTCAGAATATCTCTCAAAATTTTACAGAAATTGTAGTAACCAACGATCTGTTTATATTTTTTATGGGATCATAATAAAGATTTGTCAAGAATTCAGTTAATGCGTTTTCTAAGATTATACAAAAATTTCAAATAATGTTAATGCATAAATAAACTGCACAAAATCATTACCCCAAAAATATCTAATTCATTTGCTCAAATTGTTTCTGTTACTTAAGACCAATTTGCAGTGTAATTTTTATAATTATTGTGATAAAATAAAAAGTTTCCTTGTTCAAGAATAGGTCGGTAAATAGCACACAGAGAGGCACATATTATATTTTTCTGGTTCAAGATATTGCCAATCATTGCGAGGGTTACGCAGCGGTATTTGCATGAATAAAATGGCCAGGAACTAACTACGCCAGAGGTGGACTGTATTTGATGCATGTCAAGGCAGTCGCACTTATTATTGATTTCCCTTTTTGTTCTTTGTTATTCCGTATCATAATTGATATCACTGGTGAATGCAGAAAACGATTTATTTGTAGAAGTTTCAATAGAATTCATAAGTTTTTCAAGAAATTTTGTTTTTTGTTAAAATCCATGTAATACACAAATGGTGTTTACAGAGGTGTCAACAATGGTAAAACGTATACAAGCGTTGGACACCAAAACAAACAATAAAAACAAATCACGACTGCAAATAAAGGTATTGAAATAGTCGATTGATTGTGTAGTGTGTATTGAAATCTAAATATTCATCATTTGAGTAAATATTTGATGAGAGTCAACTTTTAGAACGTTATGGTGTTTCTTTTGCAAATAAATCTGAAACAGCTTCTTGTATCAGAAATACTAGATGTATATGCTCATAGAAAGTTACTATTTTAACATTATATTTTTGTTGATAATTTTGAAGATAAGACGTGACGTAATATTTAAGTCTTCAACTATATCTTAAGCTAGATCGACATATGAGCAAAATTGGTACAAAAATTTGAGAAGTGCCGTTGTCCCCATATTTTTGCATCAATTTTACTCATATGCCATCTTGCTCGAGATAATTAAAGACATGAATCTTTGCGTTACTTTACTCAATTTTACTCTCTCTTTCTGTTGAAGTGCTAATATCTACAAAACTATTTGACAGAAATGAACAATATTTGTCAGGTTGTTGATGCTACTGCCAACGAAGAAATTGGATATACGTCAAGACATATTTTTAGTGAAAAATGTACAGGGTGGACACCTTAAAAAATAGGTTAAAGACAAAAATGTGACGGAGGACAATAATATTTGACAAGTAGTTAACACAAATGTCAAAGAAAATAATTGCTATGCTTTTAGTGAATAATATACAGGGTCGACATGATTAAAAAAATAATTCACGGAAAAAATATGATGGAGGACAATAATATTTCGCATACAACTGTCAAGGAAAAAAGTTGCTATACTCTAATGGAAAATATATAAGATATAATTAAGAAAGTGTGATGGAAATAATATTTGGAATGTAGTCGACACTATTGCCGAGGACGAAACCTGATATACTTTTCGAGAATAATAAACAGGGTGATCACTTTAAACAAAATAATTAATAAATAAACGATGAAGTAATACATAGTTCCTTGAGGTAAAGCGCTTATCCCAGAAGTTATGCGACTGGACCTGTTTTGGAGGGCGGGGAACATGATGGTGACAATATTTTCCAACCTACCCTCCAACCTAAATCGAAAATCCGGCGCTGGGCATTTTTTTATCGGAAAATATTATTAATGAAAGTTGTTCAGAATTGTCCAAAAATCTAATATCCAATATTTCATCAAAATAGAAAAAACTGAAAAATTCAAAAAATTGATAAATTTAAAAAAAATTTGGACTTAGAGTTTTTGAAGAATTCTGAACAACTTTTGTTAAAATATATATATTATAAAAAATATATATAAAACTTTCCGATAAAAAAAATGCCTAGCACCGGATAGTCGGGAAAAGGGGTGATTTTTCCGGTTTAGGGTAGTAGTTGAAAATATTGTCACCATCGTGTTCCCCGCCCTCAAAAACGGGTAGGAAGGTGTCTTGCAGTTCAGTCGCAGAACTTTTGGGCTTTTTGCCTTTTTCTGGTTTACCTAAAGGACTAATAATCCTTGGATTGCTTCTCACTATTTCCATTAAAAAATATGATACACTTTAAATTAAAAAAATATACAGGGTGGTCATCCAACATAAATAATAATTGATAAATAAAGGGCGCTAAATAGAGAGGGACGTTTATGTAAATACCTTTATAGATTTTTGAAATTTCCATTCGTCAATTTCGTTTACAACATGAGACAGGACCATCCCCAAAAAGTACGTCTCGCTTTTGTTTTAATTTTTTACCTACGATCACTACTGTAAATAGTAAAAAACACACTACCTGCCATCTATATGTAAGTTGAATTTTACATATTGTAAACAAAACGCACTGTAAACAAATCGCACGGTAAACAAAACGCACGGGACACGCAATCATAGGTGGCTTATATCGCTGACGCGGGGTTTAAAAAAACAAATGCGCCTGCTTAATTTTCAAACGCTGTCAAAACTGACATAATATTTGTTGAATAATATTGTTGACTATTGAACTAAATCCAGATTTTACTAAATAACTAAATAAATATGATCGTAGGTAAAGTATAGTACATAATTGAGTTGTAAGGCAATTACGCACTCATGGAAATACTCGCCGCTACGCGGCATCGTGCGTAACTTTTCCATTCGTGCGTAATATGCTTTTTACATCACTCATTACGTAATATACTATTACATATACATCCATTATTTGTTAAAATTAATTTATAAACCCCTAGTCTTTTTACCGCAAACATATTTTATATACATTTTTTGAAAATTGTTTGCCATTTTGGATCCTAAGGGTCAAATCCTTTTTAATTTCTTATTAAAGTCTGTACCAAACAGCTTGATTCTATCCGGGATCGAAGTGTAAAGGGGCTGTCATTTTTATCCCCTCTTCCACTTGTAATGAAAAAATACATGAAATTTGATGGAATTTTATTTATTGGATCTATAGGTTTTAGTTTCAAAATTTACTCTCATTTTCAATCACCCACAGAAAAATTTTAAGACCGATTTATAGTTAGATACTTCTTAATGCCAATTAGAGGAAGGTGAAAAGAAACATAATTATACCAAAGAAAAAACTTTAAAATACAAATTTTAAAAATATAATATTTGCTTAAATCTTGTAAAGTATTGGTTTTGTTACTTTTTTGTTAATTTTAAACTATTTTCTAATCAAATTAATGGAATTTATATCTATAATATGGTAGAATGTTAAAGGTCCAGCGGCAGGGAGCCAGCTTTGTCGGCATGTTTTGAAGATAATTGGAATTCCAGCGGACCAGTTCACTTTTACGAATGAGTTCAAAGCATGCCGACACGGCTGGCTCCCTGCCGCTGGATCGTGTGTAGACTCCTTAAGACTTGAGAGTTGAGAGTTGTCGTAACTAAGATGGGTTTCTCGGTTCCGAGACTATTAAGGACTTGAAAGTTTCCCTGATGCACCCCATTCCCTAGTGCTATTTGCTTTGGGTAGTACTTCTGTATCGCAGATCTGGGAACGACTTTTCACCCTCTATCCTCTATTTACCAAATAGGGAACACCGTTATAAGTATCTTATAACATAATTATACCTTTGTTTTTTTAACAGAATATTGTGACCTATGACCCAATCATCCAATTTTATGCACTTTGCCAAATTTCCGCAAATTTCAGTGGATTATGATTTATCCTAGCTTCATAGAAATAGATATACCTACATATACATCCTTCTAGGAAACGGGTAATACTTGCATTAAATAAATAACCGCGCAGTATTTTTAGTAATATATTGTGGTGCACTGATTTATTGTTTTTTTCGATAAAGAATATGTAATCGGGTTTCATCTTGTTCTACTTTTGAAACTCGTGTATCATAATTCTTGATTAATTATTCTCGTGCCATTTCCTTTTATTGCTTATTCCCCTAAGGCCAGTAATTCAAGTAGGTAATTTTATTAACTAAATAATACGTTTAATTGCGCTATTATAGCTTGTTCGTCATTGGACTTTAATTTCATTACCAGTTGTTTAACAACAGTTAAAACTAATTACAAATTGACAAGAAAAATAATAAACAAAATTAGCAGAACTCACCTCATCATTTTCATCAGTTTCCATATAAACATTGGCTAAAAAAGTAACACTCTAGCACTAAGTACTTAAGTTCAACTGTTGATTTTTATTTACGCGTATCTTAACTGTTCTTAATTAACTTTTCCATAAATATTGACATTTATACGAGCGGTGCAACATCGAGGAAATACACTTAACCGTAACACTATTTTTATTTCCCATGTACCTATTACTACACTTTAACGGATTGCATTGCGGGCCGTCGTACCATTAACAACAGAACTATACTTTCCAGTACCAGTAGTATGCGTTGCACGCCATTCCCCTCCATGCTTTCTGTTTATATCACGTGATCTCGAAGTCTAAAGGGGCTGTAATTTTTATCCCCTTCACCCTCTTTGATGAAATGCAAGGTTACTTACACCCTCGCTCGCATGCCATCATGTGTCAATTCGAACGTAATTTTTGCGCTCTGAGTGTACAGTACTTACATAAGAAGTTGTCGTAATATGGGCCGTTAATTGTGTACCATTGAAGACTAAAGTAATGTCAAAGTTGCCACAAAGGGAATTATTTCTGGCTAGGTGGCAGTTTCTTTTGTTCGTAAATGAATAAACTTATTTCTTGGAAAGGTACTTACACGGATGTCCATGTTTCCATTTCATTCAAAAAAGCAAAGATTGTCGACATTTGGGTCAATATTTTAGTTTTTAATAGTATAGAGTTCTGCTTGTCATAAAGACATCCAGATATAATTGTTCTTTTGTTTTCAATTCAATTGGTCTTCACGTCATGGTAGTAAAATAGGTTAGTCTTTTCTTTAAAAAATTCAATAACAATGACTACTTAAGACATGAAATAGTATAATTTTTACTTCCTTATAAAACATTTTCACGCTTCCTCTTATTTGAAGCGCATCAACGGACGTTTTGGGATCTAAGTGAGCATTATTCTAGTTGGCTTCCCTTTACTGTATGGGACGTCCAACAGTTTCACACCATCTTTTGCTTATTGTCCTTTATCCGGTTGATGTTCCCAAAAAATGATTGAGTCGAGGAGAACATGACCTAACCCACACATAAAATGTGGTGGATTAACGGATGTGAGTTTAACACTCATTTTGCACCGAGGTTAAAGTTAGCCCAGGGCTAGTTAACACGCAAATTGAACCCTTCCTTGATAAACGGGCCTTAAATCTTTTGAAGTATATGATGTGACCTTCGACCATATATACATATAGACCTATCATTTCTTTGTTCTACATAGACAACTGTTTGAATGCAGCATTAGGGGGGTTGGGGAAAGGAGGGTAAAATCCTTTCCATGGGCGTATCAGTTATTAGGGGAATAACTTTTGTAATTTATTGAAAAATCAATACACATTAAAAATTTACCAAAAAATATCAAAATCGGATATTTATAAAAAAAAACACTGTCCCAGAAATCACTGCTTCCACTACTACCCAAGTCTCTCACAACGAAAAAATTTTGTTTGTGGAAATAATTGTTTATGGAACTTTAATAATGGAAATTTAATAACAAAATATTTGAAATCGTCTACCACACAAACCCATAAAACGATATCCCACATCGGTAATGGGGTGGGGGTGGTAGTGGGGATGGATGAAGTAAAAAAAATATTTTAAGGCCTTTGGCTCTTGTGCTCTTGTGCACACGCTATACACTAAATACTAATTTTGGACTCTTACCTGTTTGATTTACCTATTTACCCCAATTTAACCCCCAACTCTTCAATGGAAAAAGATGAAAATGATTATATTTTCATCTTATATAGTTCCAGATCTCGTTAAAATACATACGTCTACCAAATTTCAAGTCAATATTTTAAGTGGTTCCAGAGTAATCGTGCGCATAAAAAACTTATAGACAGACCGACAGAAATTTTTCTTTATGCTCAAACTTAAAATCTCGACGTTTCATTACATTCTAAGCCTATTTGTACAGTATTTATAAAAAAAAAAATATGCATGTTTGTTTCATTGCCTACACTGGTTATCAATACCTTGAAAGGATGAATGCTAAGATGGAAGACTGGTGAAGAAAATAAATGTAAAAAATTTATATATTTCATGATAAAATACATAAACAATATAAACAATAAATGGAGTCTAAATAAGTTTTAGTAGAATACATAGATTTCATGAAATACCTAATAATTGTAAAAAATAAACAAGTTACGTTTAATGAATGGCCTCAAGTGATTTACTGTCCTTTTTCCACGCCTATGACTTCTGTTTACGTACTTGTGAAATGAGCGACCACATCCTTTACTCCAATATTTTTTGCATACAATGCATTTATTTACCATGATGAACACTAATAATTCTCAAACTAACTGAAAATTCTAATTAACAGTTCGAATATACAAGAAAAGAGCACAAATCAACAAGAATAATTAAATATAGCGACGACAATTAATATTTGACACTTTTGACAGTATGTGTCCAGTATTGCAGTTGCCAACACTTAATAAAATTTGCAGATAAATAAAAAAAGTGTGTAAAAAAATATCTAATTCATAGATAAGGTTATCTAAATCATTACATTTTGAAGATAATAGGCTAGAACACATATGTGTTATTAGTAATAATTACATTAGGGTGGTTTTAAAAACGCAATATCCTATCCTAAGTATTGGGATATTTCCTCAATAACATGACTAATGGAGTGACATGGCAAACTTGCATTAAGTTCTACCCTCCTTTCCCCACCGCTATTCATGCCATCATCATTATATGTAAACAAGCTAGGTCTATATGTATATATGGTCGAAGGATGTGACATTGTAAACAGTTTATAAGGTAGGAGAAGAGTGATCCAATATTTCAAAAAAAAACCGCTGCCCAAGGAATCACTACTTCCACATCCTGATTTTCTATCCAAGTCACTCACAACGAAAAAATTTTGTATGTGGAAATAATTGTTTATGGAACTTTAATAATGTAATATTTGAAATCCTCTAACATAAACACACATAAAACGGTACCACACATCGGTAGTGGGGTGAGGATGGTGATAGGGGGTGGTAGTGGGGGTGGATGAAGTAAAAAATATTTTGAGGTTTCTGGTTCTTGTACACACACTAAATCACATTTTTTTTTATCCCCTTTAATAATGGGGTGAGAGTGGTAATGGGGGTGGCTAATGCAAAAATTTTTTTTGAGACCCTAGCTTCTCTTGTATGTACTAAATACCAATTTTATGGACTCTTACTTGCTTGATTTACCTATTTACCCCAAATTTACCCCAATTTACCCCTCAACCCTTCGACAGAACAAGATGAAAATATAATCTAGTTCTAGATCTCGTTAAAGTACATATGTGTACCAAATTTCAAGTCAATATCTCAAACGGTTTCAGAGTAAATGTACGCACAAAAAAAGTTACAGACAGACAAATTTTTTTTCGCTCAAACTTAAAATCTCGACGTTTCATGACATTCTAAGCCTATTTGAACAATAAATTTTTTTTTGTCGTTACTATACTTCCACTGGATGTGGAAGTAAAATATAGGTCTAGTTTCTACAAAATGCATCTGTTCCCCCTTATTATTATTATTATTGTGAAGCTTAAATAATAATAAAAATTGTGAAACCAACTGTAATATGCGGAACTATGCGTAAAATGCATTGTCTGGTATAAGTCAGCATTACTAGCTTTAGCTTAATATACAATTTATTGTGATTACTGTAGCCATATGAGGAAACTGTAGAAAGAATATAATTTTGTTTCCTACACCCTCCTTAATAGAACTTTTGCTAGTCCACCCTCACCGCTTTTATTATACATGGTGCATCGAATTAGAAATTGGATTATTGTACACTGTACAGCTGCTCCAAAAATTTCTTATACGATCTCTATCCACTAGTAGTCTAGAAAATAGCGTGCAAATTCGACGACGAATGGTTACCGTCTGCCAGTCGGTAATCGAAGAGACCATATAAGTACATTTTTTTTTTCTCTCTGGAACTTTTTGGTATGATGGGGGATAGGGAGGGGGGGGGGGCATTTATTTTTTAATTGAATGATTATCGATATTTGTCCGCATAGGTAGTTAGTATATGTACTTCACATACCCCAATTACGCTGGCAGACGAAACTTCCGATCGGCGCGCACATTAACCTCAAATAGAAAAAAAACATTTTAGTTTCTATTTCCGGTTAACACGCGCGCCGACCGGAAGTTTCGTCTGCCAACGTAATTGGGGTATGTGAAGTACATATACTAACTACCTATGCGGACAGATATCGATAATCATTCGATTAAAAAATAAATGTCCCCCCTCCCTATGCCCCCTTCATACCAAAAAATTCCAGAGCATAGTTGCCAACCCTACTGTTTTTTCAGTAGATCTACCGTTTTTTGGTTTTCTTCCCAGTTTTTAGTCCGACCTGCCAAATCTACAGTTTTTTTTGCATATGGATCAGTTATTTTATTAAGGTATTACCACAGAGTACAGTAACTATACAGAGGCGAAAGCAAGCTTTCCCGCCAAAACCAAATTTACATACTCATCGCCATTTTTTATATGGTATATCACTTTTATGTTGACACTTTTGACGTTTATCATGTTAAGTTTGGATTTGTGAATTTTATTTCCACTCATTTTGGGAGGTTCAAAACATTAACCGAGAATTACATTTCTCATAAATAAAACCTAGTGCACAACTCAATCGAAAATAGGCGCCGATTATAAACAATTCGAATGGCAATATTTTTCGATCCAACTCGAAATACACTCTTTTCTCAGTGTATCCTTAAAAGTAAAGAAAACATAGAAATAAATTAACGATACATTTCTCTCAGTGTAGATGCAATTGGTACACAAGGTCACAGAAATCGAGCCATCAAAACTCAAACGTGCAGCCAAAGCTTTCGCCTCTGTGTAGTTACTGTACTCTGTGATTTAATATATAGTAAAAAAAAAACAGTAGATTAATAGTATCACTAAAATAAATTCCCAGTTTTCCACAGTTTTTTTTTGCTTATCTACAGTTTCCTCGTCTAACGGAGTTGGCAACAGTGTTCCAGAGAGAAAAACATTTTGTACTTATATGGTCTCTTATATTACCGACTGGCAGACGGTAACCATTCGTCGTCGAATTTGCACGCTATTTCCTAGAATATAGTCGAATTTGTAAATGTAACTCTTGGTCATAAAACAAGTGCACACCGGAGTAGTTTATGTGGATTGCTAATAGTAAAACAAATCTGATTTTAATCATAGCTTTTTGAAAAATCTACTTTACAGTAACTAGAGGTTTTCACTTCGGAATAATGCCATATAATGCCATATACCCCACATCTAATCATGGGCCCCGGTACCAAATTCACTGGCGGGCCCCCGCGCCTAATAATTGATGAGCGGGAAAATTTTTCTTGTGAAAATCTCTGGTGAGCCCTCGCTACGGAGGCCAACGGGTCCCCGCGCTTAATAATTGATGAGCGGGGGGGAATTTGAAAAAAAAAATGTTTGAGAGTTTCTATATTATGTGAGGGCTTGCTAATTTATTAGGGGTGGATGTCTTTTCAGGGCTAGCGCCTAAAAAAAAAAAATATTGAAATTGTTTTGAGAAGAAAAGGCTCTATGCAACTTTTCATCTAAATTGATAGTCTTTAAGTTATAGCGATTTGAAAATTAGAATTTTAGCATGAAAGAATTATATGTAAAAAACTATTTAAAAACAAATGAATGAACCAAAAATTTTGGAATTTTGGAATGGTATTTGGGGATTGAGTCCTGCTTGTTGTAAAACTAAAGTATACCAAAAATGACTTGATTTGGTGTTCTACAGGGTGTTTTATAAGCAAAGTTGTAAAAATCACCACTAATAAAGTACCTTTATTTTTCAAAATATGAAAAAATTCCTCTAGGAAAAGTTATTTAGAATGCAATTTTATACCTCTATACCAAATTTCAGGAATATAAAATTATTTTTTTGAAACTTCCCATTTTTTGCGAATTAAGAGTTGAATTCATATTTAAAGTTGTGTAGGAGCAAATGTTAATCATCTCAAAAAGTAGGCTATTGCTAAATAAAAAATTGAATATACGAGATGTAAGAAGGTATAATGTTAATCGAACTAATTGTAAAACAAGAAACAATTACTAACAGAAGATTAATGAGGTTTAAAAATTATAACAAGTAATAAATGTCAAAAACATAACAGATTCACAAACAAATTAATTATTGACCAATACAAAACAATGTTTACAATTTTTTTTATTATTCGACGTAGCTACCACCCACATCCACACACATTTCGATCCTTCGCCTGAAGTCCTTAAAACTGTTTCGAATATGATCTAACGGTATGAAGTTTACGGCATTTGTAATTTTCTGCTTCAATACTGCTACATCGTTAGGAAGTGGTTCAGCGTAAACCAACTGCTTGAGGCGACCCCATAAAAGGAAATCCAATATTGATAGGTCTGGGGATCTCGCTGGCCACTTGATCGGTCCATTCCTGGCAATCCAATTTTCTCCAAAATTTAAATTCAACCACCGATTAACCATTTCTGTGGAGTGGCCAGAACCATCATGTTGAAAATGAACTAAAGGCATATCTCTTAAAATATTTAAATGTTCTTCAGAAAATCTTTCAAGAAGCTGTAAATAAGTGTGCTGATTTAACCTTCCCTCAATGAAATAAGATCCAATAACTCCAACGTGATAAGAAACGGCACACCACACATTCACTTTTTTATAATATTGTCTTCTACAATGAATTCTAAAATTTGGATTTTCAGAAGCCCAAAACCGACAATTCTGAGATGAAACAACACCATTGGTTGTGAATGTGGATTCATCTGAGAAAATTATGAAATGATGAAAAAATCTCTCTTCCATGATTTCTTCTCCAATGGTCAAACAGAAATCCAACCTACGGCCGTCATCTCCCTCTTCAAGCGTATGTTTATAATTTGCTTTATATGCCCTAATTTTCTTTGCCTTGTAAATTCTTTGGAGTTCAGACTTGCTAATATTAATAAGAGCTGATCTCTCTCTTAGTGGCATCCTAGGATTTTCTATAACAGAGGCATGAGCTATAATCGCTCCAACATTGTCTTCATCATATGCTTTTATTTTTCTTTTCATGTTAAGAACACTACCAGTAGCCAGAAACTTTTTAATTATTCTCATAGCCTGAGTACGTGACAAAGCAGTGTTTGACAGATATGTCAATAATAAATGATAAATGTGTATCCACTGCTTTTCTCATAGCCTACTTTTAGCTTTTACATAACTTTTAATATTAATTCACAAAAAATAATTTCTATGCAGTTTTAATTGAATGGTTCTAAATAAAATACTAATTTATTGAAACAATGGAAAGTTTCAAAAAAATAATTTTATATTCCTGAAATTTGGTATAGAGGTATAAAATTGCATTCTAAATAACTTTTCTTAGTGGAATTTTTTCATATTTTGAAAAATAAAGGTACTTTATCAAGTCATTTTTGGTATTACAACAAGCAGGACTCAATCCCCAAATACCATTCCAAAATTCCAAAATTTTTGGTCCGTTGGTCTTGGTTACATATATCCTGAAACACATTGTATAGGTGTACTAGAAAAAAATAAATTATATTAAATTAATTGTCTTAAAATCTTGTCGCGCGGGAGAAGTTTATACAGGCATTAATATTGTTTGACAGAGATTGTAAATACCTACCCAAGTAAGTGTTTTTTTTTTATATTCACGCGACAGGCTTTTAAGACAATTAATTCAACATAACTTATTTTTTCGTTTTAGTACACCCAAGTAAACCGCTGCCCAAGAAATCACTACTTCCACATCCAGATTTTCTATCGAAATCTGTCACAACGAAAAAATAATTGATACTATATTTGTACTCCACTATGTATAAATAATTGCTTATGGATCTTTAATAATATAATATTTCAAATTGTCTACCCCAAAAAACAGTAAAACGATATCCCACATCGGTAGTGGGAAGGGAGGTGGGGATAGGGGGACGGTAGTGGAGGCGCATGAAATAAAAAATGTTATGAGGCCTTTGGTAGAGTATACACACTAAATCACAATTTTTTGGGGTTGGTAATGGGGGTGGCTAACGCCAAAAAAATTTCTGAGACCTTACGTCTCTTGTATATATTAAATACCAATTTTATGGACTCTTACTTGATTTAGTTACCTTTTACCCCCATTTGCCCCAATTTACGCCCCAATAAAGATCATCATATAATCTAGTTCCAGATCTCGTTAAAATACGTGTACCAAATTTAAGTCAAGATCTTAAACGGTTCCAGACTAATCGGGCGCACAAAAAAAGTTACAGTTACAAAACGACAGACAGACGGGGACCGACCGACCGACTGACAGAATTATATTTTGCTTAAACTTAAAATCTCGACGTTTCATGACATTTTTAGCCTATTTGAACAATACAAACTTTCAAATTTTTTTTTACGTTTACTATATTTCCACTAGATGTGGAAGTAATAATAAAGGCTTGTTTAAAAAAAAAAATTTACATATAATTTTATTTTTAAATTTTTACTCTTAAGTCTAAACGTATTAATTAGTTTTATATTCATTGCGTCGTCCGTACTTAAAAGTACCGTCTCTTCCACCATTTCCTAGAATGAGCGAAAAGATGCTAGAGATAATGCTAAGCTACGAAATTAAAAACGAAATTCAATTTTTTTTCGAAATACTGTCGAATTAATGGTTTCAGAAATCTGGGAGTATAAAGATGCGCCCGAACGTTTATAAGACGAAGTATTTAGTTTAAATGTTAAATATCTCAGAAAGTATGGCACTTACGTCAAAAATGTTAATGACCAAAATAAAATGTTGTTAATTAAGTTTTCAAATGATTTTTTTGAGTATTTCTATAGCATAAAAAATAAAGTAGTTTTGACAGAAATAATATGCACATTTTTTTTAACGCTTGCTTTAAAAAACATATCTCAATAAATATTAGTTTTAGCGAAAAAGTGGTGGGTATCAAAAATAAAGCAAAGCTTATAAACTGAGAATGAATGTGTTTTTTTTTTAATATTTTTGTAGGATTAACAATTAACAGTTTTGGAGATATTTTAGTTTATAGTCGTATAAACGTTATATAAACGTTCGGAACGTTTATGTGACGAAGTATTTAGTTTAAATGTTGAATATCTTAGAAGCTGTGACACTTGAGTTAAAAATTCTAATGAGCAGCGTTAAAGATAGTTAATCAGTCTTTAAAATGACTTTTTGTTTGTTTTATAAAAAATAAAGAAGTGATGGCCGAAACAAGATGCGTTTTCACATCTTTTTTAAAATATTGCCATTTTGTTATTGTAATTATTCAGTAATTTTTTTTTCAAAAATATTGTTTATTGCTAATACATAACATCACCTAGATGCTCATTTTTTGTCCATTTAAAACACTTGCTTTGAAAAAATTTCTGTTTCCGCCAGATTGGAGCCGCGATTTTAAATTTTCAAGTTCTGAACTCAGATTCGTAATCATTGATCCCAAAAACAAAAATATCAAAAATAAATTAGTTCAAATATTAAATATTTAAATTTAGGGGTGGCTTGCACTTCTTAGAGCAAGGGCCCGGACTATATAGAAACTGAAGGTGGTACTCTATTTTATCTTTTGCAATAGATACCAAGTATGTCGAGAAGAAGTGAATATAAAAGATGAAGGTAACTATTTTATTTGACACTTTTGTGTGGGATTAACAGACATTTAACATAATCTTGTACTCGCTTTGACATCGAAACGCGAAGTTGATGGCAAGTTATAGGTAGTAGTACTGTAATTGTCTAATAATATGATCTCCGATTAAAGAACTTATATCTAGATACATAACAGGCTATCTTTACTCACTATATACATTATTTGCTCCTAACATAGTCACATTATATGTCCATTAAAAAGAATAGATGAACATCACATCCCATAGGCAACAGTGGCGTTGTGTGTGTAGAAAATGTGTAGAATGGTAAATATTTTCATTAAAATGAATTATTGCAATTCCTGCATTACCGGCTCTTTATATAACGTGATGTACGCATACGATATTACAGTAAGATAAAACAGTAAGATAAAACAGTAAGATAAATATGTATTGAAAGGATATTAAAATTTAATTGCTATTTACTTTATAACTGTAAACTGATCTTCATCATGTTACGACTATGGAACGATCGATTTTCTTCTTTTCTAAACTGCTTTCTGCAAACGGCACAGCACTTCACTATTTATTTGCACTAAATATATTGTCACTAAACTGTGTAAATATGAATAGAGAATATTATTTAGGTATTGAGCAAATCACAACTTAAAATAAAAAGACTTCTTCCCAACATTTTGATCGAAAAACACGAAAAACGCTTATTAACATTAATGGCGGATATACTGTCAAAAGTGTCAAACTGAGATTATGATAATCAAACTGAACCGATGGTGCCCGAATCGGTCGCGAACAGATCGACTAGCCAATCAAGAACTTATGGGAAGAAGTGCCTTAGATTGTGAATCTTTCGGGATCACACAAAGTAATGCCATTATGTATCTAGATATAAGTTCTTTAATCGGAGAATATGACATTAATATTAATTTATTTTAATTAAACTTAAAATCTCGACGTTCCGTTACATTCTTAGCTTATTTGAACAAAAAAATATCATTTTTTTTACCATTACCATACTTCTATTTGACCAATTAACTACTAATATTAAACACACAGCATTTAATAGGTAAAACAGCTTGTGAGATGTACACTTTTGGTTTATTAACGATTTAAATATTTTCAAACGCTAACTTGTAAAATTTTAATTTACAAATATGAGTGTATAAAAATGACAAATGTGTGTCAACATACTACTTTCTGATACTATAGTTTCCAAAATAACTTATTTACGTAACTCTGAGATCAAAAAGATTAAATCAAGGTTCTTCTGTGACAGGAAAACATGTAATATTGGTCCTATTCAAAATATCATACAAGAGATTATGATTATTTGTCTTATTTTCTTCATTTTACATTAAACTGTAATATTTAAAATAAGATAAATTATGTCATCGTTATGCAATGTCAATAGCACTAGTACTCGTAGTAGTTATTCTTACTCAGTTCCAGAAATAACAGAAGGTGATCGAGGAAATTATTTTACTGTTAGTACTATTACTATAAAGATGCCAAAATAAGTTTGGGATTAAGTATAGTTCTGAGGTTTATTTTTATTGTCTGTGGAGTACCTCTTCATAATTGTGTAACATCCGGCATTAGATATCAGTAAAATTATGTGGTTTCGACCTTCTACTTCCACTTGTTGGTCAAGTTTAACTTTTTTGATGACTAATATTTACTGACTATACAGTCCACCCAAATTAAGAAAAAAGCGGAGAAATTCTGAACAGCAGTTTCTCTGCATAGGAATAGGGATTGCATTACCGGTTAACCGGTTAACCGGTAAACAGAACAAAAAACACATGGCGATAATTACCGGTTATTTTAATTTTTTACCGGTTATTTCGGTAAATTCTGAACTTACGATATGTCACGTATTCAACGATTTTATTTATGTCAGTGACTAATATTTACTGAATATAGAGTGACTGCCCCAACACTGAGCACTTTTAGCAATAAATAAATAATATTATAAAAAGTAAAACCCAAACACCAAGCCCTAAGAAATACAAGTAAGAGAGACATTGACAATATCTTGCGACAGGAAATTGAATATTTCACTGCCTCATATATACGTGGAAAACATTTAGAAGAATGTTATTATCAATTCTTATTAACTTATCGACCTACCAATATCGATAGAGGAAGGGCATTTTCAGTTGGAGGTATTCTATGTACAAATATCAGACGACTAATAGATACAGCTTTGAAAAACTAGCCCTTTTAACGGGCTATTTTTAAAAAATATTTTTAGATTAGGTATTCAGTAAATGCCCTATTTGAGTTTATGTTTGTTATTTTTGTTATTTACAGAATAATTATTTATTTAAATTTATTTCATTTATATTTTTTCCTTTTGATAAAAAACCTTTTTCTTGTTCATTATAATAATAATAATAATAATACATTTATTTTACTCAAAGTAAAAATGGTACAAATTGAACTGTAGAGCTCTTCTTCCATTTGCCCAAATACAAATAACCTAAATCTAAGATTATAAAAAGATTATAAAAAAATATTAATACATATAAATCTAAAATTTCGAGAAAAAAATAATAATTATTTTATTTGTTAATATTTAGTAATGAATTGTAATAATCTAACAAATGTTATATTTTATAATAATAATAACAATAATAACAACAGTACCACTCAGACATGCGAGCAGACAAGGGGAACGGGCAGACCCCGCGAAGCGAAGCAAAAAAGTTAAAAGTAAATAAAATTATATCGGAAAAAGAAAAAGAAATTTACGCGCAACCACAACGCAGCATCAAGTCTCCTGCTTCTGATCAGCCAAAATGTAATTTTTGACAATTTTAATAAAAAAATTTTTTGATTTATATTGTTTATATTCATTTCGATGTTCATTACAAAGATGAGATGCAAAATACGTAAATGATCTTTGAAAAATCGCAGTTTCATGCTGAGGCACCAAAAAATTTTGAATGTATCTTGTATTATGCAAGTGATCTCGTGAAATTAACTTATTTCTTAAGTACTGAGGTTCGTCATTATGAATTATTCGCCAAATAAGTGTGAGCATGTGTAAACGTCTGCGGTTTTTCATGTTTAATATGCAGTTTATTTAGATGTGGTGATATATATATTGTCTATATGGAATACTGTAAATATAACGCATACATGAATTTTGAAATTTTTGAATTCTTTTTTTTGCTGTCGCCGATAATAACTTTCCATATACAACATCACCATAATCAACTAAAGATAATACGAGTGAATCACAAAATTTTGATTTACACTCTCTAGATATGTCTTTCGCAAAACTGTATAATTTTTTCAATCGACTGTAAGCGAATTTCAATTTGGAAAAAATATGTTTCTCAAAGCCTAATTATATTAATTATATGTATATAAAAATGTTTTTTGTTAAATTTAGATAATTTTGTACATGGAAAAAAACAATTGCCATTTTCGCCACCCTAATCATTAATTCTAAAAATTACCGGTAAATACCGGTTAACCGGTTATTTACATTTTTATTTACCGATTTACCGGTTATTAAAACTTCCGGTAAATTGCAATCCCTACATAGGAAGTAAGTATTCAACTTTTAGAAGAAGGTTTCACTTATGCGCAGAAAAAAAAAGAAATGATTTTTGAGATATATACATATACAGTGTGTCCCACTTTTCACGGTAACACCTACGTAGCTCAGTTATTGGTCATCCAATTTCAATCAAATTTGGATCGGTATCAAAGACTTTTACTATTTCCTTTTTGACTAAACCAAAACTTATTTCAGTCATTGGCGTGCATTTTTTATTAAGAAAAAAAGGGTCGGTTTTTCGACAAATTTTATTAGGCATTTTTTTGTTGAAAAACTAATGTAATATTATTAATCAGCATGCTTGTAGAACCTCTATGTTCAAAATATAACAACGTTTTGATTTTTGGTTATCGAATTACGGCCTTTTTAAAATTACCTATTTTAAACATTAAATAGAATTTTTTTTCGAAAAGAAAGGCATTCTTTATTTTCTCTTTAAATTCATTTTCTCCCCATATCATCGATACCTTCAAATTCGGTAATCCTTAATGCCCGAATAATTTACAGGTCTGATGACTCAAAATTTTTCAAAGAAAATTCTTGGCCTTCGAAATTTGAAAGTTTCGATAATATGGGATAGTAAAAAACGTGAATTTAAAGAGAAAATGAAGAATGACTTTTTTTCGAAAAAAATTTCGTTGCACTGATTATTTAATATTTAAAATGGATAATTTTAAGGGGACCGTAATTCGAAAACCAAAAATCAAAATGTTGTTAAATTCTGAATATAGCGGTTCTGCAGTATGCTGATCAATAATACTGCATTAGTTTTTCAACAAAAAAATGCCTAATATGATTTCTCGAAAAATCGACCCTTTTTTTCTTAATAAAAAATGCATGCCAGTGACTGAAATAAGTTTTGGCTTAGTCAAAAAGGATATAGTAAAGGTCTTTGATACCGATCCAAATTTGGTTGAAATTGGATGACCAATAACTGAGCTACGTAGGTGTTACCGTGAAAAGTGGGACACACTGTATATACGTTTTTCGTGTTTTTTGTTTTCATTTAGAAGTATAAATCTCGAAAAGTTCGCGCTTTTAAGGCTAAACAAACATAGGTAAACGAGTTCAGAATAAGACTTCCTACAAAAAGGTTGTATACATTTTTCCGATTATCCCGTTGGCTTTTCCGGAAAAGCGACTTGAAAAATATGTGTTTTTTTCGTGTTTTTCTTATTTTGAATGCAAATATCTCGAAAAGTGCGCGATTTGAGGATGAACATAAGTAAACTTGTTCAGAGTGAGATTTCCTACAAAAAAAGCTTCTATACATTTTTCCGATTATCCCATTGATTTTTCCGGAAAAGCTTCTTGAATAATATATATATATATATATATATATATATATTTGCTTTTTCGTGTTTTTTTTCATTTTGACGTATATATTTCTCAAATATATAGAACCTATTTTTGTAGAAAATCACATTCTGAACAAGTTTATTAATGTTCATTTACCATTAAAAATAAAAAAACACGAAAAAGCAAATATATGTATGTTAACGTGATCTACCATGACATGCGGAAAATCTAACAGTAGGTTGTCCCCACCGAAAGGAGTTAAAAAAATGAAAAATTAAAAAATAATGACCAAAAACATGACCATATTTCTTTGTAGAAATCTGCCGCCAATGACTTTAACTAATCTAACGTAACGCGGTACAACCATATCACTTTATCAGACTTGGGATTGACACTACTGACAGCAAAGCTGGATAAGATAGAAGTGACTTTTTGGTTTTAATCAAATCACACTACAAAAATAGCGAAATAAATCGAAGATATTGACCGCATGCTGAAACGACAAGCAGATATTTAGTCAATGACACGGCGGTGTCCTTATTGTTCGACCGAAAACAAAAAACGCGGCCCTCGTGGGGTCTACACACAATGCAGTGGCAGGGAGCCACCTTGTCGGCATGATTTGAACTCATTCGTAAAAGTGAACTGGTCCGCTGGAATTCCAATTATCTTCAAATCGTACTGACAATGTTGGCTCCCTGCCGCTGGATCGTGTATAGACCTTTTTTTATTTCGCCGGCCGGCTTCACTTTTTTTGCCAATTAAGGAAATGTAAACAACTCGAATACGTTCTTTCGCAAGTAAGTTCGTCGACCTATTTAGGAGTAGGTCAGGACTTATTCAACATCGGTAGTGTATCTTCGCAAGTTGACTAATAATTTAATATACTAAATTACCTCAGAATCCTCTTAAATTTTGCAGGGGCTTTCCCACATTGAAGACTAGTACACCATTTTATTTTCCGCATTTCTTGGTAGATCACGCTGTATATATTCTTCAAGAAGCTTTTCCGGAATAACAGTGGGAGAATCGAAAAATGTATAAGAGCTTTTTTGTAGAAAATCTCATTCTGAACAAGTTTATTTATGTTTCCTAAAATCGCGTGCTTTTTAAGATGTTTGCATTCAAAATAAAAAAAAACACGAAAGAAACACATATATATTTTTCAAGTCGCTTTTCCGGAAAAGCCAATGGGATAATCGGAAAAATGTATAGAACCTTTTTTGTAGGTAGTCGTATTCTGAACACGTTTACCTATGTTCGTTTAGCCTTAAAAACGCGTACTTTTCGAGCTTCTAATTATTCAGAGGCTCTTATACTTTGACCAATTTTGATGATATCTTGTGTTGTCTAAATGTTGGTTATGGCATTTTTTCATTTTTTCCCAACAAGAAAAATAGAAAAATTAAATCTCTCTCGCTAGCTCCCGATTCAGTACCTATAGAAATTTCTACTTTAAGTTCTCTTTAAAGATTCGTAAAAATGCACAGTGCTAGTGCATAGCATAAAATACGCAGGTCCACAAAAAACTTATTTTATAATTTATTTAAAAGTTTGAGAAGCATTGCTCTAATCAATATTAGAGCAGTGCTTCTCAAACTTTTTTATCGCACGTACCTTTCATTCTTGTGCAGCAATCATCTAAAAAATAGATACTATTATTTAACTTAAAGGCGACTATGGTATGTACAGGGTCAGGTATTTTAAAGAAGTAATACGGAATCTCTTTTATAAAAACTTCGTTTATTGACATGGCCATAATGAACTCGGTCAATGCAGATCAATCAGAAACAATTTTGCTTTCTGTCGTGTCACTTGTATCAGTGTGTCTCTAGATACGAATAGTGCAGTGTATTAGAAAATTTGTCGGAGTCGCTGGTAATTCAATTAATTCACGTACAACATTTTCTTAGTAACATTCACATGATGCCTAACATAAAGAGAATTTCACAATAGTTTCCTTCTCTATGTAGAAGATTAATAAACAATAGCAGCTACTAAGAAGGTTGAAAGGTTTTTTAAAAAATCTTCAAAAAATTTTCAAAAAATATCACTAAAGTGTGAGAAATAAGATTTCACTCAGTTTTACTTGAGAATCTTGGCGTCGAACACTTCTCTCGGGGTTTCAGCTAACCCTTCTCCCATTTACTTCCAATGCTTGATTAAAGCAATTATTCGATATTCTCTAGGTTTGATACATTTCTACTTGATATTGGTAAATATGTAATCATATAGAAAAAAGTTGCTATTAACTTATCGCGTTTTGAAGTCGAGAATTAAGTGACTATACCAGTTTACGTTCAGTGTGGAAGTGTTCACTTTACATCGTTCTTTTCGTCGTTCCGTCCACGAGTCCGTATTTTTTCCTGCCATTTTATTCTCAATATACTTGGTATCTATTTCGAAAGATAAAAAAAACTCTTGCCTGCTCTACTCACCTCTGAAAATTCTCACATTTTTAGAAAAAACTCTATATTTTTCTATACTATATTAACGCATTTTTTAAAAAATGTCTAGTCATAATATGGTAAAAATTTGTTACCAATTCATTGTTCCATTTTTGAATTAGAGCAAGTAAAATTTTACATGTCTTTCCCATCTTCGCTCCTATTTTTTATTTTGACCAACTAAGAGAATTATATTTTTTATTCTATCGAAGGATAAGCCCCTGAACAGTTCGGTTACATCATCACTTTATACCTCCATTTTTCTTTATGAGCACTAGATCGGTCTGACCTCTCCGGTGTTCCTACTAGCAGGCAACGTCGTGGTGGTCTAGTACTTAGCACAAGACATTTTTTTTGTAAACGTAAAAAAGTATGTAATTGAACAAGACTGTCAATATAACAAAACTTTGCTTGACTAGACAGCAGCAACTTCGAACATTGGAGATTAGAGCCCCAACACTTGTCGAGCCTATACAGTGTGGAACAGCCAAGTGGAATAGATTCAGTATCTTAATTATTGTGCATATTTATAAAAAATTCCGAAACACGTCGATTTTGGATTCTGAAATTACATCCTGCAACGTACAAATTCAACCCTCTTCGTGTGACAATTGCAAACCCTAAATTTTTAAATGGGAAGTAGGGGCTTGTGATGCCTCATTTGAAAGGCTTTTTCATTCTCTATTCGAAAATGCTATGGTTTTAATATTAACTTCAAT
Source organism: Rutpela maculata (assembly GCA_936432065.2). NCBI lineage: Eukaryota > Metazoa > Arthropoda > Insecta > Coleoptera > Cerambycidae > Rutpela > Rutpela maculata. Next base: position 20,349,119 of record OW386288.2, read on the forward strand.
GTAGTAAATGTTCAAAATAAGTTCCTTGACAGCATCCTTATCGTAAATAAAAATATCTTCTAACGTTTTCCAACATCTGAGGCGTGACCGAACTAACCACACCCGTATTTTTCTTATGTCAGCTATATCGCGTGGCTTAGTTTTGTATACCATACTTTTCACATATCCCCATAGAAAAAAATCTAATAGTGTAAGATCAGGAGAACGTCTCGCCTCCCTATGCACCGATTTGGAAATGTGAAGTCGAGGTATTGCCGGACATCGATCTGGTAATGTTGTGGTGCTCTATCCTGGTGGAAGCATATTACATCCGCAGGAACTTGTGGGTTTCCTTGAGCAGGATATAAGTTTGCCAAAGTTGACACGATGTTATTTTGGAGTAGAGCTAAATAATTATCTCCATTCAAATTGCCATCAATGAAAAAGGGACCAATGACATGGTTTTCAATTATCCCCGCCCAAACATTAACCTTTTCAGGATTTTGCGTATACTCTCATCCAGTGAGGATTTTCATTAGCCCAGTAGTGACAGTTTTGACCATTACCATGGCCACGAAGAGTAAAAGTGGACTCCGAAAACAAAACATTTTCTAGTTGGACAACATTGTTATCTAACCTTTGTATCGTTTGTTCACAAAAATACGTCTCTCTATCAAAATCGTCTTCACTGAGCTCCTGGATGCATTTTATTTTCTTTTAATACTTAGAGCAACGAAAAAGATGTAAAATTGTGTCGTTTTTTTTATCAGCTTAGAACAAGATCACACATAGTGGGTATTACCAACAACATCATTTTGCACATAAAAACATGAAATACGACATTTTTTAGTGGTCACAGATATTCTTATTTAAAAAAAAGTGTAAAATTTAATTTTTTTTTAAATCATGTTTTTTTGTACATCTATTGCCATATCTCAAAAATGAATTGAGCTATCGATGTGAACTTTTTTTTGTTATAAAACACACACCTAAGCGCGTCTTTCTACACATAGGATTGCTAATAAAAAAAAATGTGAACATGCCAAAAACGTAGATGACCCTGAAAGTTTAGAGAATACGCCATCAAATTTTCACTAAGCTAGAAACTTTCTTGTTTTTGAAAATTTTGTGTAACATGCTATGAAGAAAATGAAGTCAATAGACTAAAAAAGTTTTTAGAAAAAAAATATTTTCATTATTAGCAATAGTTTGCTAGTTACGAATTTTTTAGTATGGAGGAATTGTCGAAGCGTACGCGCGCGGCACTTAAGAATAATAATGATTCTGTATTGTGTGTAACGGAACTTTTCATAATTATTTTTTTATGTTTAGGACTATTTTATCACGTTTTAGGATCTAAAAGGATAACTTATTTGTTCCAGTGGCGCATTAAGGACTAAGGTTGAAGGCAAAAAGGAATTAAAAATCTTAAATAGAGTGAGTATCTGAGATAAAAATGCATTGCATTGGGATCTCGGAAACGGTAAAAAATAATATTATAGTAAATGGAAAAAAAATTTGCACAACTAGGGGGCTAATAAAATTCCATAAATAGAAGTTTAGGAAAAGTAATAATTTTGGAGTGTTTTGATAAAAACTAAACTATCGAGTTTTCCTTTTTTTTGCGTTATTATTGGAGCTAAATAGAAATTACAGTTTCTTAAAGCACTTTTTTTTGAACGTGGCACTCTTAATATTTGTATCCGACATTTCCTATGTCAGAGTCCCTATCCGAAACTCCCATGCTTTGCATTTTTACCCTAGATCCACACAATAATTGAGTAAACGTGTTATTTTCGCCTAAATTAGGTAACAAAAAAGAAAAAAATATCCTAAATTAAGTCTCTTTTAATTTCCCCGTTTCCATGGCTTGTGCACAAGTTTATCGTTCTCCTCTATTACTACGCCACATAAAATCCACTCTATTTTGCAATTAAACTTAGATTGCTTTTTTATCTTAAATATTTTTTTAGCAGATAATCCACGCACAATTCGCACAATGGCCATACGTTCTACCATATAATACAAGTGGTAATAAAGGAAACAATAGGTGGCATATCGTTACACACTTTACTTCCACATCCAGTATAAGTATAGTAGGTATCGACAAAAATATTTTTGAAAATTTTTATTGTCCAAATAGGCTTAGAATGTCATGAAATGTCGAGATTTTAAGTTTGAGCAAAAAAATTCTGTCTGTCGGTCTGTCTGTAATTTTCTTGTGCGCACGATTACTCCGGAACCGTTTAAGATATTGACTTGAAATTTGGTACACGTACCTATGTATTTTAACGAGATCTGGAACTAGATTATTTCGTTAAAGAGTTGGGGGTAAATAGGCAAATCAAGCAAGTAAGAGTCCATAAAATTGGTATATTTAGTATATATAAGAGAAGCTAAGGTCTCAAAATTTTTTTGGCATTAACCACCCCCATTACCAACTCCCACCCCATTATTCAAGGGGGCGAAAAAAATAAAATTGTCATTTAGTGTGTGTACAAGAACCAAAGGCCTCATTTTTTTTATTTTATCCACCACTACTACCACCCCCTTCCACCACCCATTACCGATGTGGCATATCGTTTTATAGGTTTTTGGGGTAGACGATTTCAAATATTTAATGTTCCATAAACAATTATTTGAACATTCAAATTTTTTTCGTTGTGAGAGACTTATATAGAAGATCTGGATGTGGAAGTAGTGATTCCTTGGGCAGCGGTTTTATAATTTGACCTTCGACGAAAACGAATAACGTTGATCGTACACCGCCCTGAGACTAGTTAGTTTTAGTGGACAAGGGCGTATTAATACTCATTTTCTGCAATTCGCGCGCTCCAAAAAAAATCACTGTACCTAAACTATCAAAGACACAATAAGAATTATGCTATCAAAAACTTTTTTGGTCTTCTGCTTTATTTTCTTCGCAGCATGTTATACGAAATTTCCAAAAACAAAAAAGTTTGTAGCTTAGTGAAAATTTGACTGCGTATTTTCTGAACTTTCAAGGTTATCTAAGTTTTTAACATGCTTAAAAATGTTTTAATTAACAATACTATACACAGATAGAAGCGCCTAAGTGTGTGTTTTATAACAAAAAAAAGTTTATGTGGATATCTCTATTCGTTTTTGAGATATGGCATTAGATGTTCAAAAAAACATGATTAAAAAAAAACAAAATTTCACACCTTTTTAAAAATAACAATGTCCGTGACCACTAAAAAATGTCGTATTTCATGATTTATAATGAACATCGACCTACTTAACGAAATGGTATATGTCTCACTTTGTTCTAAGATGAAAAAAAAAAAAACTTGAGAAGGAAGCGACTTTTCCCCTGTTTTTACTCCACTAACTCGAATAATTGAGGAATGGGAAACATTAAATGCTGAAACTGCTAGTCGACTTGAACTATGTGGGTTTTCTTCAAACTCAATTCGGTATCGTTACTCATTGCATTGGAATTTTCTTTTCTTACCTGCCGTACATGTCCATTTTCGCGAAACTGCTTTTCAATTTTGCTAATTTTACTTTAGGATATAGGCGGCAAATTAGGAAATAGAGCAACTTTCCTATGATCGCATTCTGTCTCCTTAACCAACCATCTGTAAAATTATTATTATGCATTTCGATTAAATGAACCATATTTAGAAATTGCAGTTAGCAGAACTCAGACAATACGCAAATCACTGACAACTATTTATTGACAACTATGATGACTATTTATTGCTGTCAATCGCTTCGGCGCGGCGTCTTCAATAAAACTAGCTATGAAGAATTTCTATGTCTTCTTTTTAGTTGATAATGTTGAAAAAGAACACTGACATTGTTTTTGCTAGCCTGCAAGAACAAAACGCTGTAAGTTTTTATGTTTTTCGTTTGTTGTAGCGAATTTCGTCAAGCAGACCGATAATTTTTGCAGTAACTATTACAACATACGTTGCGGGATGGCATTTCAGAATCCAACATCTCGGGATTTTTTATAAATATGCACAATAATTGAGATAGGCACTGAATTTATTTCTTTTGGCTAATCCACACTGTGTATATCGACAACAGAGCAAGGGAAAAGCAGTCAGCATCTCGTGTTAGCCAATTCTTGTAAGTCTTATTCTACAAACCCAAGTAGCACAATTAATTCCTCAAGATATCCCGAGGATAGAAATTTAGGAATTAGTAATTAGTTATCTTCTAGAGGTCTGTAAGAGTTCCCTAAGATGGGCAAATGTCAGCATATTAGTATTAAATAGTACCTCCCATGGTAATCGAAAAAAGCTATTAGTATAGAATCCTGTGAGCAGCCTTTTGCATACCTATAGAATTCCCATAGTAATTTTTAGGATATCTTATCGCTTACTCATATAAATGGTACCATTGACATCCTTATAGGATTTCTATTAGGTGTATCGCATCAATCCAGCAAACAGATTCAATTTCTGTAGTAATCTTTTGGGTATCTTATGGCTTACCAATATAAACGAACATCCTTATGGGATTTCTATTAGATGTACCATCACCCACTTTTTATAGAATCACAGTATAGAAGAATAGATGGTGAAATTTTGGTTAGATAAAATCTTAGTATTGAGGCATCAGGCCCAAACCAAAGATTAGAGATCGTTATAAGATCCATCCAAATAAATCGACGATCCCTGAGAGAATTTGAATGTTGCAGTTATGTTATTAGTGTTCAATAAATTCATGAGTATAAGATAATGCATGACTGATTATCGTCTGTGGTTTGTACGTGGCGTCATCTAAGAATAATTTCTGTAACAAACTACGTGGCAAGCAAACAAATTTTATGCATTAAAAGAATTTCTTTTTGCGATTTCTATAGGTGTTCTATTAGCGATAATAATAATATTTCCATTTTAATACTTTATTTGATCTCTGTAATACATAGAGAAGTGAGCTGTATGGTAATTCCCTTTTAGAACTTCTAGAAGATGTCTACAGGTATTCTGTCAAGGATAATAATACTATTTCCCTTTTAATACTTTATTTGATTTCCATAATACATAGAAAATTGAGCTGTATGGTAATTCCCTTTAAGATGTCTAGTAGATGTCTGTGGGTTAACAAAAGTTGAAATTCCTATATAATGCCCAGTTTACATTTCCCCAGTGCATAAAAGTTGAGCACATATAAAGATTTCTCATTTTAATTTCGGAAGGACTTCTAGAGTACATAAATACAAGATATTCTCGCGGGCTGTAAATAGAACATCTTAAAGATTTCTTAAAGAATTCTGTGCTACTTGGGAAATCTTATCCTTAAATAATGAATTATCTTAAAAAAATTGAAAATAACAATACTTTGAGAGTATTCCATCTGAAGACACTCTGTATATGGGTTGTTTTAAATACTGTCACGATTGCTACACTCCTTACGTCTTCATGTTGTTTATCTCGATATTTCGCTTTGGTCAAATTGTATTACTACTCAATAGGACGCTTTGTACTACAACAAAATCAGTTAAAACAGCGAGTGAAGTGTATGATTTATTTTATTTCGAGTTGTAAATAAACATGAACATATAACTAGCCTTTAAAATATATATAGTTAACACATACAATACTTTCAAATAAATAAAATCGTGGCTATATACAATAAAATTCTAAATATATAACAAATAGTCATAAACTATTCAACTCACAATGAGTATGGCACAAATTAATATTTAAAACATGTTCTACATTATTACAGAAATCAAATTTTAAAGTAAACCACTTTGTAACACATCTGAAGTGATTTTAGCCACACACACAGATAAACCTGCATAATGATTAAGTTGTTATCTTCCATAACATTTAGTTTATTTCATGCAACTTTGTTAAATCAATTTTGAGAGATATTGCTGTTCAAAGGTAAATTCTAATTCCATAGATGCTGTAACCTTTGTATAACTTATTTTGCATCATCTGGAATTGATGAAACTAGTTTCAGTTAGCACCTGATGATACCAAAATTCCATGATCTTGACCCTGGGGGGCCACACTCTGTCAAAATTTCAGCATATTGAAACCAAAATTAAAACTATTGCACCTCCACCTACAAAAAAGAATAAGGCAAAGGAATTTTTCCACTCTACAATACTTATTGTGATCACCATTTTGACAAAATGGCGGCGCGAGAGGCGCCACTCCCCATAGGTCGAAAACTTGAAATTTTAATTAGGGCTCCCAACTTTACAACTTATTTAAAGGTTGTTACTCTGGGTTTCCATGTAGTTTAAACTACTCATTAACTAGCGCAAGTTGCAATACAAAATTTAAATCACATGCAGAATTGACTAAAATCACGTTCCAGATTTAAAAAACTTAACATACCTACTGAATACAATTTGTACGATAATTTGGCTTGTATAGTAGACTTCATAAATATAGCATGTTTGCTTACACTAGCCTTGCCTATCAAACACACCGACAAAAAGTTCTTTAATACCAAAAGCTGGTGAGTTTGATGACTTGTGTAAACAAAGCTATGAACTCTACCGTAAAAAAGCGTTGCTGAAGGAATGTGTGGATACCTACTAGGAGACATTTTTAATGTACTAGGAACAAATGATAAGAGTTGTATAAAATATCACATATGCACAGATTTCACAATCCCAGATAACATGGTCATGTCATTTTAATGCCAATTTTATGTCGTCTTTATCACCAATGCGATATGAAAGTGAGGTCATTTTATGATGTTAGATTGAAAATATTTAGAGACGTTTATCTGATGTATGATATTTCTAATTAACTGGTACACATTTTATTTAAAAAATATAATACTATATTCTATAGTGCAAAATGACTTCTAATTCTCAACGGTTCTAATGATCTGCTGATAATCCACCAAGTAGTTGGACGAATTAATAAGTAACTACAAGATGAGTGTTGTACTTGGCCCAACTACATATACTACAGAATAATAACCTTTAATCTGACCATTAGTTCCAAGTAAATTATTGTCGATGTTTTCAGAATGATGTTTGCAGTTCAAATTATTTAGTGTTTGTATATTTTTTGGAATACAAGATAAAGAATGACTGCTTATTGTTAATGATTTGTATGTGGCATCTTCTATAGTTCTATAACGAACTACGTGGTAATGCATAAAATCACCTAAAATTAAAAAAATGATTAGTATACATTAAATTGACGTGACGTCAAAATATTGTAAACATTATAACATTACCGAGACGTCATGTCTTCGTCATAAACGTTGTCAATCAACAATCATCAAAAAAGGACGTGAATATGACGAATCTGCTTTCTGGGAATAAAATGGAAAGTAAAATGAATGACAGTGAAATATTAATAACCCAACTTCACGATGATGCTGGTTTTCAGGAGAAAAATAGTTTTAGTTTTTCCTCTTCACTTCCATACATAACACAGCCCCACAAAAAAAAGTTCAAAGCAGCGAACCAGGCCCTGTATCCCTATGTATTTTCGGTCGCTGAATCCGAATCCGGGGTCAAAAAAATCGTACATTACCTAGAGCCAAAAAACACCCCTGAAATGGGATAAAAAGAAGATTAAGCTGCGAGAATAGTTGGTGCATCTTAATCAATCGAATTATACAAATTAACAGCAGCGTACATACAATAGATCTGAAACACACCCCCAGGGAGGGGCGAAAACTAGCCCCCATATATAAAAAAATCGATCCAAAATAGCAATGACTGCTGAAAAAGCTCGAAATGTTTTGTTAAAGTGTTAAGAAACTACATCAGGTCCGACATAATCTTCATAAACCCTATAGGGTTGAGAACAACCACCCTTAAGTTCAAAGGGCACGAGATTTCTATTTTCATGGATGCTATGATTGGCTGAAATTGCCTAGTACTCTAAAATAGAACTAGAAACTTACGTACCATCAACACCCTACACTGTCAACCCTCAGAGGGTGTGAAAACTACCCCCATGTAAGATTTAACTATAAAAAGTTACAGTGACTTCTATAAAAATTCGAAACATCTGCGTTGTGTGGAAGAGAGAAGAAACTAGACTATGTTCGACGATGTGTTTGAAAGCTTGAAAACCACCCCCACGGGGTTGTATATCTGTAGGATGCTGAAAAAACAGAGAGAAACTAACCGGATTTACATTTTTATGGATGCTATGATTGGCAAAAATCGTGTTGCACACTTAGAGTTTGAAACTCATGTCCTATAAATGTTATTAAGTAACACCCCCAGAAAGGATGTAAACTACCGTAATTCAAGATGTAACGAAAAAGCTATACTGTTGCTTATTCGTTTCATTTTCAACCCCGTGGGGGTGGTTTTCAAGCACAGCGTCGAACATACTCTAGTTTCTTCTCTCTTCCACACAACGCAGTAGTGGAACGGATTAAGATGTAACAACTATTCTCGTAGCTTAATATTCTTTTTACCCCATTTCAGAGGTGTTTTTTGGCTCTAGCTAATGATTTTGTGGGTGTACGATTTTTTTGACCCCGGATTCGGATTCAGCAAAAATATATAGGAATACATGGGTCTGGTTCGCTGCTTTGAATTTTTTTTTTTGTGGGGCTGTGTAATCTGTGCTCATCAACTGACTGTAGGTATGAAATAAAAGTTATTGCTTGGTTGCTATTAAATATTATGAAAGAAGTGATGTGTAACTTCGATTAAACGTTTCGAGGATTTGGTGAATAGTGCACCAGATATGTAAATTATGTTCCACGAGACTATGAACTACATTTTTAATATAAATGCTAAGTATAAAAATTAGTAAATATATTTTTTCACCTTCTAGCTGTAATTTTATTTGGGGAACGATCTCTGATGGGAAGTTTTCGAGCGCAGTCATATGTTAGATTAAATGATTTTTAAACTGAACAGTTACTTTGTATTTTCGGGATCAAATAAGACTTCCAGTTTCTTGAACGCTCCTAACAAGTCCTTTCCCTGTTTGTTTTTGGGTATCTGAGCCACAGTTCAAATAGTCTACGGGCTTATGACATTTTTGGCATATGATCTGTACGTTATGTTGTTCAGAAAAATCCATGTTGCTGCGTCGTGTACTATATTATGTGATCATGTTTGCTTTTAAGCCAAACGAATAAACAAATAATAAAAACCAATAAATGATATACTCGAGGAAGAAATTTGAACAAATAAAGTAACACATCGGAAGGCCACCAGACTACTAGATTATTCATTTAAAGAATACCAACTGTCGATCATATGTCCAGAAGAATCTTGGAAGAAAAATTGAGAGAAGGGAAAAAACTACAATAGTCGCTACAGATCTCCAGAAGGTACATATTCTATATTATCAGTCACGAGGTCATAGTCCATACTCTACGTAGTAGAGAAGTACCGCACTATCTAAAAAACAGAGTAATAAAAATGGTAATAAAAGCCTGCCTTCACGAAAACGTTGCCATTCAATGGTTCTGACAGGCGACGGAAAGCAGTGAAGCCACGATGCCCCCTGCCCCCTTACTATTCACCATTGTCCTAGACAAAGTGATACAAAACACAATAAAGGAAATGTCAAATAAAGAAAACACAGAAACATTGCGGTTTTTTTAATAATTTTCTGATCCTTATAATAACTTTAAATACGATTATTAGGTGACTGAGGGAAAGGTTTGTAATGTAACTTTTTGCTAGAGCAACTCAAAAAAAGCAAATGAAAGTGGTGAGAGCTGGTAATGTGTTTTAATACCCAAAAAGACAATTTCCCTTAACTGAAAATTTATTAATTTGTGCTTAGTATACAGGCTAGTATACACTAAACAAATACAGAATAAGAAATTCAAATTCATAAAAGATACTTTCTTAAGAATTAAAATATTTGTCTTGGAAAATTTGGTAGTTAGTCTCTCATAGTAGAATGCTAGAATTTCGAAAAGAGCAGGCAGAGTGCCCACTTTATAAGTTAGCCTCGGATTGGACGAATGTTACCATACTATCTTATATAATTTCAGTAACCTTGGTTCTTTATAACCGAATAATCAAAACTGATAACGTCTGATGTATGATCATGGTTATATATATTTTTCACATTCCAAAAAATGTAAAAAACATCGATTTATTATTCATAGCAGGCAGACTAAGGACCGCCTGCCTCTGGTATATCCTTAAAAAAAATTTTACTAGTCAGGTCCAAAAAAATACAGGGAAGTTGATTCGGGAGGAGCCTAGATTTACTCGTATATTAAAAGTTTTCGTTTATCTATCTCGAAAACTATCTAACTGAACTAACAACTGACTGCTTTCGAGGAAAACGCATAAACCTAATTTGAATTGCCTATTGAACTAAATAACACGAACAATACACTTTCTACAGCCTCTATATACAGACATAGACTAAAGAAACTATAACAAAGCTTTGATTCGCACCATTTGATTTCACACTACGAATTTACTTACTTAACAATTGCTTTTTGTACTACTTATTTAACCTTAAATTATATATAATATAAAAATTATAAAACATTAATTTCTAATGAGTAATATTGTTCCCGAAAATTTGTACACAAAAATATTATGATTATGGATTTTTTCTTTACAATGCCTTACTAAAAATGGTCTAAAAATTCAATTCTCGTATAAAAAGTTCGTTATTGTACTCATTGATAAAGAAAAAATCGTAGTACTACTCTAATTCACAAAACTCGATCACATATATTGAGGTTCTTAGTTTAACTTGTGTTTATCTTATAATCTAAGTAGGTTAAAACATACGCATTAAAAAGAATGCAGACATTTTGCTTATGGAGATTCTGAATGGCGTAAAAATATACATTGGTCAAACAGGACGTAACATAAAATTAAGATGAAATGAACATGATTTTAAATCATGTTAACAAGAATCCATTGTATGAAAAGCATTTGAATAATGTTATTACATCACTTAACGCCAAATGTATAGTAAAGACGATATTAAATACATATAAAATTGTTTAGTAATTGGTCGTCTGGGTAACTATACTAATGAAATTATGTGCTCATAAAATGAATCCAAAAAGGCACCTATAATTTAATTTGTCTTATTTGGAGCCGCAATTAATTTATATAAACCAAACAATTTATGTAATACACTTATAAAATAAACAATAACATAAACACGCCATGAATTATTGTGATAATTGGTATTTAATTTATAACTTTACATTATCATTTATTGAACTGGGTAATAGTGTACCATTTTAAATGAAAGCCACTTTAAGCTTGGCTTTGTAATAAGTATCTAATTAATGTTTCAAACCCTCTGAAGGGGTTGAAAACGCCTATTATAACTGTTCATTTTCATGTAAATAATTCATACCCAAAATGTCTGCAGTCATTTCAAGAACACTTTAATTGAATAAAGTGTAAGTGAGCAATAGTCTTAAAATAGTGTCCATTAGTGTATAAAGTTATTAAATATGCTTTTGCAAATATTATAATGTGGCTTCTGCAATCGTTTGAATGTAAGTATTTAAGGACATGCCCATATCTCAACCGTCTTTGGGCAAATAAAAAATATAGGAAATCTACCTCCCTATAATTAGTAAATAATTTCACATGGATATATTCCTAGATAATACATTTGTGGAGATGTGGGTTTTGATTTCTCGTTATGCATGGACGTGACTTAATTTTAAATATTATTCACCTCAACAATACAGTGGATGATTACGTAGAATATCCTGTAGGTATTCGGGATTAACATTGTGGGCTTTTGAACTTAGATTAAAGACTTGTAAGTGAATGCGTCTTTCAGTATGTGGTAAGGTATAATTTTAAAGATGCAGTTACATTGTTTCATGCATGGGTTCATGGGTATCATATTTTAATAAAATCAATGGCTATTACTCTAACTAATGGACTTAGACGTAATGTGATACGAAGCGTTAAATCAAGGAGAGTATTATTGGTTTAAATATTATTTAATATTAGAGCGGTAAAAGTAGGCTTCAATTTGCAATATGAAGGAAAAAATGAAACTTTGCTTATAATAGAGCCCATTTTACTGGGGTAAGAAAAGAAAGGAAATGTGCAAATATTTAGGAAAGTAAGCATTGTAGCGAGGAATTTCAAAAGGTACTTTTTAAAGTTCATAAAATGTTCATAAATTAAAGTAAAAAATCCACCAAAATACAACATTTGAAGTATAGCCTCTTTCATTCCTTTGAAGAAATAAGTACATTTTTTCATTTTATTTTCGTAGTATATGCGAAAACATGCGTCCTACGTTGAAAATACCCACATAGTTGAAAGTTTATTCAATTATTTTTAATTAGGGACCTGTCCCTTTACGATAGAAATTAGCCAAATTATGACCAAAAGCTCCTAAAGTTTGAATCTATTAAGTAGCTCGTTCAGAAAAAAAATGAATTACCTTTTTAATTGTTCTTTCAATGAAGAATTTCGATGTGTTGCATACAAGATGAAATGCAGTTTTTTTAAAAAATGTTTCTTGGAAAAGAATAATTCCAAATAAATAAGGCAAATACAATGCGGTACCGTATAAAAAAATATAAGGAAAAACATTTTTTGAAACGAATTGAACAGCCTTCAAAAACAGTCACGACCACTGGATATTAGTCGGGGAGCTCTCCCTAGCTATACATGCCCCCCGATCCTTGGGGACAATTTTTTCATAAAGATGTTAAAAAAACTGTTGCCAATGCTGTTTTTGTCATTTAACACAAAAACTATTTACTATAAACTACATTTTCCAGAAAAAAAGAGTCCGAAATTAAGAAAACATGGAAATTCATATATCGGTAAATTACTTAGAGGAAATAACTGTGATAATTATTGTAAGGGGAATAATATAACTTTATATTATTAACATAACAAAAAATAAAATAAACTGAAAAAAATTAATAATAATAATAATTATAATATTATAATTGCAGACATTTACATCGAAAACGGTAACAATGGTATCTGGAAAATGGTAACTCCTATCCAAATATTGTATAGGAACAAAATTGTAGAAAATTTTATACATTTTGTTTTTTGTGCAGAAAGTTTTTCTCCATCTTTCTAGTTTTTGTGTTAGATGACAAAAACAATATTTGCAATTTTCTCTGAGACCACCGCCGAGCAATAATACCTTCTAGTTTATAAAAAAATATTATACAATTTTAAGAAAGGAGGAGGTTCTCAATTCGATCAGAATGTATAATTTCTCGTTTTTAAATATATGTACACACATTACTCTCAATTGACTTAAGTGATTTCAGTGAACTCTTTCTCAAATTGTAAGGTATGGCTCGCTGGTAGTCCCATATTAATTTCATCAAACTATGTCCAGTATTAAAGTTAGCAAAAATTGGAAACAACATTTTTTTGAGAATTTGGCGCAGTCGTTAGTGATAATTTAACTTCATAACATTTAATTTTGTAATAGAACATTCAAATTTCATTGGAATTGCATTAAAGTTGGTAGTTAAGTATTTTAGGAGTAGCTGATAACGAATCTGAAGTCAAAACTTAAGAATTCAATATGGCGAATCCAATATAGTTGCAATATTTTTGCAGATTTACATAAAATTTGATACATAGTAATTTCAATAAGTTTCTCTGATAACGAGCCTAATGTTAAAATTTAAAAAATCTCAACGACGGATATTTTACTGTGTAGAAGCATCCGTCACTTCACATCAATCACATTTAAATATATAGGTTTTTTTTTACAAATAAATGGCATCTAAGCAGCGACCGCGATCGCGACTTACACCTCAAGCAACGAGGCATCTTCGGCATGTTCGTACCCTGAGAATAATCGACGAAGTTGCAGGCAGGTGAACAAGGATAACGCGGCAAATAAAAAAAATTGAGACTAAAATCCTACCACTAGATTTATTTTGTTTTGTATATTAAAAAAATTAAAATCAAATTGAATATTTCTGCTATACCTGAGCCCATGTTTTAACGAAGTCTTCACTGTGAATTAAAGTAATAAATTGCCGTTCAAATGCTGCATATGGTATCCATTTATCTAGATTACAGCTTTAGAAATAGCCACCTGAATATAAATAAAACTTGCAAGAAAGGTCAAAACTTTCGAAAGTCACGTTTAATGAGTTAAAAAAAAATGCAATGTGCCAACTTGAACTACAATACTTCAACTATATGAGCCAGAAATGAATTTGTTATGACCAAATTGGTTATAACACTAATAACAAATGCGTACTTGAAAATAAATGAGGCATTTTTTACGATTTTCAACGAACAATGACAAATTTTTGCTTTACCTTGTAAATTTTTTATTTTAGAGGAAAATGTCAAGAGTCGCAAATTAAAGCTGATAAAATTATATTTAATTGTATTTTTTTATACATTGGAAGTTGCATTAATACTTTACATTTTTTAATTAAAAAATTTCTTAACTTTAAGCACCAAAAGTATACATTTTAAGTAAATGAACACAATATACGATCTTAAAACTGAGAAAATTGACTAAGAAAAACTGCATTTTACTTTGTTTTATTTTCGAATTTTCGCCCATCTTGGTGCAAATTTTCGATTTTGCTCCAATAAAGGCGCCTTCGATTTTTTTTTGTAATTTATCGTACAAAAATTCATTATACATTGCGAAAATAGAGCGTAGAAATTTGATTTCTCCAAACGGATGAAAAAAGGCCAACTTCAAAACACTGTATCTCAGTCATTTTGGGTGGAAAAAGGTTTCGATTAAATTGGCTGATTTTTTTTTCTTTGCATGTTCTTGATAATTTTTGACATACAGTTTTTAACCAAAAACGATATCGCGAAAATATAACAAATGAAATCAATAGGGATTTACCTTCGATACAAAGGAATTCACGTATAAGGAAAAGTTTATATAGTAACAGCCGAAATTTGTCATGATATATAAATCGCTGTCACATATTGGTGAATTTGTGTGTATCGAAGGTAAATCCCTATTGGTTCATTTGTTTTATTTTCGCGAATAGATCAAGTAAAGGATTTATTTCTATATTTCGAAAATAAAGAAAATACGAAAATATAATTTGACATACCCTGTATTTACTTTAAGATTCTAATAAAATGTCACTAAAAATTTAAAAATCTAAACATTTACTGATATGTTCTGTAGATCTATCCTGATGTAAAATATAAAAAAAATAGTCTAAAATTTGTACGAGATTTGGATGCTTTGTTTTTTGTATATGGTATAAAAATTATGATGGGGATCGAGGCACAGCTTAGGATACCTACCAGGACCTGTTGATCTTCTTGCGGGTGTTCGACTCGATGAAAGTTGAAGAACAGTGTAACTTTGGCGTTGTTGGTAAACTGGGGTACCTTTTAAGTAAATTATTTTTGTAATTACCATCGTGATTGATTTATATTTTACTAATATTCCTCCTCATACTTTGGAATATTCATTTCAATTTTCGGCTATAAACTTTGGTTTAAAAAAATACTCATTGAACCAAGGCCTCTTTTCACCAAAAATAAGCTCATCGGTACTCATTTAAACACTGGCATGTCTAACCGAATATTTTTTTAGCTTTAGGGATCTTTAACGTGCGCACATCGCAGATACATGAAATCCATCTCTTTAGAAAGATTTTGACGTAAGCAGGGCCACTCGTATTTTAACATGGACCGCCTACCATATAGCTTTACTTGTTGCAACTTCTTTTTGAATTTAATTGCGGAATTATTGTTTAGCATAGTGTTCTCAGCCAGAAAGAGGTGTTCGATAGTTTCACTTATTTAACTAGAGATAATCTTACGTTATGTTCCTATTGAACCTATCCTCTATTTATGTTACTACTGCTGGCCTAAGCAAAATACACAGATTTGGTGTCCCGGAAATGTTGCCTTATGTCTACTCAGTCTTTATTAGAATTCTCAGACATTGTTATACAGAATCTGTCAGGGACTACAGGCGATACTTACAGGTATGGTAGCTGGAATATTTTTGGTAGAAAGAGTTTTAGTAACCATAGGACCGTGCGCAGCGATGAAGCGCAGGAGTTTGAAATTGCTGTCACAAAGAAAATTAATCATAGATATGGTAATAAATTTTTGAACAGAAAAATAAATTTATACAGTTTTTGTACTCGTTTAAAAGTTATTAAATTCGTACTACATTTTTGTGCCATAATGTGATATAATACAGTTTGTAGAGCAGGAAAACGGGAGTACCCGTGAATAATTCCTACAAGGACTTTTTCATAATGTGAAGGTGATTGCTAGAATTATTAATTATGTTTTCCATAAAAATATTGTTCCCGCTACAGCCATCATGAAAGATGACAGACAATATAGATATTTCTCGATTATCTCCTTCCCTGTTAGATCTACCTTAAAATTAGGTATTGCCAATATTGTAGAGAACAGAAAAAGCTACTGCTTTAATTTAAATATGGCATTATCCAGTGTCAAAACAATTTTTAATTCTACTCAGGATCCTGCCGATTGGGCAGTATATAATATTTTACGTAAAGAGTACAGGCAATGTATTAATGATTCTAAGATGTGTGCTTACAATAATTTTATTAACGGCTCAGACAATAAAATTAGGGACAGCTGGAAATTAATTAACTTTGAACGTAACAAAGCGAGTTCTGACAATACTGAGTATGCATTTACACAAAAAGCTTTTAACGACCTTTTTGCTTCGATAGCTGAGAATATAATAAATTCTTTACCAGCTGCAGATCAGACTGCACTGGATTTTTTAAGTGACTTGCCACCCACAAATAACTCTTTTTTTTCTGTGTCCCGTATCAGAACTGGAAGTTTCCAACACCATTAAAGCTTTAAAAGATTCTAACTGTACAGATATTTATGGAATGAATTCTAGAATTTTAAAAGAAACAGTAGACATTATTGTTCAACCTTTAACTTTATTAATTAACAGGCTGCCTTGGTGAGGGTGTTTTCCCAGAAGCTTTTAAGATCACGAAAGTTATACCACTTCTTAAAAAGGGTAATTCCGATGACTTGGACAACTACCGGCCAATTTCCATCATACCAATTTTTGCAAAGGTTTTAGAAATAATTTTGAAAAACCGACTATTAAACTTTTTTGAATCTAATGACGTTCTTAATAACTGTCAATTTGGTTTTCGTAGCAAATGCTCTACTACACAAGCTGTATTTACTGTGGTGCGGGACATTGTTGAGGGCCTTGAACGGGGCAGGCATGTAGAAATTACACGGCTTGACTTGTCCAAGGCCTTTGACTGTGTCTCGCATGAATTACTCATAGAAAAGTTGAAATTTTATGGGGTTCGTAGGAGTCCATTGGAACTACTACGCTCCTATTTATGTAACAGAAAACAGTGCGTCAGTGTAAATAATATAAATTCGGATCTTAATCCCGTTAAGCACGGAGTGCCTCAGGGCTCTGTATTGGGGCCACTCCTCTTTATTATATATGTCAATGATATATTTCATTTTATGTTGCCCCATAGGTGTATTGCTTACGCTGATGATACCACATTGCTAACTTCCCATAGTAACCTTCAAGTTTTACATCAACAGACTTCTTTAATTTCTGATCAAGCCAAAACCTGGTTCATCACTAATAAAATGAAAATGAATGAGGAAAAAACTCAGAAGCTTGTCTTTTCCACGAGTAACACAGTGACAAAGGGTGACAGTGTGAAACTCCTAGGTATCACACTGGACGATAAACTAAACTGGTTTAGTCATATTGATCAGCTGAGCCACAAACTTAGGCATTTGGTTTTGGAAACCTTGAATTTTTCACTGTTTCATTCACACATTAGTTATAGCATCACTTTATGGGGTAATTCTTGTCATACTATAAAAATATTTCGTCTACAAAAGAAAGCAATTAGAATCATTGCCAATGCAGGGTATAGAGACCACTGTAGGCCTCTATTTATTTCACTGGGCATTATGCAGTTACCTTCTTTATATATTTATCTTAGTTTACTGGATATACACAAAAACTTAAATTCTTTTGAAAGGAATTCAAATTTTCATAATTACAGCACTATAGACAAGCCGATTTACTAAGGCCAGCTAGGCATCAACTGACAAGATCGTCTAAAAATTCGCCGCACCTCAGGCTATATAATTTTCTTCCAAATCCACTAAAATTATTGACCTATAACCATTTTAAGGGCATATTGAAAAAATTATTTTTAATCCACGGTTCTTACTTTACTGATGAGTTCGTGGCGTTTTTGACAAACCCCGAAAACATTGCTGGTTTAGTATTATTTTTTATATTTTTTAATTGACGTGCCATATATATATGTTTTGTATTTTAATTGGTGAAATAAATGATATGATATGATATGATATGAAATAGTTTTCCTCTATTTATTAATACTTTACGATTTACAGCTCCCAAAAGAAAAGGGTGAGGAATGTATGGTGCACTGCATATTTTTGCAACTATCTTTGTCTCTGTTGTTCCTACGGAGTAATTATTAATTAAATAACAGTTATGCCTTTTCTTATTCCCTACAGGACTGGCAATAACTAATTTTAAGATAGAATAACAGGAAAGGAGACAATCAAGAAAAGACTATTTTGAGCGCCATTTTTTCAATATGACGGCTGTCGCACAAACCATAACTTTGTAGAAAACTTCAATTAATGATTGTGGCACCCCCCCTAGATTATGAAAAAAATGTAGTAATTATGTACTGGTCAAATGACAGATTGATTGTAATAGTATGCATGGCACAGTTCTCGAGTTATCGTATGTCAAATATAAAAAATATTCATGCAAAAATTGCACAATTAAGGATGTACTTTTCTTGATCACAGAACCTAGGTATGTGCATGATTGCTACTAAAAAAATTAACCACGACACAGTTATTCAAAGTGGGAAATTCTGAAAAAAATGTATTTTCAGTTAGTAAAAATAAAAAAATATTTAAAAATTTTTAGCACGACCGGGGGTGCGCATTTAAGGGATGAAAGGCGTATTTAAAATTCACATATAATGTTAAAAGTTAGAATTTTTATAAAATGTGCTATGAAAAATAAAGTAAACGTATTTAAAAAATTTTTTAGAGGGTAAATTTGGGGTGTGGGAGATGAACTAGGAATGTACATATATATTAATGGTTTAAACTTTGAATTATTACAAAATGTGGTATGAGAAAAATATAAATGCCAGTTTCAAAGGCGAATTTAGAAGGTTTTCAGATCTTATACAGGGTGATTCTTTTAAGGCGGCCATTAGAATATTTCCCACTTGCAGATGAGATAGAGATTTGAGATTTGGTACTCTACCATAGTGGAGCATTGCGGGTCCGAAAATAATAATTTCAAGGTGGCGGTAATATTTTCAAGGTCCGGAAATACCGGAAGTCGATACCAACTTGCTTATTTTAAATGGAACACCCTATATATTTTCGACTTTTCGAAATGATCATAAAATTCTGAGTCAAAACATGTCCCACACTCTATACCTAAACCGAGCAGTTTCGGAGATATTTGACATTTTATAAAAAATTTGGCAGGGAATTTAATTTAACATAATTTGATTTAAAAAAATACAGGGTGTTCCATTTGAAATAAAAAAGTTTTTGAGGTTTGAATTTGACAAAATGTAACGAGAAAAATAAAACACTTGGTATACTATTTTGGAATCTATTTTTTTGTAAAGAGTAGCTCATCTTGTGTTCTTTCTACGTACCAAAGAGCAAATAAAGATATCCTACAAGAAGAAAGTTATAACGGTTCTTGCAAACCGTTGCACCCGTCAAATTTTTTTATAAAATGTCATATATCTCCGAAACTGCTCGGTTTAGGTATAGGGTGTGCTACATGTTTTGACTCAGAATTTTATGATCATTTCGAAAAGTCGAAAATATATAGAGTGTTCCATTTAAAATAAGCAAGTTGGTATCGACTTCCGGTATTTCCGGAAGTGCCGCCATCTTGAAATTATTATTTTCGGACCCACAATGGTCAACTATGGTAGGGTACCAAATGCCAAATCTCTATTTCATCTGCAAGTGGGAAATATTCTAATGGCCGCCTGAAAAGAATCACCCTGTATATTATAAGTCGTTCTAAAGCTCAAGGTTCCATTGATAAACTGTATATTTAGAACAACGTCTCTCACGTTTAAATAATCAAGTTTGGTCAAATTTTGTATCTCCTGGTTCATCGTGCCATTCACTTCAAATTTATTGCATCTACAAACATAGATATTGGTATTTATTGGTTCAGTTCTCATTTTTAACGTATAGCTGTAGATATATTAGTCACTACTGCATAAAATTCAAGTGCCCGTTTTTGCCCAATTTTTCTTAAGTGCTGATATTGTGTATGTTAACAGTACATTTTTGCATCTTACCCTGAAAGGCGCCATAGTTTTCGAGCTGCGGCGAATCACAGTTAGGCTAATTTGATTTACCTAATTTTAATAGTGGAGGTGTTACATATTTAATTTGGAAGAGCAGCATGTTAAAAAAATGTATTAAACTTCGACTATTTGAATGTATCGTGAAAATGGCAATGACGTTATAAGAGCAGTTAGAAGTGAACTTATTGCAGAACAAAAAAAGAACATGTTGAAAAGTAACCTCATCTGTCAAAAGTGAAGTTGACGTTTAGCTAGGCTAGCAGTATTTAGTGCGTGGAGAATACAGAGAGGAGTAAATACACTGTACTTTAAGGTGGGCGGTTTCGTGAACGTAATTCGAGAATTTCTCCTGCATCTCTGAACCGCTTGAAAAAATTTTTTGATATCCTTTTAGAGACAGCTTTATAGAATGGTACTAGGCTATTTAAAACTAAAAAAAGGAAACATTTTTTTACTTGTGCGAAAATCAAAAAAAAATTGACTTTTCAATAGTCTGGTACCATTCTATAATGTTGCCTCTAAAGGCCTATCAAAAAATTTTTTGAATCGGTTCAGGGATGTAAGAGAAATTCTCGAACTACGAAATCATTTTCTTAAGCACGACACCGGCATCCTTAACTATACCTTTAAAAGTGGAAGTAAGACGACCCTTTTCTCTTTTAAGGACATAAAGTACAGCGTAAAGTACTCCTCCTTTTTATTTATGGTTTTATGATTTATTCTCTGCAGACAGCCGTTGTTACGTTATTCGCGTTTCAAATACGTGTATTTCATTAACTGACAGTTATATTATAAGAATATTAATATATTAAAGATTTCTTAAGAAAAAAATGTTATTGTTTAACACTAATTCTACTAAAATATTGACTTAGTGCAACAACAGAATTAATTAAATAAAAAGTTTCAAAGTTTCAACAAGTGTGACGCCATCAGAAGGTGGCATTGGCGTTACAAATTGAGGATCATATTCAATACTTGCTGTACATTTTTGTAATCAAAATTATACACGTTTTTAATCGTCAACGTAATTACGTAACGATGGATGTGTGGGCCCATGTTCACTAAGACTTCTTTGCTGAGAATGACCTGCCCTGCCTGTAGTCACTGAAACATCCTGCATAAACCAATTTACATGTAAGTGGGCTTCATTTTGTAAGCTCTCTTCCATATTTCACACAGACACACCGTGGAATGAAATCTATAAAATATAGCCAATGGCATCGAAACGTGCGTGATTATTGTCCAGGCCCACAAACCGTAAAAATGCAACTGAATCGGATGTGATTCCGCCCTGGACTTCTCCAATGTATTAATGGCCCACATGGCTAAATTAGTGACAAGTAGAAATGTGACGATTTCCCTCCCTGGCTTCTTTTTCATTTGATCGGGCGTAACGCAAGTTCTTCGCGAAGCGTCTAAAATAAAGATAGTTTGGCAAGTGGTTTGTACAAGAGATGCCACAGCTGTCACCAGCACTAAAACAGTGCTTCTCTGTATGGTGAACTGGCCACCTATTATAGTGAACGTACTGTATATAAACATGCCAGTTTGGGCACCGATGAGCAAGATGTTATCAAGCTGCAAGTTCTTACTGCCGTCGTACTTGAGTTGACGGACTTGCCACATGCCAACGATGGAAGCGATCGTTGTCAAACCATATAAGACCAACTCGCAAATATTAACCTCAATTACAGCCAGCCCTACAAATTCCACACGGGATATTAGCACAAAAAACAATATTAGTGATATTATGGTTAGGACAAGTAGCAGTATACCGACGAACAATCCTTTGTGCGCCCTGGCACAATCGACGGAATAGTGGTGAGGGCTTCTTTTGTACTGATTCAATTCAGACTTCATCCTCATTGCTGCTAAGCCGGTCGGAGGGAGTTTCGAGATACTTCTCCACATCACGTAAAGGATGGCGGCGCATATTAAACTGTATTCTATGGTGCAGGGGAACAAAAAGGGTGAAGCGTCTTGGACTAAAGAGCCGATTATGTTCGTGCGTCTGCATTCGTATAGATGATGAGGACCTTTGAGACCTCGTGCGACTATGTGGTGGCCGTGCGCTTCCGGTGGATGCTCCGAGGCGACAATTGGTAGACCTGAAAGTCATTCAGATTGTTAGATTTTCGTCACATGATTTTAATATAATACCGTTTTATGTTTCGTGTCGGAAATGTATATACAGGGTGTGCATGTGTCTTTACTACCTTGATTTGTATATTTTTGGTTTTTAAAAAAATGTTTAAATACGAAAGATTTAGTAATTTTTCTGACAGAAACTTAAATGTATAAATATTATCTTCTACTGATTTATTTAAAATAATCCGAAAATAATATAAAATATAACTGTTTTTATTTTCTTGACCGTTATTGTCAAATTGATTTACAGTGACCATACATACGGAATTTCACTGTATTGTCCAGAATTTTAATGGGCTGTATAGAATTATTGGATGTACAGCAAAGCGTACAGCATTAGGATCAGTTTATTTTTAATTTAGAAAGTTTCTTTTTCTAAAAAATCAGCTTTTTATTCTGCGCTTTTTGGGCTTTGTCACTGGATAAGTCACTGGGTGTCCGAGAGTATCGAATGAATGCCGGAAGTGTGGATCTGTGAATGAGTGGGTGGGTGTTGGTATTACTGAAATTATGTCTTGTGTTGTCTATGAAGTTTCTGAATAGGGCAAAACTTTATCTTTACTTGAAGTAGAAGGAGACTTGGAATGGTGTTTTAGTTGTAGTGATTTTGGGATGTCTTGTTGATTGCGATCCTCGTATACAAGGTATAATTAGTTCCATGTCATTAAAAAGCTGGTATTGGAGAATGAACGGACAACAAAAAACTTATATAATTTTTCTTTTATCCCGGTCCCACATGTAGAGGTACGCAGCACTGCAGATCCACTAGTAAAACGTATTTGAATTGAGAATTGTCTACTGGAAAAAATATGGATAATGATATTAGTAGAAGTGGTAGATAATACCTTCACCACGAAAAATTTTTCCAACTCAGATAAGAATTCTCTCAGAATAGACATTCTTACCATATATTGATAATAATCATAAGGTTCATAAGAGCTATAATCGTGTCTCCTCTCGGTCTTTATCAGTCCACAAAGGGTTAAGGGCATTTTGAAAAACTGATCTTGGTCAAAAATTTGAAAATATACCTTTCGGGAACCTTTGCCTTCTGCAGGTATAATTGTGAAGAACATATGCAAGTTTATATTTCTCTAATTGGCACCAAAGGTCGAGCCAAAATGCCTCGGTTAAAGTGCTTTTATTTGCGTTAGGACAAAACAATTAAGCCGACCAGCATTCAGGTATAACATAGCATAGCGACAGTGGTGTAGCCAGCTATTTTTGGCGGAGGGGGCAGTCGTTTAATAGACAGTATAAAAAAGTTGCAAACAAAATTAAAATACGGATTTTTATCTTCAGCAGGGGCGCCACAGCATAAAGGCAGAGTGTCCCCCTAGCCGTCCCCCTTGCTACGCTGCTGCACGGCGGCAAGAACAAAAGTAGGTTGTTTTTAAGCTTTTTTTTCATCTAAGTAATGAACCTAAAAGACGGCGGTAGTATTCTAATAGGTCGGGGGACATTTATCTGATATTCTTCACGTTGTTTATACGCAATGAGATGTAGGTCGCAAAAAGACCTTGAACTCAGATTTAGTTTCATTTAGTTCGATAGTAATTTAAATTCTGGCTTTTTAAAATCAAATATCATAATTTGACAGTTAGCTCTGTCAATGAACGTTCAATAAGGAGGTTTAGAGGGAAATGCCGAGATCACAATTTTTGAGTTGAGGACTGTGTTTGGGTTATACAAGTCCTACAACGTGGGAGGTGGGGAGGGTGCAGGGGGCACGAAGAAAGTCCCGGTTTATGGTTTTTTGCTCATATCTCGAAAACGGTCAGCCCTAATCAAAATTAAAGCTGACTAAATTTTCTACAATAATGTTTCTATTAATTTTTTTCGTATCTGTTATGGTTCAGTAATGAATTGTATATCTTTTGACTGTATTCTAACGTTATTATAAATTGAAAAAAAAATTGAATAATCATCGTAGAAAAAAATTTCTTGAACAGATATCCCTTTCACAACAGACTGAACTCAAATATCGAATGAAAAATGTCCTTGTGTCTGTAAGTGTGTGTGTTCGTGTATACGTATAGGTGAGTGTATACCGTTTCTTGTAAACACGATAACTTCTGTCAGACTTAAAATATTTAATTACAATTTGGAACATATATAAAACAGCATATTACAATAATTGAACCTCCTATTGAAATTGGGCCATATCTGTCGTACATGGTGATAACCAGAGGCCTACAAACTCTTACGTAAAATAGTTTTTATTTTAATTTCAGATCAAAATGTTATAAGGTTTTTGATTAAGCATACAAAAATATGAAAATGATTTATAAACCGCAATATACCAGGTGTATGTTAGGCAAACTAACTTTATTTAAATTAGATGATATATCAATGTTATCCTAAAACGAGTCCTAAAATACAGAACATGCTATTTTTAATAAAATTATTATGAAGTGAGAGTTTGTAGGCCTCTGGTTATCACCACGTATTACAAATGTGGCCCAATTTAAATAAGGATTATTGTAATATGCTATTTTATATATGTTCCAAATTGTAATCAAATATTTTAAGTTTAACAGAAGTTATCGTGTTTACAAGAAACGGTATACTCGCACACATACATATACACGCACACACACACACACAGTCGCAAAGACATTTTTTATTTGATATTTGAGTTCAGTCTGCTGCGACACAGACATCTGTACAAGAAATTTTTTTCTAGAATGATTATTAATTTTTTTTTTAATTTATAATAAATTTATAATAAAATTAGAATACAGTCAAAAGATATACAATTCATTACTGAACCATAACAGATACGAGCAAAATTAATAGAAACATTATTGTAGAAAATTTAGTCAGCTTTAATTTTGCATACAGCCACTTTTTGATCAGGGCTAACCGTTTTTGAGATATGAGCGAAATACCAAAAACTGGGATAGTTCTAAAATGTAAAACTAGTGTAGAAAGATTTAATAATAATAATAATAGTAAATGTTGTCTAAGTGTTAGTTGTCAAAAACACTCTCTAACTGTTCCTTTGACGTAAAAGTAACAATCGTAGAGATTATTTTCCAGTAAGTAATATACTGGATAATTGTGTTAATTTGTAAATTCCACGAACATTATTTTTACATCGCCTTTCTAGATTTAGAAACTATGGCTTGTTTTTGAAGGCGGTGGTACCAAAATCAAAACAATAGTGGTATTTTCTTAACTTCAAAAATATCTGACTAAATTAGAAAATAAAAAAATAATCATATCTTGTCAGATTATTGATGGGAAAAAAATGTTACCTATGTTTATTTAACCATATTCATAGGGGGGGGGGGGGGGGGGCAGATTTACAACAGCGGCCTAACTTTTAGGAACTCACTCCGCCTCTGCAAGAATATATCCAAAAATATAAGAACATTGTTCTATTTAAAAAAATTTAACTTTAGTAGGGAGCGTTAAAAAAATATATATCTTTCTAACAAGTCATTACGTAAATTAATATTTCTTTTACAACAACAATGAAGACGACAATAAAGAAAATATTGTACAAGTTTTATGAATGGGACTAACTAACACAAGTTAATATCTATTATAAACAGTATATACAAATATAACAAACACTACCTAGAAAAACAAAAAAAATTGTAATAAACTTTCTGTAAAAATTTTTTTTTAATGTGCACTTTATAATAATGCGCTTACAAAATAGTGATTAATCCCAAATATTCATATTTCTGTTTGCACATTATAGAGAAGTCATAAGTAGTTATTTATAGACACATCAAATATTTTACATTACATGACTAGTTTTCCCTAAAATACAGGAATGCATCAAAAGTCTACAGTATAGGGATCTACTTAATAAGGCAAAATAGGAATAAATCGTTTTCAATTTCAACACATTCCTTTTACTTACCCAAAATGTTTCCTTTGTACGGCATCCGGTGCGATATCCTCAGCGAATTATTTTCAGGATTGTAGAAAGTAAGAATTTCGTGTTTCGTTTCCTGTACTAACACATTTAACCAGACGGATAAATTTGTACCAATCATATGCATAAGACCAAATCTTGCGGCTAATTTGTGGTTGTAAACTCTCATTTGCTGAAAAAAAATACACATATGCCCGTCAATAGAATTTACGTTATATGTTTGTTGTCGCTATTATTTCTTGTGATCATGAAAAATTATCCTGAAGTTTATCAAGGATAGAATTATAGTTGTGTAATTGCATTCTGTTTATATTTGGAAGATATTTATCATAGATACTAAAGCACAGATTTTGTTTCTTCCGCATTAATTAACAAAAGGTTTTCGGAAATCCAATGTACTACTTTTCAAAGTTCTTCAGTGGTTAATTTTTACTTCATGTCAAAATTTTACCTTCCATTAGGAAAACAGTGTCATCAGCTCAAAACATAATTTTACATTTGGAATATAGAAGAATTTAGCGCGTTTATAAAAATTAAGAATAACATCAGCCCTAAAACTGGTCCTTGGGGTATACTATATTCTAGTTGCTGTTTAATTGTAGTTTATCGTCCGTTTTATTAGTTTTATCGTAGACAGTATTTAGGTACATTGCATACCGGGTACAAACGAAACCAGACTTTCCCCTCTTTTTATTTTATTTATCAATCAATTTTAGAGAAACTTTGGCAAGTCTGCCAATTCCTGTTATTTGGAACACTGAAATGAAGTGTGAAGTCAAGGCGTCCAAACCATTAATATCAGTTTGCGAAATTGCACTGTCCGTTTTGTCATAACAGATGCACTATTGAGGGTGTCTCTTATGTGATAATAAGTTTAGTTTAGGTTTTTTAATGAGTCTAATAATAAATCGTAAAAACCGGGGTGTCACTTAAATTGCTCATTTTTTAGCGCACTCAGTTTCATTGTTTGATATTTCAATTTTCAGGAAATTTTATAATTTGATTTTAAAGTCTGCTGGATGTGGTTAGTATAAGTACCCATTGTTTCTGTATATTGAAGCTAAACTGAGTTCGTTGATCAATCAGCACGCAGAAATAAATACGTCACAGCGTTCATCATAAAGCCATTGTCGTTTTTACAATCAATCAGACGAATTTGCGGTTGAATAGCTATTTTGTGTGAAATTCCGGAAGCCAACGAATTTCCAATTTAATGCTAGGTGTGTAGGCACAGTCAAATACAATAGGAAATACATGTTTATGTTAAATTATCTACCAAAACTTGTAGAAGTCGGTGAATAAAATAATATACACAACATGTATCCAGAAGTCAGAGGTGTTAAAAATAATAATTATATCATGGACTTATAGGAAAGAAAATAAAACTATTAAAAAATGACGAAAAACTGGCGCTTCGGGTTCCCATTTTTAAGACTTTGTTATAACCATTATATTAGAGAATTTTATGCTAAAATATACATATATTTTTCTGCCATATTTCGGTTGATTATTAATATATTGGCTAAAAGGCATAAAAAGTTCCGTTATTGTTTTGCTATTATTGTTAATAGCTTTTAAACCTGTCTTCCTGCAATTACCTACCGTTTTTTGTCCTGCAATATCTTTGTGGAAAATGAGTAAAACAGTCAGTGGGAATAAATAGAATAGGAGACAAGTCGAAAGAGATAACTACTTCTTAAATTTACTATATCTCAAGAACTCTATATTGGGCATTTCTTTGAGAAAACCTCAGCAACGTTTCTTGTAGATTCTGCAGCAGAGCATATTTTAAGTAAGTTTCACTGGGCGGCACTAGAACTCGAAAATTATGAAATTCTGTATACTCAGGCCCGTAGTCAGGAATCGGAAAAGAAATAATTACCTAAAACTCTAAAATGAAAATTGCTGATTTTTTTTTCCAAATTGAAAACTGAAGAGGGGAGAAAATCTGAAAAAAATTTTTCTCCAAATTGAAAAATTGAAGAGTGGGGGAATCGAATCTCAAAAAAATGTATGAGCGGGGGGTAAAATACGAAGCAATTTTCTTTTAACCTTAAAAACGAAAATTTTTAATTTTCAGCTTTTGTGCCGCCAGCACAACCGAGCGTCACTCGGCGGCATTAGTTCCACCCACTCTATACCTTATTTTATGCACTGTTATGCAGCTGATGTAATAACAATTAAAAGTCACGGTGGTAGAAATCCTTTTGCATTGCTGAAGGTTTTATCTAAATTGCTATTCAGCATAAAGTGATACTGTGTATTTTCACATTTTTATATTTTTAGCAAGAAGAAAAATAAATAATGCCATTTTTTTCCCCTCGACGCGACGTCAAAAAATTTTTGTTCGAAATTTTTTTTTTCGAAAATGCGTTGTTTCCTAAGTATTTTTTCGTTTCAATTTAAATGGACTATTATATAATTATGCGTTGTAATTATTCAATTCCACCCCATATATAGAACTACAAGGGTAGTATTGTCAAGTATTATTCAATAATATCAGTTGTTTGCTATTACAGAATAGCAAATTTATATAGAAAATATCATTGATTTCACTAAATTTAGATGACCTTATTTATATATTTAGTATAGCATACAATCTATATTCTTCAATTGATTTCTAAAATAGACATATTTATGTTTAGTTCAGAATTTTCTGAACTTGACTACCTACTAACTTCGACTCACATTTGCAATTTGCTTTTATACTGACCAATACATAATAAATGCGAGTAAATAATAAAAATAGATCATAGACCAAATTCTTCTTATAGTTTTTTATACTTAATAAATTAAACAAAGTAAATGTTTTGAATCTAGTTTTATTCAATTTCCATGGTATACTTACTTGATAAGCGTATTTTCTGATATTTTAATTATTATTCACCAAAGAACTTGTGTATTTGGGTTAATATCAAACAGATTTACGATTTGAAGGTATCAATGGAGTTGTCTTGAAAATTAGTATTTAACTACTGGGTGTTTAAAAGATTTTGCCATTTGAAAAAGTTGACATCATTACAAATTAGTGATTTCAGAAATTTTGGTTTGCCGTAAATGCTAAACCAATCTGAAAAATACCACGTTTACATTTTTCTCTTATTGTTTTGATTCATTTGATTGATGTAGGTGCATTCACTGTACCTACTCTAGATAAAAACATAAAAATAGCCTTAAAAAAATCAAGTAGGCTCAATTTTTTTTTAAACTATACAGTCGTACTTAAAATCGTCTGCGAAATAAAAAAATGTAAAAATATACAGGGTGTTCCATTTAAAATTTCAAGTGGGGGTCATTTCCGGGGAAACTGGAAATGATGGAAAAGTGTCAAAGTATGAAAAAATTGCCGTTTTTGGTATATACTACCCTACCAAATTTAAGACTTATGTCTTGAAAACTCTGAAAACATGGCTTGTCTAATGATTCCGTGGTATAGCTTAGATAGTGAATATGAATATGACTTGAACTGAAATTTGCGGGCAGATATTTTACTTTTTAATATAAAATTCAAAGACTGCATTTGTCAGCATTTTTTCACTCTGCCATAAGGCCGCTGTGGGTTCAAATGTTGGTGAAAACACCTCCAAGATAATTGATGCAAGCGCGTATGACCTTTTGCGCCGTTGGTTTTTCAACGGGTTAACAGGTATTAGTATATTAGTTGCTATTTAATTTGTTTTGATTTAGTATCAAATTTTAATTCATTTAATTAAACACAATAAATAGTAGTAGTAAATAATATACCACTTTAATTAATGTTATTATGAAATAGTGCATTTGTCTAACGTTATTCAGGAAAATAGACAACAGTCAAGAATGAAAAATATTTATTGTATTATTTATTAATTTTAACAATTTTTCTTAGACATAAATTGCCGGATTCTGTAATACTTCTGTTAGGAAAATATATTTTGCATCTGTAAAATAGCGTTTTCCACAATATGACTTAATTCAATATAATTATTACAAGTATTTAATGACTCTTCATTAATTTGCCCAAAAATCTCGTTCATTTTTTAACACTGCAAGAAAATCTGTATTCGATTTTATTAAACAACACTCTAACGCATATAATTTTTACACCATTGACTGTGCTGCTTCGTCCGCGAGGGCGTTCCGTATACAATACAATTCTCTCGAAAACTGTTAATCCTAGAAAAAAGTTTCAAATAAAGAAATTAGCTCCACCCTTTATCTTCATACGTTCTCTATTAACATGTCCTCGAAAGATAGAAAGTTTCTCGCATGTTACATTCTCACCTGTAAATTTTCACAGTTTATCGACATAATCTTAGAAACAAAATCATATTTTCTACTTTTATTAAAATTTGACCTTCATATTAACGTTTTGTTAACGAATATGGAGACTTAACACGGTAAAAATTTGTTGTCCCGTTTTTGAATTAGGGCGAGTTAAACAAAAAAATAATTATGTATTACTTTACAATTTTCTCACATTTTTGGCTCTATATCTTGTCTCGACCAACCAAAAGAGTCGTAATTTCTAATTTCATCGAAGGATAAGCTTCTAAACAGGTAATTTTAGTTTACGTCTAAAATAAAAACCGCTGCCCAAGGAATCACTACTTCCACATCCAGATTTTTTTATCCAAGTCACTCACAACGAAAAAATTTTGTATGTGGAAATAATTGTTTATGGAACTTTTATAATATAATATTTGAAATCCTCTACCCCAAAAACCCATAAAACGATACCCCACATCGGTAGCGGAGTGGGGGTGTTGATAGGGGGTGGTAGTGGGGGTGGATGAAGTAAAAAAACATTTTGAGGTTTCTGGTTCTTGTACACACACTAAATCACAATTTTTTTTCATCCCCTTTAATAATGGGGTGGGGGTGGCTAATGCCAATATTTCTTTTGAGACCTTAGCTTCTCTTGTATATACTAAATACCAATTTTATGGACTCTTACCTGCTTGATTTACCTATTTTCCCCAAATTTACCCCAATTTACCCCCAACCCATCGGCGGAATAAGATGAAAATATAATCTAATTCTAGATCTCGTTAAAGTACATATGTGTACCAAATTTCAAGTCAATATCTCAAACGGTTCCAGAGTAAACGTGCGCACAAAAAAGCTACAGACTGACAGACAGAATTTTTTTTTTCGCTCAAACTTATAATCTGGACGTTTCGTGACATTCTAAGCCTATTTGAACAATAAACATTTTTAAAATTTTTGTTGTTGTTACTATACTTCCACTGGATGTGGAAGTAAAATTGACCTATGAACTGGTTGACTCTTACGTGTCGTAACAGCGGAGACTACGGTATATAAGGGGGGTATGCGTGTGAGCGTATCATGGCTTGAACTTGCAAAAGTAACTCAATTTAAAGAAATAGATGTTTCTCTAAATACGTCGACAATATTGCTTGTTTATAGACCAATCAACGAAGGAAAGATAGGGGAAATAATTCGTCTAGAGGCCAATTTTTGTATAGTTGTCGGGGGGAACTGCCCTGAACAACATACTAAAAATCCTGACCGGTGGGTGGTGAGCGGGTCGTGGGGGGGTTGTTTAAAGGTTCCCTTTTCACGTTCTTCTTGAATAACTCGAAAACTACAACCTCTAGGGGAAAAGTGTCCATATGCAAAATTAAATTAGATGAAATTTCCTACAAATTAGTTCTTATTCATTTTTTTTTTAGGATCAATACTTTACAAGATAGGGTGGAGAAATCGCGAATTTTTAAGAAAAACGAGTAAAGAATAGAGATATTTGATTTATTTTAAAAATCCTTTATATATTTTTTTCCTAATGTATTTTTTTAACCATTAAAAAAATGAACTACCCTGAATATTCCTTATTGACGCGAATTTAAAGAAAGAAAACCTCTAAATTAATTGGATATTTATTCAGCTCAAAAATCATGGTATCTCCGAAAAATGTGCGGGCACCATCTTTTCACAATTTATTAAATTTTCATTTTGGTAAATTCAATATTTGCAAAAGAATAGCGATCTTTGAATACACATGAGAACAAGTTCTGATTTCTGTTCATTTGATTATGATTTTGAATCACTAGTCTATATAAGATATTTGAGGGCGTAAAAATACGTATTAATAAAATCACCATTGTATGTAACATTATACTCAAATGCATTTAGATGATATATCCCCCAATTTATAATTTTAATTATTTTTCATGTAACACTCTTAACAACTAAGATAAAAATAGAATACTTACTTCGTTATTCAAGAATATAAAATACATCTGTATAAAAATAAACGCCATTCTTGTAGCTGGAGTTAAGGCCAACAATACGTTGTGACATTTAGTGTCTCTTTCCAGTTCGAAATATTGGCCGAACTCTAATCCGGAATATATCATACTTCCTATTCCAAAAGCTGAAATTAAATAAGCGCTGTTATAACATGATTTACAAATATTGAGTGTCGAGAATAGACTCAATACAGTGGCGTAACAGAAACTGAGTGCCCCCCCCCCCCCGCAAACGTTTTCAGGGGGCCCCTCTCTATAAAGAGTGGAATTATGAAATGAAATACATATCTGTGAAAAGCAAAGCTGACCGCAGTTTTGAATGGGGGTCGGCCATCCGTCAATGTGGGCTCCCCCGCGGTGCGGGGGTTTTTGTTACGCCACTGACTCAATAATACCATTTTCAATAGTTTTAAGATAAAT
Organism: Rutpela maculata; assembly: GCA_936432065.2. Classification (NCBI taxonomy): domain Eukaryota; kingdom Metazoa; phylum Arthropoda; class Insecta; order Coleoptera; family Cerambycidae; genus Rutpela; species Rutpela maculata. The sequence continues at coordinate 20,382,074 of OW386288.2, forward strand.
AATAACTAGATGTAAACATCCATACTATCCACTCGTTTAATAGGCTTCTTTATATGATACTTTTTTTGAAAATAAGTAATTTTTTTTAGATATAACTTCTATATTTTTAATTTTAACAATTTCCCGATGATGCCTGTTTGATTGCCGAAACGTTTGTGAGTATAGCATAGAGTAGAATATCATTATATGAAACATTTGTAGCAAATTATTTTCAAATCATGTATATAAGTACGTGCATTATCAATATCAACATATTATAATAAAACAACAAAAAGGGATATGCTTTAAATAATCATAATTATAAAACAATTGTTACATCATATGTTAGTGTACATAACAAAACACAAATACATCAACAAACTTAGAGAGAAGAAAACATGAGGTATTACTAGCTGGATGGTAGTACTACACTATTGTAAATTGTAGATTGTTTAAAGGGTGGTTTGGCCCTAACTTGGCCTTTCTTCACCTCGACCCTAAGAGATCTTTTGTGAATTACCCTACAACTAATTGTTGCCCAGGATTCCAAGACTTTTTACAAAGCTTGTGATTTCTCTGGGAGCTAATTTTCCTATGCCTTCAGGCATTAATTCCGCCTGTTCCAGATACTTTAGCCTAATGTGAATTAATACCTTGTATAGCGACTATAGCGACTCACTCACTTCCAAAAGCGAGAAGTTTCCATGGAGTCGCTAAGAAACAAAAAGGAAAACTCGATCCATAATGGAGAAGTTTCCATGGAGTCGCTAAGAAAAATAAAAACATTCGATAAAAAAATATAATATCAATATACTTAAAAATACCAAAATCACATATAAAATATGAACATGTATTAAAAACAAATATACGTATATTAACTTCGATTTTAATTTTATTTATAGCGATAACGCTATAAATTTGGTGACCCCGACGTGATCATTTTATGTCCAACGTGATAAATATATGCCAGAAGTGAAAATTTTATGTCCAACGTCATAAATATATGCCAGAAGTGAAAATTTTATGTCCAACGTGATAAATATATACCAGAAGTGATCGATATATATGTCCGAAGTTATCCTATAACTTACATGATGAGATCTATGTTATTTAATTAATTTGAAGGAGAGATAAAATCATTTCCACTTCAAAAGATAGAAGAATATCTCAGATATAATTACCGAAGTATAACACTTTCCTGTTTTGGAACAATTATTATCAATAATTTCAAGAAGAGATTCAATATATCAACTACCGTTATAAATTGACCATTTTATGAAGAGAAGAATTTTCCAGATGAATTTTGAATAGATGTTCCTATAATTTATGGTAATTTCCTAATTCAATCAACTGAAGTTGTCCATTACAAGTACTGTCATCTGTCGGTGAGTGAGTTAAAGTACATTCCCTTTTTTATCTAAGAGAGTAGTCAATCAATCAATCAATCACAATCGATTAGTTATGCCAAGACAACCTTCAGACGAGGATTTTCCTCAAACCCATTATGTCACGTCTGTCAAATTACCCCCATTCTGGAAATCAAAACCAGAAATTTGGTTTACCCAGATCGAATCACAGTTTTCTGTTGCAAAAATTGTCAATGACAAGAAAAAGTATGATCAGGTTATAGCTAATTTGCCATTAGATGTGATAGATAATATATACGATATAATATCTAATCCCCCGGAAACGGATCTCTATATAAATTTAAAGAAAGTTTTAATCTCACGTTTATCATCGAGTGAGGAAAAACGTCTGAATGATCTGTTATCAGGTTCCCAAATGGGCGATCTGAAACCTTCAGATTTCTATAGATCCATGCTGAATATGGTTGGAGGATTCAGCATGGTTAGTCAAGATTTATTGATAAAGCTATGGAAAAGACGTTTGCCTCAAACAGTATATATTGCCATTACAGTTTCAGGGAAAACAGACACAAAAGAGATTCTAGATATTGCGGATCGGATCTGGGAGTCCTGTCAAAATTCAATGGTTGCATCGTACTCCAAAAATCCTCTTGACTCTGAGTCAACCCCGTTATCAGATTTAACTACCACTATCAAAAATTTTTCAATCACTTTCCATGATTCAATTAATCAAGTATTACAAAAACAAGAAATTTTTAATTCTCGATTAAACTCTTTAGAATCCAGACTTTCCAATCAATCCTTCGAGCCTCAACCTTCTACTTCATGCTGCAACAATTGCAAAAGTAGAAGCAATTCACAAACTCGTACCACTAATCGCAATCGTTCACCCAGCCGTAATAATGTTTCCAATAAATTTGATCGTACAGACAATACTATTTGTTACTACCATCAACTTTATGGTGCCAATGCCTATCGTTGTGGAGGTGAATGGTGCAAATTCAGTAAGAATTGTAAAAAATCTGATAATTCTCAAAGATGACTGAAGTTTGATAATTTTATGACGTCTGATTTTGACATTTCTAACAGCAAACGTCGTCGACTTTTTATTTACGATAGATCTAACAACCTGAACTTCCTAATCGACACTGGTGCCGATTTATCTGTGGTGCCACGCAATGCTTTCACAGATTTAAAAAAGAATTTTGATACGATATTAACCGCGGCTAACGGTTCAACCATTTTTACATACGGTAACAAATTGTTAAAAGTCAATCTAAACTTACGTAGATTATTTCCTTTCGTTTTCAATATAGCAGACATTGACATACCGATAGTCGGAGCAGATTTCTTGTCTCATTTTGGTTTAGTTGTCGATCTTAAAGGAGCTCGAATAATTGATAACAAGACTAATTTGTCAGTTAATTGTTTTATTAAAAATAGTCCTTTAGACAATCATAGATTAGATACACTTAAATTATTTCCTTTGACAGATAAATATAACAAATTACTTTTACAATTTCCTAATCTAATTAGTTCACCAGATTACAATTTACCTATTAAACATTCTATTGTACATCATATAGTTACTGAAGGTCATTTACCTTTTTCACGACCTCGTAGATTAGACAATCTTAAATTTAAAATAGCTCAAACAGAATTTAATAACATGGTAGAATTAGTAGAATTAGGTATCTGCAAACCATCATCTTCTCAAGTTTCCTCTCCGCTCCATCTAGTGGCGAAAAAAGACAAGAATGACTGGAGACCTTGTGGAGATTATCGACAACTAAATACCATTACCATTCCAGACAGATATCCATTACCTCATATCCACGACTTTAGTTCTCAGTTGCACGGCTGCACTATTTTCTCCAAGGTTGATTTAGTGCGAGCGTACCATCAGATACCTGTCGCTGAAAATGACGTTTATAAGACAGCTATAACAACTCCATTCGGACTGTTTGAATTTTCCCGCATGCCTTTTGGTCTACGCAATGCCGGTCAAACTTTCCAACGTTTTATGAATGAAGTACTTGTCAATTTACCTTTCGTTTTCGTCTATTTGGATGATATATTAATCGCAAGTCAATCAGATATACAACATTTGGAACATTTGGAAAAGGTTTTCAAGAGATTAGACACATACGGAATTAACATTAAACCATCTAAATGTATCTTAGGAGTTGACAATTTAACCTTTTTAGGCCATCACATCTCTTCATCAGGTATTTTACCATCAACCGAGAGAGTCGAAGTCATTAATAATTTCCCTTTACCGACAACTCTCAAACAACTACAACGTTTCATAGGTATGGTGAATTTTTATCATCGTTTCATACCTCATTTTGCTGAAATATTACTTCCCCTATATTCTCTTTGTAACAGTTTATCTCATGATAAAATTACAAAGATAAATAGTTGGCCTGATCAATGTTTAGACGGATTTTCGAAAGCCAAAGACGCAATAAGTAATGCAGTAGTTTTAGCTCATCCTTGCAATAATGACGATACTATCTTATCTCTCTCAGTCGATTGTTCTAACTTTGCCATGGGTGCAGTTTTAGAGCAAAAAGATAATAAGGGATTTCTTGCTCCTTTAGCATTCTTTTCCCGTAAATTAACCACAGCACAAATCAATTATTCGGTTTTTGACAAAGAACTTTTAGCATTATATACTGCAATTAAACATTTTAAGTTTATACTTGAAGGTCGAAAGTTTAATTGTTTTACAGATCACAAACCTTTAATCAACGCTTTATTCACAAAAGCAGAAAGATCTCCTCGTCAAATACGTCATTTAGAATACATAGCTCAATTTTCTTGTAAAATACATGTTAAAGGAAAACATAATGTAATAGCTGACAGCTTGTCACGTATTTACGACACTTCTTCCTTAAAACAACATATTTTACCACTTCAACTTAAAAATTCTCCCTTCCTTAATGTTAACTTTGACCTAAAGTTGCTTAGTGAAGCTCAGGAGAAAGATTCAAATCTCAACTATTTATTGTCAGATAAATCATCACTAACTAAAACCAATTTCATTTTAAAAAAGATACAAATTCCAGATTCAAATGATTTTATTTGGAGTGATGTTTCTCGTGCAAAAGTCAGACCTTTTGTCCCACTTGTTTACAGACGAACGATATTCGATATTTTTCACAACTTATGGATGAGCCTGGTATTAAAGCCACTAGACTGTTGATTTCAAATAACTATTTTTGGCCGAAAATGAACACAGATTGCAATTTATGGTCAAAATCGTGCATTAACTGTCAAGCTGTCAAAGTCAGTCGACATACGCGAAGTGCTCTCGGGAACTTCACCATTCCGAAAATCAGATTCGACCACATCCACATAGATTTGGTAGGACCATTACCTCCATCCAAAGGTAACTCTTACATTCTTACGGTGATTGAACGATTCACTAGGTGGCCGGAAGCGTACCCTCTTCGCGACATCACAGCAGAAACAGTTGCGCGTACTTTATTTCAAAACTTTGTTTGTCGATTCGGTGTTCCCTTGTCAGTAACGACTGATCAAGGAGTACAATTCGAGTCAAGATTATTTAATGAATTTGCAAAGTTTTTAGGTTTTCATAGAATACGTACAACTGCATATCACCCCCAGGGCAACTCTTTAATTGAAAGATTTCATCGCTCACTTAAAACTTCCTTGTTAGCTAAAGCCAATACATCACATTGGACAGATGAATTACCCTTCATTTTATTAGCATTTAGGACAACTCCCAAGGAAGATCTGCAATGTTCACCTGCTGAACTCATATATGGTCAAACCCTTCGTTTACCTGGCGAATTTTTCGTTGAATCGTATAATTCCCCAGATATTCCTTATTTCATTGACAAATTACGCATTTATTTTATTAATTTAAAATTTGTTCCTCCAACTTCGCATGGCAATTACAAAACTTTTGTTAGTTTAGATCTTGCCTCTTGCGATTTTATTTTCGTTCGCATTGAACGTTTAAAACGTTCATTTACTCCTTTATATGAAGGACCGTTTAAAGTTTTATCTCGTTCAGATAAGTTATTTACCTTTAAGAAAGGAGCCAAAGTCATAACTGTCAATATTGATAGGGTTAAACCGGCTTTTGTATTAGTTGACAGATGTGACACTTTGCCTACCCCGATTAAAAAAGTACGTTTTGCAATCGACACGTTGATTGATTCACTCTTTTCTTTTTTAACGAGGGGGTGTATATAGCGACTATAGCGACTCACTCACTTCCAAAAGCGAGAAGTTTCCATGGAGTCGCTAAGAAACAAAAAGGAAAACTCGATCCATAATGGAGAAGTTTCCATGGAGTCGCTAAGAAAAATAAAAACATTCGATAAAAAAATATAATATCAATATACTTAAAAATACCAAAATCACATATAAAATATGAACATGTATTAAAAACAAGTATACGTATATTAACTTCGATTTTAATTTTATTTATAGCGATAACGCTATACCTTGCATTCGCAAAGTATATGTTCAGCAGTCTCAGTTCCAGCATGGCAATATCTGCATTTACCATCTTCTGCCATGCCCATCTTCTTGAGATAGTATCTTCAGGGGACAATGACCTGTTAGAAGGCCTTTGATCAGCCTTACGTCGGATTTCTCGAGTTCGAGAAGCCTTGTGGCATTCTTTATCGAATAGGTTGTCTTTGGCTTAGATTATTCCTCCAGTAGAACTTCTTCTGTTCCTTTTCCCATTTTTAGACCTCCTCTATTATGTGTCCCTTAGATTAAGCTACAAAACAGTTCGGGTCCGAAAAATGAAGCTTCAGTCTCTTTTCTTGCAATGCTGTCAGCTAATCCATTACCTTATATTCCCTCTTGCCCTGGCACCTTTTGTTTTTTGCCAGTTGCTTCAGGGAATGTCTGCATTCCCAGGCAATTTTAGACTCAAAGGTATAGGATCTGGAAGCCTTTAGTGCTGTCTGGCTATCTGAAAGTATATAGATCTTTGTCCTTCGAATGCCTTAATTAAGGTATTCCTAGGCACACATATCTATAGCATTGATTTCTGCCTGGAAGATGGTTGAGGTATTGCCAAGGGATTTAAATACCCTGCATTTAAGCCCTGCTATGCCTACACCTTCGACCATCTAAGATTCATCTGTATACTACATGAATAACTCTTTCTTCAGCCGCAATGCTACGACCCTACTCGCTTGACGGTTCTCAATCAACCCTTCAAATGGGTAGTCGAAGTCATGCTTGATTGGCATGGAGTCAATGGGTTTGGTCATGGATTTAAATTGGATTAGCTACAGAATCTGTAAGTGATCAACTACACATGTTGCGTAGGTCACCAACCTTAGCGTTAGAGTTTTAAACTAGATTATAATACAATTAAAAGTAGCTTTAGATGTACTCACCAACTGCCCCCATACGCAAATAGAAACTTCCATAATGATTCTGTTTGTTGGTGATGAACGTGAGCGAGGATTTTCTTGGCCTGTAGCTATGGGAACTGACGCTGTCTACTACACTTGTGTCGTTGGAATCGTTGTCGGATTCCTCGTCTGTTAAACTCTCTTCTTTAGGTTCTTCTACTTCTGTAAAAAAAATAAATTTGTTACAGTGATCTCTTCTTTGTTTTCATGTGCCTGATCAATTTATTTGCTTCACATACTGGAAAAATATTATGCTGGTTGGAAGCCACAACTTGGAGATGATGCAGGTATTAATTATTCTTTTATTGAATTATATGCATTACATAGAAAGTATTTCATTTAGAAAATGTCCTTATAGTTAATATAAAAAGGGGTATTTGCATGGCGATAAAGCGATTGCAATTCTGATTTGTCAGCTACACCAATCTCTTTTTTTCTCCTTTCCAGGGAGGAAAAGATTGTGGATAAGGGTAAGGGTGCCTTGCAAAATATTTTTTCTGATCATGACATAGTATTTTGTGTACTAAAGGTATATAACAAGAGTAGTGAATCAAAAATATATACAAATATTTAAAAATATTGGTTATGAGTGATCAATGCAAAGTTATTAAAATTATGTTGTCCTCATATAATACCTTACATAACACACTTGACAAACTTCTGCCTAGTGCAAAATATCTTTCCTTCTCTATGGTAAAAGCTTTGGTAACCTAACAAGTCTAATCCTGATGAATTTAAAGATCTTAGAGCAATAAGCATTATGCCAACGTAGATAATTGGATTCCTACAACTCAATCAGAACTTAGGCATGGTCACAGTTGCATCATAGCTTTCCTTCATACATATTGTTGATGACATCAGCAGCAGCGAATCGAGGAATGTGAGCATGTTTAGTTCTTCTGGATCTCAGCAGAGCCTTCGACAGCATAAATTATGAAATGATTACAGCTATACCTCATTATATAGGTGTCTTTGAAGATTCAATGCAATAAATAGATAATTATATAAATACCGCAAGCAAAGTATGTGATTAAATAACATAACCTCAAATTATTTGACGTTAAAATTCGATGTACCTCGAGGGTCCGTGTTCGGCCCGCTGCTTTTTACAATTTATTCAAGTAACCTCGTCAATAGCTTGAATTATTACAAAGTTCACTTATATGCAGATGCTACACGGCTTTATTATTATTTTCCTTCCTTAGAAGTGGGAAGAGCCAGTTTCCATGTAAATGAAGATATCAAAAAAATTCATATTGGCAACGCCTTAAGGCCACAGTTGCAATTCAGAAGTAGTAATTTTTGGATCCAAGGAACAAATACATTTTGTTAAATCTATTTTAAATAGATGTAGAAAACACTGTACTGAAAAAAAAAAAGATAGTGTTATTATTGACAGTAATTTGAGATTTCAGAGTTATGTAGATGAATTGCGCCAAAAAGGTTATTTGTTTTAAAATTAATATATCGCAAAAGCACTCTCTTCCTCAGAAAACTAAGATTATACTTTGTGAAACTCTAGTTTTATCTCTTCTTTATTATGCAGATTCTTTATTGGCGAAAACAATACTATTGACTATATTTTCATTCATTCAACGAATATTTCGCCCATCAAGTTGGCATCATCTGTAGATATTTTACTGTTTTCCATAAACCCCATTTAAAAAACTCCTTGTATCTATTTTAAAATTTTATTTAAATCATTTTACAAAGTACATGTGTAGGCGTATTTCTTAAAATAAATACTATAAAATATAACCGTATCCTGTTACCATATTGTACATTTGAATTCTGGATTCATGGGACTATTTTTGGGACATTTATAAACGGCAGAAAATTCCTCAGAGTTACTCAGGGCTCCAATAACTCGAAATATTCCTGGAGAATGAACGGACGTTTTCAGTCGACTTTTGGCTGCTTCAATCCGCTGTTGGCCGCACCAGACTTGAGCAAAATTCAAGAAAAATAATTGCCTTTCTGTTAAATTGACTCCTATAGAAGAGAAGTAGATAAATAAATTTGTGTAAAATGAATTTGAATAAAATCAATATAAGGGTGTCTCGCAATAATAGTCTAACAAAAGTGAATCGATTACTTTAGGAAATTAACACGAAGGGAAATAAATTTAATTATTATTGTCATTCGATAGTCCTTGCGATATGGCGAGAGGGTGGAAAATAATTTCTTAAATAATATAGGTGTTTTATTTAGTGCGATATTATCTGGACCGGAAATTAATTTCATTGTCAAATTTGTGACAATGGAAGGCACCAAATCGGAAATAATTTACAAAAAGTTGTGAAAAGTCTTTGATCTCTTTATTTTGGAGAGGTAATTAACATAAGTTATGTTTTTCGTATACCGGATCTTTTGATGTTATGCCATTTTGTCAACAAGGCAACACTGCAAATAAAAAGTGTGCTGTGGAAAAAAAAGATGTTTGGCAAATAATAAGATTCGTGTGTAGTTTTAACTTAATAAGTGCTTATGGTTGACTACACACTTATTATTCGTGTAAAAAATGTCGGCGTTTTTGGCGGTGCGGTAAAGATCAAAGACGCCGACATTTTTTTAGTGCGTAGGAAATCTGAAGACAACTATACAAATTGCTCTTTATCGTTAAATTGTTTGTTGTTTTTTGATTGTTGCATTGTTATTATTGTTTAAAATGTATACAAGAGGTGAAAAAACCGCTGCCCAAGGAATCACTACTTCCACATTCAGATTTTTTATCTAAGTCACTCACAACGGAAAAAATTTGTATGTGGAAATAATTGTTTATGGAACTTTAATAATATAATATTTGAAATTCTCTACCCCAAACATCCATAAAATGATACCCCACATCGGTAGCGGGGTGGGGGTGGTGATAGAGGGTGGTAGTGGGGGTGGATGAAGTAAAAAACATTTTGAGGTTTCTGGTTCTTTTGTACACACCCTAAATCACAATTTTTTTTCATCCCCTTTAATAATGGGGTGGGGGTGGTAATTGGGGTGGCTAATGCCAAAATTTTTTTGAGACCTCAGCTTCTCTTGTATATACTAAATACCAATTTTATGGACTCTGACCTGCTTGATTTACCTATTTTCCCCAAATTTACCCCAACTTACCCTCCAACCCTCCGACGGAACAAGATGAAAATAAAATCTAGTTCTAGATCTCGTTAAAGTACATATGTGTACCAAATTTCAAGTCAATATCTCAAACGGTTCCAGAGTAAACGTGCGCACAAAAAAAGTTACAGACAGACCGACAGACAGACCGACAGACCGACAGACCGACAGACCGACAGACCGACAGACAGAAATTTTTTTCGCTCAAACTTAAAATCTCGATGTTTCGTGACATTCTAAGCCTATTTGAACAATAAAATTTTTTTAAATTTTTTTGTCGTTACTATACTTCCACTGGATGTGGAAGTAAAATGCCATAAAAATTCGAGAAATACCGCAGAATTGAATGCTCAAAGGTATCCGAATAGACATCATCAATAGCTTCCAATTGCAGAAAAACAAGTCAGGGAAGGAACTGATAACAATCGTGAAACTTTTTTCTTTGATGAAGTGATAGAAATCAGCATTTTGGCTTTTGTAGAAGTGAATCCTACTGCTTCTAAGCAAGAAAGATTCTCAAAATAAATAAAAATATATATTTTTTAAATAATGGTTTTCTTTTAAAACCAAATTAGTTCAACTTTGTAAATAGAAAACCATTGGGCACTCATAAAATATTACTTCGTCTAAGCATTTTGATTTACGTTTACATTTTATGAGCGCCCAAAGGTTTTCTATTTACAAAGTTGAAATTATTTGTTACTTTTTAGTGCAATTTGAGTTTAAACAAAACCGTTGTTTTTAGAAAGTTTTTTTTAATTAATTTATTTTTAACTTTTTAGTCTTCGTCGCATAGCTTATCGTATTCTACTCGTCAAACTCTTTCTTTTGGTACCTATGTCAAGGGGATCATGACGAAGCAGAGCTAAGCCGCCATCTTAGGTTTTGAATGACGTCATGTAGCTTATCGTATTCTACTCATTAAAGCCTTTTATTTGATATCCATGTCAAGGGGGTTGTGAAGAAAAAAGGTAATCTGCCATCTTAAAGCGTCCGCCATATTGGGCTTAGAATGACGTCACGTAGCTTATAGTTTTCTACTTATCACTTATCATTTGATACCCATGTCAAGGGGATTGTGATGAAAAAAGTAAGCCGCTATCTTTGTGCGTCCGCTATATTGGATCTAGTACGATACTAGATATACTGAATTATTTTGTCATCAGAACCAAAGCTGTGTGCAAAATTTCAGCTCGATTGGATAACGGGAAGTGGGTGAAATTTCAATCATCAAAGACCTATACATACATACTTGACCCATCATCCATAATACCTACAGATTTCCTAATATAAGAAAACCATTAAAAGACATGGTTACCGCTAGTTTAAGTATTAGTTGTACCAACATTTCTACGAAGATGATGATAACCGGAGATTAGTTTCTTATGACTGGTTACTTCAGAACAATAGTGCTAACCCGAATTTTGTTTCATACCCAGCAAATGCACTATAGGTGGCAAAGCAATGGACCATTAGATTTATGACTGGTAAAGTGTTTTTACCCCCATCTACCTAAATTTACCCCCCAACTCTTCAATGGAATAAGATCAAAATATATTCCAGTTCCAGATCTCGTTAAAAATACATACGTGTACCAAATTTCAAGTCAATATCTTAAACGATTTCAGAGTAATCATGCACACAAAAAAAATTACAGACAGACCGATAGAACGACAGACAGATTTTTTTGCTGAAACTTAAAATCTCGACGTTTCATGACATTCTAAGCTTATTTGAACAATAAAAATTTTCCAATTTTTCTTTGCGTTATTATACTTCCACTGAATGTGGAAGTAAAATTAACGCAATACTATTTATTGATCAGCATGCTTTAAAAACCCTATATCTAAAATTTAACGACATTTTGATTTATGGTTTTCGAACTACGGTTCACTTAAAATTACATTTTTCCAATATTAAATAATTAATAACTTGGTAACACTGTTTTTCGGAAAAAATTCATTCCTTATTTTCTATTTAAAATTACTTTTTCTAACACCAAATGTTATCGATACTTCTCAGAAGCTCAGTGTTTACGCGTTAGGCTGAGACCACGCGGTCCGAGTTCAAATCCTGGTTAGGTTATGAATGTTTAGTGGCACTTTTAATCTGTTACCGAGACGGTAGCATTAGACTAGTCCGCGGTTGAGTGAAAATACACGGCTAGGCGCTATTACGCTTCCTAACTCCGAGTCTCAGCTGCGGAAGATGGCAATATGACAAGGAATGGTTGTTGTGTTGTTTGTGTGTGAGCGTGTCCTGGTTGAGTGGTGGACTAGCTGTAGCTAAATGTCTACAGGATTGTAATATAAATAAGACGGTAAAAAAGGATGTCTTCAGTAGCTAAATTGTCAGGGCATTCCACAAGGAACTGCACTAGGTCCTATACTCTTTTCATATATGCCACCGTTATTTTTCGCTCTACAAATAGCTGTAAAATGACAATATGTACGTGTATGTGTACGCTTCTTGTATGAGACTGAACATACTTATATTATTTACTGTGTAATGTATCTCCGGATGGGGTAAACTTTCTTATTTTTAATTTGCCGAAAAAACTTTCTAAAAAGTTGTGCTTGTCTTAGGAAGTCATAAACAGTTGTCATACTTAAGATAAAATATAAAAAAGTTTACAAGAGTGCGGTACCCCATCCGGGGACACAATGCCATAGGAAAGAGCTTGCGCTAACTTGGCCATATCTTAAATCTCTTCCCAATAAGGACGTTTTAAATTAAATTAGCTATGTACATTTATGTAACACCTGGTAAAGTCTCATCCGCATCACTGTGTTTTTGAAGCCAAGTTTCATAAGCACGAAACGATTGCTTCAATCCTCCATTATCAGCTATATTCTCTCCTTGGGTTAAATAACCATCGAGGGCTACTCGTATTTCTGGGAGAACATACTGATCATATTGCTCTATCATGCATTGGGACTTTTCGTAAAACTTTTCGATAGAAGAATCTCTCCACCACAGGTGCAGGTTGCCTTCGTGATCGAAGAGTCTGCCTTTATCATCGAAACCGTGGGTTATCTCGTGACCAATGACGACACCGATGCCGCCAAAATTTAGAGCTTTTGGGAAATGTCGGTTGTAGAAAGGGGGCTGCAACATACCTGAAATGTATCTAAATGATTTTTTCTTACATCTGAACTCACTTATTATAGTAATGTAACTGGAGGTTTTAACTTCGGAATAATATTATATGAAATAGATTTCGTTCATTTTTGGCAACTTAATGGTAAATGTATCAAGGAAAAATTTCTATATTGTACGGCGGTTTGCTAATTTATAGGGGGCGGATGCCACCCCTTTTCAGGGGGTGGCAACTAAAACAAAAACAAAAACATTAGAGCTGAAAGATAATCAAATTTTAAGAAGAAAAGGTTCTATGCAATTTTTCGTATAAATTGATAGTCTTTAAGTTATAGCGACTAGAAAATTGGGATTTTTAGCTTGAAGAAGAGGTACCTATTTCATATAGGTTTTCGTCAAATAACTCAAAAAGTATTGAGCGAAAACATGCTAGAGACAAATAAGAAAGCTACTAAATTGAGGATGAATTTCATTTTTTTCTAATTTCTGTAGAGTTAATGGTTTCTGAGATCTGGAAGTATAAAGGTGGCCTCCGAATATCTATAAGACGAACCATTTAGCTTAAATATTAAATATTTCAGAAACTATCACACTTACGTTAAAAACGTTAACAATCGAAATAATGATTAGGCTTTCGAATGATTTTTGTGTGTATTGGTATAGCTTATTATTTAATTTTTTCTAGAACACAATATTCAACTCAAAACTGTGCAGCGACCAACTGGGTCCTCCAATATATTGGATACACACTGATTTAAACATAAGTTTAGCACCTTCGTATTTTACAGAAAAAATGGTACATTAAAAATAAATAAGATAAGAACGTTTCCTCTTGGAAAACGTTACTAATATTGTAGCATTATTTCAGGAAGTATCAGATGCATGTTTACTTGTAATTTTCATTGAGCTTGAATTTGTCTCGAAAATTGTTTAATGCTCATGATACTTTTGTCATTGTTAAAATAAACCTAAGATGAAGAAGTGGTCTTATCCATCTTCAAGACACATTACAAAAGTCAAAATATGTTTCAATTTTTATATCGTATAATTCTTTGGAAAATTGTGTTCAGAATACAGAATATAGATTCTACATACCAGCTGGAAACATTATTTGGTTTTTATTCCTGCTGTAATATGCATTAACAACCGCCGGTGGGGTGCTCCAAAGGGTTCTGTTAACGGTAGATCCCATCCTCCGTTGCTCAACTCTCGTCAGATGTCGCAATATCGTCAAAACATTTTCAAAGAAATAATCTGGGTGTATCTGAACGTCGTAGTATCTCATGGCCAGCTGAGACTCGTTGAGTATAAAATCAGGATACCCAATTTTCAAATCCATGTAATCCAATTTCATCCTGGCGTAATCCTTGGTGTGGTCATCCAACCAAGAGTTTTCTTGCAGCGTGCTCTTAAATGATTCCGTTAGTTCCTTGGTCATTTCTATGGTATCAGTTTTGCTACTTTGATCAAAATGTTTTTTCACAAATAAGGAACCTAGGGCCATTCCCATGTTAGAGTTCACTTGTGTCACACAAAACTGCCATCTTGGAGGTTGTTTCTCGCGGCCAAAAAGCACGAAATAGAACTTTTGTTTCGCCTCCATGAATCTTTCGTCTAGAGTTTCAAAATAGGTTAATCAATCATAAAGTTTTCTCAGTCTAGCACCGAGTCATTAAAAATTGTTGATATTGATAATTTTTTTAACAGCCTGGTAGACTGTTCAGGTGGACAAGCATAACCGACTACTCTTTAAACTTACCCAAGTTATTGCTTCTATGCCTGACAAACCTCCAGATGACGTAATTCTGAAGAGTCCTGGCTTCAGTGTTACTCAGAAGATACAAAAGTTCATGTATATACCTGGCGCAGTAACAGGCTACGGGTGTCTTTACGTCAAAACCTTTCCCCAAAACTATCGAGAAATAATCTTTCCAGTTGAACTGGGGAAAATATAATGAGAGGGAGGCGAGATCTGTTCTGAAATTAAATGAAGAAAGTAGTCGAGTCAATGAAGATTTTTATTCGGAACCAAAAAGGACAGAAATGATTTTGATGAATCTTTTTTTAAAATGTTTGTTATGTTACATTAATTGAATTCAGCTGGAGGACTCAAGTATTTATATTATTTAAACATTCACATTTTTTTTAATAAATAATTATTTTTGTCAATGATATTCTAACCAAAAGTTAATTTGGTTTTGAAAATTTAGTGTAAGAAATCATATTTGAGTAAAGAAGCAATAAAATGTTCATTGAGATTTCTAAATAAAAATTTTGTTGCTTTCAATTATTTAAGTAATTTCTTTAACACATTCGTGTTGATATTTTGACGCAAAAATATATCAGAATATTAGTACAGTAACTAGAGGTTGTCATATGAATTAGATTTCATTTTTTGACAATTTAATAGCAAATGCACCAAAGAAAATTTCTATATTATGCAGCAGCTTGCTAATTTATAGAGGATGGCGTCATCTGAAAAAGAATCAAGGTTTGAGAAGAAAAGGAATTATACAACTTTTCATATAAATTGATAGTCTTTAAGTTATAACGATTTGAAAACTGCGAGTTCAGCTTGACAAAAGGGGTTTTCAAAACGGTTTTTGTCAAATAACTCGAAAAGTATCACTATTATTATTTAGTGAAAACAAAGAAACAAATAAGAAAGCTATTAGACTGAGGATAAATTTCGTTTTCTTTTCTAATTTCTCTAGGATTAATGGCTTTGGAAATCTGGAAATATATAGGTGGCGTCCGAACGTTATAAACGTTCGGACGCCAGTATTTAGTTTAAATATTAAATATCTCTGAAACTAACACATACATAAAAAGTGCTAACAATCAAAATAAAAGATGATTACTTATACTCCAGGCATTAGAGACCATATAGATATGATTAGTTTCTCGTTAACGTATGACCTTTGACACTTTCTATGCACCACAATCGTAGTACGCCCGGTTAAAAGATTATATTTACTATCTTTCCGCTTTAAACTCGCCGCCTGAAAAGATTTTAAACCTTTTTCCGTCACGTTCACTGTTGTGTCATCCGATAACCACTGCTCGCAAATGAAACAATTTAAAGTCACATCCACTATGTTTAAATTATTATGAGAAAACAGTTCTCATGCGAAACAAAACGTTTTTTAAAACAATGAAAACAATAAACAATATAAAGTAAAGATAAAACGCCTAAAAAATTGCGATCGCGATCAACAGGTTGCTATCAATTCTCGAGCAGCATACATGTGTCATGGGTCGGGGGAAAAGGGAAAGGCCTCCTGATAACAGCATGCCAGCTCGAGGAGCGTTGTAGGGGAGGGGGGGGTACCCCAAGAAGATCGAAAAACGAGAGAGCAATTGTAGAGTTGCCATATGATACCAAATAATCCACTGCATTTAGGATGTTTCTTCAGACCAATTCATACAAAAGCAAATGTTGGTTTTCCAGGTAGGTTCGGGTGTTCTTAATAAGGTCTCAAAAGTCCCCGAAGTGGGAGTGTAAGGATAAAATTTGGCAACGCTGTAAAGGGCTAAAATCGTGCTCAGAAACGATTTTTTCGAGATATCTCGGTTTTCATTGCCTCTACGACAAAAATATATTAGGCCAAAAAGAAAGCTATGGAAATTCTCTATAAAAAATATAGACGAATCTTTTTTTCGTATACGCAATAGTTTTCTTGAAAATCTTGCATTGAATTTGAACTTATGGGATATTATGGATAATTTAAGTATTCTATTCCACACCACCCTTGAGGTTGAGTACTAGGCGCGTTTTTTTATGTGGTTTCCCCGGTAGGCCTAATCCACGACTGTCATACTTATTAAAATGTTGTCAAATTAATAATTTCCTTCTTGTCCGTTTTCTGCATCTATAAATTCATTGATTCGTTCGAGGAAATCCGAGTCAATCTGAGAACTTTCAGTCTCTCCTTCAGTGACGGCTTCTATTTCTGACGAGTTTTCAATCGGTTCAGCATTCAAGCAAGATTTTCCATGGCAGTTACCGCAACTGGTGAGCAATTAAGTCCCAACCTCCGACAGCCACACAATGGTCCACAACGTTTCGTACAGTTGCCGAAAATCATCTTCAGAAGGCAATCAGGCGCAGGAAGTTGGGATGTTGCTTTTGGCCACAATATGATATCATTCAACATCCATCCCCACTCTTTAGGATTCAATACATTACCCAACCATTTATGTACTTGGAAATAAACACGAAAAAGATGCTGTTGAGCTGTGTCATGAGCGGGTGGTGATGAATTCAATTTCGCTGGTTTGCTTTTGCTTACAGCTTTAATAAAGCAAGAATACCGATAGTTATCGATGGAAACTTCTTTAACTGGAGCGTTATAGATTGCTAGGAAAAT
Source organism: Rutpela maculata (assembly GCA_936432065.2). Lineage (NCBI taxonomy): Eukaryota > Metazoa > Arthropoda > Insecta > Coleoptera > Cerambycidae > Rutpela > Rutpela maculata. The sequence goes on from OW386288.2 coordinate 20,399,417, forward strand.
TTTTATCGCATTCGAAGTAACTATGTCAGGAGAAGTACTAGTCTTGCTGAAAACTTCAGCTACAAGTTTCAAGTCCTGCCGTTTTTTCATCACTTTCAAAGCCGCAGTCTTGCCTTTATTAAACAGAGCAGATGTAGTGTCACACCCAGAGAATGCGTGCAGAAACAATATGTGATCTCGAATATCTTTATGGTGATCAAAGCTTTGTGAAGAATAAATTTTTCGTTGGACCTTCCCTCTGCCTGGTTTGAGGAGAAAAATTTCTTTATTAATAGGTGTATGAGCAGTTAAAATTATAAGAAGATCCACATCTTCCCCAACCACAATCGTAGTATTTTTACATTATTCCTCAAGCGCTGTTTCAGCTATCAAAATGTCAGCATCATCTTCAGCATGTCTAACAATATAATTATTTGCCTCAAACTTTTCTGTCAACATCGAAATCAATCTGGTTTTATTTTTAAGTGAACGTAGCGCGCGGACATCTTGATTTAACCTTCACACGTAATTTAAAAGTCAACCTATTTTGTTATATTTCATTCTTTTCGTATCATCGACCTGTGCTTAATAAACTCAGTTTGAAACATTAATTTGTATTGTTCTTCCAAATGCCCGAATATCCTCTTATGCATAGACGTATCCACGTAAAACTTACAGCTATATCAAGGATACAGTCAACCAGGATTTTTTTTTATGTTTTAACCCTGCAATAAGAACTGCCACAAATAAATTTTTTGATTTTAGGTATGACTTCCTGGAATTTTTCAAGAAAACTATTGCGTATACGAAAAAAAGACCCTCTATCTTTTTTATAGAGAATTTCCATAGCTTTGTTTTTGGCCTGATGTATTTTTGTCGTAGAGGCAATGAAAACCGAGATATCTCGAAAAATTCGTTTCCGAGCACGATTTTAGCCCTTTACAGCGTTACCAAATTTTATCCTTACACTCCCACTTCGGGGACTTTTGAGACCTTATTAAGGACACCAGAACCTACCTGAAAAACCAACATTTGCTTTTGTATGAATTGGTCTGAAGATGCTGCTCATTTTTCACTAAATGCAGTGGATTATAAATGCACGCACGACGCGGCGCCGAGGTGCATGTTTCGGGACCCCCTCGCTCCCCTCCGTTCGTCGTACGTCAAAATGTCAAAGGACTTTTTTTGTTGTAAATTTTGTTTATTTTCTGAATGTTTGGATATTTTTTCTCTAACACGAAAAAAAAAATGATAAAAGGAATCAAAAACCAATTTTTCAGTTTTTCTCTAAATTTGAGGGGGTTGCGGGGGGAATTTTTGGTGGGAAGTTAAAAATTCGAATTCAGCGCTCCAAAAATTGTAAAGTAAGCCTATTTTCAGAATTACCATGAATTTTTCCAGGTAAAATTCTCTTATGCCTGGAGTAGTATTAAGCTTTCAAATGATTTTTTGACTTTCTATAATACAAAAAAAAAACAAAGAAGTTGTGACAGAAACAATGTACATTTTTTGAATAAAAACATCATTTTGTTGTAAGTAGTCAGTAATTAAAAAATATAATTTTCAAATACTGTTTTCGTTAACAAATTGCATGACCTAAACGCTAACATTTTTTCGTCCATTTACAGCACTTTAAAAAAAACACGCGTTTTAAACTATAAAGGGATTTTCGAAATAAGTGACCTCAAAAACTTTCTAGGTAATATTTTCTCGTCGAAAATCAGACTTAATATGTGAAATTTCCAAATTATACTAATTTTTTTTTAATTTCAAAATTTTCAAAATTAGAGCTCAGAAAATGTAATCCACTCATCAGGATGTTTCTGATTTCAAATAATGTATTAAAAAAAGTTTCATTGAAATTGGTTCTGTTCTTGTGCATTCCGAAGTTTTGACGATTTCTTTTCTTCATTGACTCTGCTAAAGATACTAGTTAACCATCCCAGGATGGCAAGTAGCCGCCCAGAGAAAGAAGAAATATCGTCACTGTTAGACAGAGACAAATAAGCTTTTGAAGCTTAAAAAGCTTGTTTGACTCTGTCCAACAGTGTCGATATTTCTACTCTCTCTGTGCGGCTACTTGCCATCCTAGGATGGTTGACTAGTACTAAATGAATATTCGTCAGTGAAGCGAAACTAATTTTAGTTTTCTTGAAATCACACTGATCTCTGTACCTTAAATAAATCTCTGATATATTCCTCCTTTCTTCAACAGAAGCCATGATTTCAGCTAATCGTACTTCAAACTGAATTAAATCGTCTACGTCTCGTTGAGCAATATGAGCAGGAGCCTCCATCAAATTGGCAATAGTTAAGATGAAGACTTTATAAGCCCTGACATATTTAATATTAGAGTCTTCCAAAAAATATTCTCTAGCTGGTAAACCTAGTGTTGTTTGATCTATATGGATAATGTATTCATTGGAATTCTTCATATCTGGACCTACCTTAAATGAATGTCATTTTCAAGTATTTCAAATTACATTGACTTTTGCGCAAAAGACCTTCCCGCCATTAGAAAATCAGCGTTTAATTAAATTCGGAGCAATATAAAGAACACGAATGATAGTAGTAGTGTGGGAAGGAAGGTGTACCTCCGAATTTGAGTTTTGCTGCGTCTCTAAGGCGGAATATAATTTTAGAAGTAAATAAAATTTAGAGAATAGGGAGATTTCAAGAAATTTAAAACACATAGTTTTGACCTAATATCGTAGAATACTAACCGCATAATAGTACAGTAGATATATGCAAAAAATAGGTGATAGGTGGAACTAATTCCCACAAAGATGGGGTTTGAATTTTTTAGTTCGTCGTTAGTATCTTCTTGACATACTAAAAGTCTAGAAAAATCTGAGTGTACAAAATGCGTTCTTTGGGCCATCTTGAAAAAATTTAAAAAATCATAATCGTGTGTTGTATCAAATTACAGAAAATTCCATGCTGAAAAATATTATGATTAATATTGGTTTTAAAAAATAAAAATAAATAACAAAATGGTGCCGAAAAACTGAAAGCTTATGCATTGTTGAAAATAGTATTTTTATTGATAAAAATGCGTTTTATAATACAAATGCCTATGTATTTCATCAATCTTACATCTTACATAAGAGAAAAGCTAAATCTAATAGTCTTCTTTAGTTTTTTCTAAATTACTTTATTAGTGTTACTTTTCCAACAAAGACATTGTAAATGTACGCGGAGAAGATGATGAAAATAGCATCTTCTGTAGGTGGCAATCTTGCAATATTAAATTCACTTTTGGCAGTTGTGATTTTTTTCAAGTAGAAATTATATCGTAGTGGGTTCACAGCAGGGGCGTAGCGAAGGGGGGGGGGGTCAAAAGTTGGAGATTCGAGACGTAAGTTCGCAATTTTTATTTAGATTTTCTCCCCCTCCGCTTATCAACTTTTATTTTGGCGGAACTTGGCAGAGTTGGCAATTTTTATTGAATTTTTTTTTTAGAATAGGAGGAATTATTATTCAATTATTTACAGAGTTGGCTTCTTAAGTCTTATGAAGTTGGCAAATTTGAAAAAATAACCCCCCAAAAAAGTTGGCTCGCTACGCCCCTGGTCTCTGTCTTTGAATTTCTACCGTACAATAATACCAATGCTTTGGTGGTAATATCTGTGAGTTTCTTTCTATTTGCATTTTCTGATCCAAACAGAGTGGCGCAAATGCTAAATTCCTCACGTATTCAAAAATGTCGATTCGCTGCCAATTTACTTTTAGCAAATAAAGAGCTTGTGGTATGGTATCCAGTTAAAGCATGTGAAAAGTGAATAATTGTGCATCCCTTTTCGCTAAGTACATGTTGCATCGATTTAATATCACGTTTTTTATCACTGAACGCAGATGACTGCAAACAAATATTTCGTGTATTATGGTAAATCAAAAGTACAAGAATATCGGTGTCGTCAGCAACAACTGTTACATGCTTTTCTTCTGCCAAAACCAGTGCTGTTTTTACAATAATAGTGTCAGCATCAGCATCTTATGTAGTCTTATGTAGCATGAATCACAGTGTGGCCATTCGCTTCTAAGTGTTTCCCAAGCATGGTTATAAAGCACTGTTTGTTTTTATTATTAGAAAGAAAGAGTCCTTTGCAGGGGCGTAGCGTAGGGGGGGGGGTATAACTTTGCCAGACTTGGCAAATTTGGATAAAAGTTGGAAATTCTAGATGTAAAGTTGCCAATCTTTATGGAATTTTTTTTAGAATTTCTCCCCCCCCCCGCTCATCAATTTTTTTTTAGAGGAATTATTATTTAATTATTTACAGAGTTGGCTTTTTAAATCTTATGAAGTTGGCAAATTTGAAAAATAACCCCCCAAAACAGTTATCTCGCTACGCCCCTGGTCCTTTGCCAATAAGAAGTGGAGAGCTCTCAGTAAATTTCACTGTAACTGACGATTGTTTTGTGCGTATCTGATGTTCTGCATTCTTTGTACTTTTTAAATTTTTTAAAATTGATATAATCTTTTTCAGTATGAAATGTTCTGCAATTTGATCCCATACACGATTTTTTTTGGATATTTTTAAACTTTTTCAAGATGGCGGCCAGTACAGCCAGTTTTTTTGGGGGGGGTGTCTAAAATTGTTCCTTAGGCTTTAATCTTTATGAAAAACATTGTTTCCAAGGATCGGTGGGGGGGGGGGGGGGGAGTGCACGTACAGCTAGTGAGGGCTCCCCGACTATTTTAATAAGTAGGTAAAAATGAAACAACACGTTGTCTACGTTTCTGCCCTATCGCACAATAAACAAATGTCTGACGATGGTATTGAAATGGAGCGTTCGCGTAGATCACTGCTGCTAGCCTTATTGCCAGCTGTTGTTTTTTAGTCTAGTCTCTAACGGTAAATGCTTATAACTCGGAAAATATATTTTCTGAAATTTTTGTTACGATGCCACATGTTTCCATATTCTGAATAGTAACGATTTTTGTCAAAACCGAGAATTGTGAAATCTCCCTATTATCAAAAGAATTTTGACAGTGATTAATAAGAATTTGTTAGTGCTTATCTAAAAAGTATTTACAGGTCCCGGCAGCCAAGTAGGGCCATATAACTAATTTATTTCCAAGGTCAAGGAGCAAATTTAATGGTGGGGGCCGTCAGCTCGATCGAGACGGGCAACGTATGCATATTAATTTATTCCGCTTTGAGCAACAGAAGTGTACAGATGTTTATTTTATAATATAATACATTGCTAATCTAACAAAAAGAATATTTACTAGAAGACATAAATGAAAATGAAAATCCAATTTTTCTTGCTCCAGCAATGGCTGAGGCACTAGGTTCAAGTGACAGGCTAGTAAGAAGGATTCTCAAGAAAAATGGTTACCGATCATATAAAGTAAGAAAAACTCATGAGATATTTTCCAAGGATAATATCAGTCCGTTACCCTTTTGTGAAAGGGTAACGGACAAGGCGAACAGTGATGAGAATATCATCAAAAATGTATTGGCCTCGCGAAAATTTGCATCGGTTTTTTGCTTTACCACTCAATATCTGGGGTGGCATGCTGTGGGATCATTTGATCGGCCCATCTTTCATCGATGGCATGCTAAATGGTCCTAAGTACTTTAACCTATTCTAGCAGCAAGCTATTCCGAAAACTAGACGGCTAGCAGGGCCAATATTTGAATGTCTTATTGAGAGGACGGGAAAGCATTTTATGACCATCTAGATCTCCTGATCTGGTTCCAAGTGACTTCGTTTTATGGGGATACGGTAAATCTCAAGTGTATGGCTTTCAGGAAAGCAGGGCTAATAATTTTGAAGAATTGGGTTGAAAATCGTAAAGGCACTGCAATAAATTGGCCCGACATTAAAAGAAGTTTTTATAATCGATTAAGTTGCTGTTTGGCTTGAGAATGGGGCCTATCTGAACTTTTATTACAATTCGATATCTTTTTGTTTTTTATTGAAAAATTTTTTGATTCTATTATTTTAGGAATGTATTTTGTTAAAAGAACACTTAGGGCCGAGCCATTCGGGGTTTATTAAACTTTATGCGAATAATTATAATTTTAGATGCTTTGAACTTCACAGAACATTTTTTTGAGATTGCGAATTGATTTAGAATTGCGAAATTGAAAAAAATTGCACTTTTTTTTTTGGAAAAATACTGTTAAAAAAAGTGATCGAGCAAGTCTTCAGTTGTTTGAAACCGTCAAAATACATTGTAGTGAATTATTATTTTTAGACAAAAGTTAGATCTAGTTGCTGAGATATCTGGAAATCGCCCTTTGGACGCCATCTTTATAGAGCTGTAGCTTTCTTACGAAGCATTTTAAAGCATACCTTCATTAGAACTTTTATATTTGAAATTGGCCATATAATCACCTCCTGAATTTTTTATATACCCTGTATACTTGGTGGAAACATACTGTTTCTGCCAGCTGCAATTTTCAAACTTTATAGTTAAATATCTTGGAAACCCTTGGCTTTAGGAGGTTGGGCCCATTAATAAGCATGATCTGAAGTACAACATACAACATACTCCAGTTTTATGACATTTGACTGAAAGCACTTTTACTTCCACATCCAGTGGAAGTATAGTAACAAAAAAAAATTAAAAAATTTTTATTGTTCAAATAGGCTTAGAATGTCACGAAACGTCGAGATTTTAAGTTTGAGCGAAAAAAAAATTTCTGTCTGTCTGTCTGTAACTTTTTTTGTGCGCACGTTTACTCTGGAACCGTTTGAGATATTGACTTGAAATTTGGTACACATATGTACTTTAACGAGATCTAGAACTAGATTATATTTTCATCTTGTTCCGTCGAAGTGGGGGGTAAATTGGGGTAAATTTGGGGAAAATAGGTAAATCAAGCAGGTAAGAGTCCATAAAATTGGTATTTAGTATATACAAGAGAAGCTAAGGTCTCAAAAAAAATTTTGGCATTAGCCACCCCCCTTACCACCCCCACCCCATTATTAAAGGGAATGAAAAAAAAATTGTGATTTAGAGTGTGTACAAGAACCAGAAACCTCAAAATGTTTTTTATTTCATCCACCCCCACTACCACCCATTATCACCACCCCCACCCCGCTACCGATGTGGGGTATCGTTTTATGGGTTTTTGGGGTAGAGGATTTCAAATATTATATTATTAAAGTTCCATAAACAATTATTTCCACATACAAAAATTTTTTCGTTGTGAGTGAGAAAGAATCTGGATGTGGAAGTAGTGATTCCTTGGGCAGCGGTTTTACATAGGTTCAAGTACAGGGTTCTTTTCTTTCTAGGGCTTCTGATAATAAATTAAGTGTTACATCTTTGTCGGCAAAATGTAGGACTTCTATATTATTGAGGAAAATTATGACTACTATCTAATATTTGGTATGCAAACGTGGAGTCTATTGTATTCTAAGTACCTAGTAACTAGTTCTAAAATTACAGCCACTTTGTCCTACATATATGCTATTGCATTCTGAGCATTTTAATTTGTAACTCCAGATTTTTCATATTTATCAGTTTTATCTTTAGCGTTGTATATTAGGTTTGATAATTTATATTGAGGTTTAAAATAAATACTATGTTAATATTATTTATTGCGAGGACTTTCGCAATGTTTACTTATAATGTATTGCAATATGTGACGTAGGATTTTGTTTTTCATTTTTGGGTTTTGGGTATCATAATTTAAAGACTGTTTTTTAATTTATTAATTTAGAAATTATTTCTTTGGGAAAACCGTTACTTTTTGCTACATTTTGTATCGTGTTTAGTTCTATTTTCATATCTGTTTCTGATAAAAGAAACGAAAACGCCCTGTGTAGTATTGAGTTATATAACTCAATGCTGATTGACTAGTGATCTGCTAATTTGTATCGAGAAATATGCCAATTTTAACCATACCAGCTTTTAATCCCTTATATCAGAGAAATTATGCATTCTGTGTGAATACTATTTTAGGCACTGATACAACACAGCGTTTTCTGTACGGTCAATTTTTTTCATAATTTTTATTTCAAAATTTCGGAGTTATTTTCAAAAACGTTACTTCATGCTTATTCCGTTGGTTAAAATCTCTTTGAAAAGTGGGATATTTTTCTATATAATTTAGCAAGTCTTTAAAACTGTTTAACGTAAGTTATTCAAACTTCAGTGATTGGTTTACAATAGATATACAGGGTGTTTTGAAAAGATTGGGACACCGCTTAGCCGTAGATTTTTGACATAAAAACAAGTCGATTTCAAGATACGGTGTGTGACAAAGTTGTAAATCCTTATTTCTCTGAAAGGGTGCATTTTATCGCGTTTAAACAAGTACACCTTTTCTTTAGAAAATTAGATTCCGTTTCGATTATAATAGAAGACAATGTTCAAAATCTAACCTCAGAAAAGTTATGCCTTAAAGTGTGACATAAAAGTACTGTAAACTAGCGCCATCTATAAAATGTGATATCGGCAATATCACCATTGTAATTAGCGAACTAAAAAACATGTCGTTACCAACTTTGCAGTAGATACGTATAATAGTCTCCATGGTAGAGACAAAATACGAATACAATTTTTTTACTTTACCACCCTGCATCTTGAAAACGAAAAGAGTTAGACGGCTACTTCTTGAGTTAAATCGACTTGTTTTTGTCAAGAATCTACGGCTAAGCGCTGTCCTAATCTTTCGACATACCCTGTATAAAGAATACATATATTTTTTAAAATTTTTTCAGCTGTCTTGTTTTTGAGATATTAGCGGATAAAGTGAGGGTCTGCCGCAGCAGTAACTCAGAATTTAATACAGCACATACAATGCTCAAATTTATTACACTTCTATGACCACCAAACTATTATAAACAACACTTTTTGGTTTCTCAAAAATAAATTAAGACCTTAAATTAAATTTTACTGGCATACACTAGTCCTCTATCTTCACTAATAAAACAGTTTCCTCGATACAGACTTTCTCAATGCTGCAACTAAAAAGTCCATGTGATTACGAATGAAAATATTTTTTTTATACCAAATATTTTATATTTAAGGCAATTTTATTTATGGCAGTCTATTAGACATGTTTCAAGATACATGTGTCTAAACTCTCAAGCCGAGTTAATGGTTGGAAACAAAGTTATGAGATAAGAAATGTAAAATACTGATTTCCGAGATATAAAAAAGTGGAAAAGTGCATTTTTTCCGATTTCGCGATTCCGAATCAAGTCGAATTCGGTAGGTCACTTAAGAAAACGACTTTTTTATGCTCGTGAGTTGCATAGGCCACTTTGATTTTGCATATTTCGATTTACCGATTTACTAAGTTCTTTTCTTCAGAGTATGTTTTTACTCTCTAAATACCACTAGCAATACGCAGTACTACATATGCGCTGGCGTAGCTCATTCTCTAAGCCTGGTGTGACCGCAAATAGCCAACCACAGCGGTGTTCGCAGCAAGTCGGTGATCAACTATTTCGCATATAAACCTCGCCTGATGGCTCTACTTGGTTACCAGAACCTGTGTAAATGGTCCTCACCCACTGCGCTATTAAAATGTCGTTATTTAACAAACGAAGGCTAGCCAAAAGCCAGATCAAATCAAAGTTCGTACTGTTCCAGGTTTTCGAAATAATCGGCCAACCTCCCAATTGGTCGATTATCTTCCTTAATGGCTCATCTCCTCTCTTCATAATCACGTCTTGTTGCATGCAAGATGTATAGAAGTTTTTTGCTTTAACTGTAGCATCAGAAGTATCGTTCGGATGGAAATTTTTGTCTATGAAATTGCTGTTCGGATCGAAGTTTGGCGAATTGATTTTGATGCCATCTAAAATTTGCCTTAATAAATAATCCAAATTTTCACGAACCAACTCGAATGTGTCATAGGATGCTCTGTCTGGGGGTATTGTGAAATAATTCTTCCAGTTGCCGCAAGCGTATTCGTAAAAGTCATTGCAGGGGTCGATGTTTGGATTCATAAATTTTTTCATTACTTTACCTAAAATTACAGTGAATTACAAAAAGGGAAATTTTGCATAACATGAAGACGGGAAATTGAAATAAATAATAAAATTGTAAAAAGATTAGTAAGCTGGCAATTAAATATTTGGTGTAAGAGAAATATCACGAAATGCAATTTGGAGAGGCAGACAGATGCTTTCGAGATGCAGGTCTAAAGTTGTTTTTTACAGCATATTACACCAACAACTCGATTCTTTTGGAACTATTGCCTTCAAAATGACTCTCCAGTATCGTACCAATAGTAGAAAATTTCAATGTTGAAATATAAATTGTTAAAATTATACAAGAAGCAATAGACTCGTTTAATACAAAACTGCTCATAGCACTTACTTGTTGTTATACCTGCTGTAGCCAAACAATATCATTCAAATTTTATTTTGACTCCACTACCCACACGTAAAAGATGACAACTTCTACACTTCGACAAAATGTCGGAAAAAATAGAGCAGCCGAACTGAATTAACTCAGTATAGGCCAGTGGAATTAGCAAATATGCATATTGTAATTCGTTTCAGGATACCACGTGGATTAAACGATAGTTTTATTGATTACGAACATGACCCTGAATATGGTCCACTTTTTGACCGCCGGAACATTGTTTATTTAACGATTTATTGTTGAAAAATTCAAAAAAATCGACTTTTTTAAACATAACTCAAAGACCTTTGACGATAGGTTTTTCAATTTGTAGATACTGTTAGAACTTTGAAAAACGGTTAATTTGAGAGGTGTTTCGTTTAAAATGCTTGAAAATTTGTTTAAATAGTTGCAAAAAACCGCGAAAATTTTCGCAATTTGCAAATATGTTTCATTCTTTAACAAAAGCACTTTAGTGCTTGAAACTTTGACAAAAAATGTCTTTTATCACCCCAAAGTTACCTCTAAAATTTCATCAAAAAATTTTAATTAGTTTAAGAGATATTCAATTTGTTTATTAAAAACATGAATAATGTAAAATGCAAATTTACCCAGTTCCCGTTGTCATAGTAGACCGTGGGATAGTGACAGATTTTTTTAAACGTTTGGTTCCTATCTGGCCTTTTGGGAGCCTTTTGTGTCTGATTTGTACTAACCATTTTCGTGTTTATCAAACGGTTATCCAGGGCCCCTCAGCGAAAAACAAAAAAGAAAATTTCATGAAAATGAGCAATTTCAAACGTTTTGTTCCTATCTGGCGTCAAGTTAGACTTACGTTTTAAAGAAAAACATCCGACGGAAGCTTATCGCCAGACAAATTCCGTGGGCCGGAAGGCCCGAAATTTCAATCCGAAGCTGTAAGAAAAAATGGTCAAAATCAAACGATTTGGTTCTTATCTGGGAGTTGTATATATAGGTAAATAGATTATAATTATCGCGATATAACAAACGCCAGGCAAATTCTGAGGGCCAAACAGTGAAAAAATTATTGTTCAAGTTGTCAACTATTCCGCGAAAAGTAAAAAAATATTTTGAGGTTTCTGGTTCCTGTACTTACACTAAATCACAATTTTTTTTCATCCCCTTTAATAAGGGGGTGGGGGTGGTAATGGGGGTGGCTAATGCCAAAAATTTTTTTGAGACCTTAGCTTCTCTTGTATATACTAAATACCAATTTTATGGACTGTTACCTGCTTGATTGACCTATTTACCCCAAATTTACCCCCCAACCCTTCGACGGAACAAGATGAAAATATAATCTAGTTCTAGATCTCGTTAAAGTACATATGTGTACCAAATTTCAAGTCAATATCTTAAACGGTTCCAGAGTAAACGTGCGCACAAAAAAAAGTTACAGACAGACCGACAGACAGACCGACAGACCGACAGACAGACCGACAGACAGACAGAAATTTTTTTTTCGCTCAAACTTAAAATCTCGACGTTTCATGACATTTTAAGCCTATTTGGACAATAAAAATTTTTAAAAATTTTTTTGTCGTTACTATACTTCCACTAGACGTGGAAGTAATTAAGGAATTAGAGGGGGGCGGGATTTGGGACTTTTTTTTTTCGGTAAAATTTCTCCATTTTGTCACCGTAATTAATCGGTAATTAATTGAAATCGATCTCATATATGATGTTCACTTAATATCATGTACTACTTTGACGTTCCGTTAATCTCGGTCCTTCGAAACAAAGGTTTCTGAGAAAAATTATTTTTTTAGATTTACATACATTATAGGAAAGCGTGTAATTTCCTACATTTCCTCGAATATATCGATAATTATTGTTTTTTTCGAAAAATTTGTAAATAGCTTATGTAAAGGGAATTGATTGAGCTTTCCGGCACTTTTTATTTTTTCTCTAACATAAAGAGCAAAAGACCAAATATGCGGACGTCTCAAAGCCAACCGCCACCCAGTCTATTAATTAGGGTGAAGACGTACCGTACCGTACGCGAGACTAGTTTCTAGATCTGACGTCACAGTGTTTTTCGTGAGGAGTATAGCGAGGATTTCAACTTTAATTATTTGTTGCAAAGTAAGTACTGCGATTTAAGAGCTGATATTCGATGTGACGTGTTTTTATACATAAACACACACTTTAATGAAATACAAAAAAAATGGGCAAGTTCCCCATTAGCAAACGATAAATAAAAATCACCCCGGGACGAGCGGGGAGTATAAAAAGCAGCGTCGCTCGCAAGCAATGCATACCATATATGTTTCTACCACATCACATCTTACGTATCTTATGTCGCGTGCATTAAAATGAGAGAGGAAATCACTTTTGTGTAGTTGACTACCTACGCCAAGGGAGAATGAAACAGGTACGGATTTACGAGGACTCTCAGTTTCTATGGTGTAGTGCAGAGTTGTAAATTATTATATTAATATGTAATAATTTATATTTGTCCTTTTGCTAGTATGTAACTTATTTATTGTAAATATTATTCGATCGAGGGATTATGAATGTGAAAGTGACAGTTATATTGAATCCACTGATAAAGAAAATCAAATTCCAAATGAGTTTCAAGTGAGAGAAAAAACGGCATTTCAAGGGCGGATCTGGACCTTCAGCTTGGGGGGGGGGTAACATAGCCGCGTGTTGAAAATAACAAAAATGTTTTTCCTCGAAAATTAAAATTGATGAGCGGGGGGGGAAAATTCTCAAAAAAAAAATTATAAACACAACTAAATAGAATATATATTCAAAAATATAAAATAAAATAATACAAATTATGAAATTTTAAAATGAAAGTTGATTGTTTACGGAATCTTGTTATCCCGTTACCCCCCATAAATCCGCGCTTGCGGCATTTAAGTAGTGACGCGAAACAAATTTGTTTAAATGTGTATAATACTCTTTTACAATGACAACCTAATGAAATGCCAGACGAGTGTGAATCGTTTGAAAATGCATCGATTTTTACACGACTGTTTTTTGATTTTTCGATACTTTCACTCAACATATCTACGGTTGGGCCCAAGCTTTTTGTCTGGGACTTGAAATATGGTTTATTTATTACCATATCTTTTTAAAATCCAAATGCCAGACAGGAATAAATCGTTTGAAAAAATGGCTTTTTTCGTGCAGTTCTTTTAAGATTTAAAATATGTTTGGCCCACGCTTTTGGTCTGGGACTTGAAATATGGTTTATTTATTACCATATCTTTTTAAAATCAAAATGCCAGACAGGAATAAATCGTTTGAAAAAATGTTTTTTTTTTTCGTGCACTTCTTTTAAGATTTAAAATATGTTTGGCCCACGCTTTTTGTCTGGGACTTGAAATATGGTTTAGTTATTACCATATCTTTTTAAGATCCAAATGCCAGACAGGAATAAATCGTTTGAAAAAATGGCTTTTTTTCGTGCACTTCTTTTAAGATTTAAAATATGTTTGGCCCACTAAAAATGTCTGTGACTGATACAATACATTTTCGTTTTGGTTAATTTTTACAGAAAAAATCATTTCACATGAGAACCAATCGTTTGATTTTCGCGAAATAGTTGACAACTTGAACAATAATTTTTTCACTGTTGGGCCCTCGGAATTTGTCTGGCGTTTGTTATATCGCGATAATTACAATCTATTTACCTATATATACAATTCCCAGATAAGAACCAAATCGTTTGATTTTGACCATTTTTTCTTACAACTTCGCATTGAAATTTCGGGCCTTCCGGCCCACGGAATTTGTCTGGCGATAAGCTTCCGTCGGATGTTTTTCTTTAAAACGTAAGTCTAACTTGACGCCAGATAGGAACAAAACGTTTGAAATTCCTTATTTTCATGAAATTTTCTTTTCTGTTTTCCGCTGAGGGGCCCTGGATAACCGTTTGATAAACACGAAAATGGTTAGTACAAATCAGGCACAAAAGGCTCCCAAAAGGCCAGATAGGAACCAAACGTTTAAAAAAATCTGTCACTATCCCACGGTCTATAGAGGGTTAATCTGGACATCATTTTTTTTGCTGAGACTTAAAATTTATGTTTTCATTAATGGTAAATCAAATTTGCATTATTTTCAACTTTAAAATGGCGTTTGAAAAAGTGTCACATTTTGAGGTTAGGTTTTTTGCCAATAACTTTTAAACAAATGAAGATTTTGCAATATCGTTCTGATATCTTTATTGCTGAGGTTTTTTCACACATTTTCAAAAAAAAAAAAATGACTATAGCCTTACTAGATGCCGAGATGATTTTTTTTTTAATAAATTCGTAATTTGTTTATTAATAAACATTAACAGCTGAAACTTGGCGAACAACTAGTTTAATAGTCTATCTTTGTAATAGAGCTGAGTTTGCGGGAAAAAATTCAATTTGCAACGATTACAATAATTAATTTTAAATCAGCGTCAGAACAGGAGTGAGAAGCATGAGTTATATCTGTAACACGTTCATAAAATGATCGAGACAAGTTCAAATCCGTCAACCAAAGATTTACGGTTTCTTCGATTTTGACTTTTTTTTTAATTTGGGGTAGCGTGATAATATCTGTCATGTCGATTTTTTCCTAATTAAACAATAATTTGTTATAAACAATTATTTTTTGTTAACAATTTTTTTACGAATTTATTAAAAAAAAAATCATCTCGACTTCTAATAAGAGTCATTTTTTTTTTGAAAATGTGTGAAAAGACCGCAGCAACAAAGATATGAGAACGATATTGCAAAATCTTCATTTGTTTAAAAGTTATTAGCAAAAACCTAATCTCAAAATGTGACACTTTTTCAAACGCCATTTTGAAGTTGAAAATAATGCAGATTTGATTTGCCATTAATGAAAACATAAAGTTTAAGTCTCAACAAAAAAAAGGATGTCCAGATCAACCCTCTACGACAACGGGAACTGGGTGAATTTGCATTTTACATTATTTATGTTTTTAATAAATAAATTGAATATCTCTTAAACTAATTAAAATTTTTTGATGAAATTTTAGGGATAACTATGGGGTAATAAAAGACATATTTCTTCAAAGTTTCAAGCACTAAAGTGTTTTTGTTAAAGAATGAAAAATATTTGAAAATTGCTAAAATTTTCGCGGTTTTTTGCAATTATTTAAACAAATTTTCAAGAGTTTCAAACGAAACATCTCTCAAAATTAACGTTTTTCAAAGTTCTAACAGTACCTACAAATTGAAAAACCTATCGTCAAAGATCTTTAAAAAAGTCGATTTTTTTGAATTTTTCAACAATAAATCGTTAAATAAACAATGTTCCGGCGGTCAAAAAGTGGACCAAATTCAGGATCATGTTCGTAATCAATAAAAGTATCGTTTAATCCACTTGGCATCCTGAAACGAATTACAATAAATTTCAGTCTTTTTTTACTAATTCTACTGGACTAGTAGTAAAGAGTCAATCTTTTGGAAATAATTTTAAAGCACCGAATGCACACTTTTGACTAAGAAAAGTTGTCTCCAAAGAATCAACTCATTCATAATCTATCTAATTATACTGTATCGTTTTGAGACAACTTAGAGTTCAACAAACATTCTCCATGCCTAGAATTTCCCATTCTCACATTTCATATAAATAAGCCCTGGCCTCTATTATGCCCTTCAAATAGGAAAGTATGCTATTACTAATGCAAAAGGATGTGTTAAAAATCGTTCTGTTTTTACTGCAGGTGTGCACGTATATTAGGAATCACTTTGTGTGGTAGGTACCTTGAATAGTTCTTATTTTTCTAGTGTCGTTGAGGTTATGCCAAAGAAATGGTACATGCAGTATATCCTCATTGTCAGCCTCTTCCTTCTTGTCACTTGTGGTACACCGCACACTAGTTAAATTGTTTAACTTTGTAGTTGGGGCAGGGGCATTAGTGGTAGTTGGGGTAGATTCGTCTGTGCAGCTCATATCACTATAATTCTCGTCCTCCATAATATGACTGTAATTAAAAGGAGAATTTAGGTCATCGCTTGGAACTATATTACCAATGGTCAAAATATCACTGCTTTTATCTCCCAATAAAGATTCTTCCGGGACACTGTAATCATACAAAACATTGTCTGTCTGGAGTCCATTACTTTCCCAAGTAAATATATCATGAGTGCTAAATTCTAAATTTTGGAACGATTCGATGTCTTCTCTCTTTTTTATCTCATATAGTGGGTTTTCTGCTTGTAAAGCATCAACAAACCTATTAAGGCACGCGTTGAGATAAATCCTGTATTCTGGTGCGTAGATTGTCTTGATGTCTCTTAGAATGTCTCTTCGGTCCTCCTCCTGCAGAATCTCAGCTTGATCATATTTTTTTAAGGAAATTGGTCCAGGCGGACGCACACTAGTTGAGACGCACTTAAAAATTAGAAGCTGAATGAAGACGGATAAAATGTTGTAACAAAATAATGTTCGTCTCATTGACTTAATCGATGACAAAGTCCAATAAAAATATATTAATCCCATTTTGACAGTGACAAGACACAGTTGCGTTCGTAAACCCTGTACTAACATGAATGCACTGCACGTTCAACACTATTACATTATTCGTGAAAATCACGGAGTAGGCGACACCTACATTAACTTGTATAATGGTGAACAACAAATTCAGATATTTGATGGAAGGTTAACTTTGTTGCTGAAACTGTCAAAACAAATCTCAGAAAATTCACTTGATAAAGTTATATTAGGCATTTTTTCATACTTGTCCGTTTTTTTAATACTTTAGAAAGCTGTAAACACTACCAAACACAATTTTCAATATATTAAACTATTTTTCTAATGTCACAAGTGCCAATTTATATGTCAAAACTTTGTTGTTCACTATTATAAAAGCGCCATCTGTTATCCCAAACAGCACGTCCAATTGTAATTACGTCTCTACAAGATATATACATGAGAAACAAAATATGTTAAGGTAGATCTAATTGTTAAACTAGTACTGACGTACACATATGAGATACACTTATGTTTATATTGACAGATTTATGTGATACAACGTTTAATAATTGTATACTGTATGCACTCAAGATTCTAAACATTTTTATATAACGTAAAGAAGGATCATTAGAATGTTACAATTTGACGTCCGTAGAAGATGCCTACAAGGTTTAAGTCATATGTATGTGTGATGCTTTATATAATACTTGTGCCTACTGCATACACCACATAAAAGTGCGATATATATACATGATACAAATAACTATATATACACTTTTTAGTTGTGTCTTGTCGTGTCTACATTCGACTATTCGAGCATGGAACAGTGTGCGCGCGCAAAGCGTCAGCGTGAGCATACCAGCCATGTGTATCTCATGTGTCCTCTTTCCTCTATAAGAGTGGTGATAGCCACACATACAGCAGGCATTTTTGTTTTTTAACAATATCCAAAACAATTTATATTCGAAAGAGTTTGTAAAGATTCGGCAGTTTTAAAGATATCGAGTTCTTTTAATAATAAAATTAGATTAAAATGCATTAAAAAGCAAAATCTAGTCGTTGCGTGTTCTACTATAAAGTCTTTAAGCAGGTATTCAAACAGAAGTCAGTGGTTGAGTGAGTTAAACATTAGGCGGCGAGGCAAGAGGTACGCGGTTCGATCCGTGCTCACTCTGTATTTTTTTTTTTTTTGTTAAAATAGTTGCGAAAAAACTTTCAGTTGTTTTTTTCAAGGTAATAATTGCTTATAAAACCGATGTACGAATATACTTCTTTTCAATTTTAGGTCTGTTTTAGACCATTAAATATTCTATTTATGTTGTAAATGATATATTATACCTGACCGTTTTTTCTCCAACACGTTTCCCAGGTTTGTATAAGTACTTCAACTTAAAACTTTAATTCTTAATTCAGGTGACACTGGTGACAGTTTAATTAAATTAAATAAGTTCTTAATAATTATAAATAAATAAAAATACTAGTAACTCGAAAAATTCAGGTTTGGGAACACGTAAAAAATAGAAAAAAAAAGAGAACTTGAAAGATTTTCATATATTTTAAATAAGGCTAGAAATTCAATTTCACACATAATAAAGACTTCATACACATCATAAATACTGCTTTTAGCATCCGAAATAACAATCACCACGATAGCTCAGTTGGTAGAAGCGTCAGTATAGACTGGCGGTACATGACCAGTCAGGTGCAACGTTTTTAAAATGCATGCCAATCATATATATTAATGAAATTACCATGAATATGCCAGAAATGCAAATTTTAGGCAGTCGTCGCGTGCACAAGGGGGTGCAAATCGGTTTTTTTTGTGTCTTTTTTTTGGGTTTTATTTTTTTATTTTTTTTAATGGATGCCAATAGTGCCAAACGAAAAGCCGTGAAAAAAAATCCAGCAGAAATTCATTGGCATGCAGTTTCCGCGCTCAAAACAACTGTTAATGTGCACATTAAATCGTAAAATTTTTTGGTGTTCTTGATTTTGGATAATTTTGATTTTGGATTTTTTTTTAAGGCTTTTCGTTTGGCACTATTGGCATCCATTAAAAAAAATAAAAAAATAAAACCCAAAAAAAAGACACAAAAAAAACCGATTTGCACCCCCTTGTGCATGCGACGACTGCCTAAAATTTGCATTTCTGGCATATTCATGGTAATTTCATTCATATATATGATTGGCATGCATTTTAAAAACGTTGCACCTGACTGGTCATGTACCGCCAGTCTAGTACTGTAATACGGACAACAGAAACGTGTAGGTTCGATCCCTACCCACCGCAATTGGCAAAGGTAAGTAAAAATGAATTTAATAACTTAATAAACATTATAATTTACAGGCAACCCTTGTGAGAAGAAATTGGAGTGATGGTAAACAATATTAGATAGTTAATGTAAATAAAATATACGGATGGCTAACAAATAAATTCATAGGACAAAACGTATATGCATTAATTATTTATTTTTATCAAGTAGACTTACTAACTAGTATGTAGTTTTATATGTTCCCATTGCTAAAAACCTGTGGGGGGATTACCAAATATAACCTGAAAAAATTAACGTCTAGCATAAGACGTCATTCGTCTGACACATTAGGAAGTCAATCACTGTGCATCCGATAACACACTGTGGATCAAATTATTTGTGTGTATGTAAATGGTATACTGTGGCTACATTGTGAGGCGGACGTTTAACCTTTGTGCATACGTGTTTGCCTACAATGTGTAAACGTAGCACATTTACATCGTAGAATTGTGTAACCTTGTGTCTGCATCTAGATACATCGTCACAATGCGAACACTTCGTAATCGTTATTTGGTGTGCTGTATGGGTAGTAGGTGACCTTCGCGAATAGCGTTTTTTAGTTTTGTAATCATTTTGCAGTCATTTACACCATGATGTAAGGATATATCTTTACATCATGATTTACACATACAATGGGGAACAATCCAAGTCAGTTCTTAATATATCCGACAGATGGCACCATGTGTACTCGGTTTAGTCATTCTGAACTTGTCATATAATATAATATAACCTATAACGTTCATTCTTAGAAAATAAATGTCCTCCTGTATTGGAACACTTTGGTACACAGCAACATGTTTTCATTTTATACGTTTTTCTAATTAATTTTGTTTATTCAAAGAGATACTATTCGTATTGACATTGGATATAACATAACCTCAACAGCGTGAACAACCGAGTACGGCTGCTGCACTCTGGCGGAGCTAATAAAAAGAAATGTTCCCCATTGAGTTGCTGACAAATTTTAAAAAATGGTGAAATATAGTAGTAGTTAATCTCGTTAGATATTTAATTTTGAAGAAAAATTCTAAGCGCAACATATAAAAAACATGATTAAACTTCGACTATTGAAATGTACCGCGAAAACGACAGTGAGATGTGAACTTATATGCAGAACATAAGAAGATGAACAAATCGACGCTGTAGACAATTCGCGAAAATCGCGGAGTGGGCGACATCTACATTTTGGCAGTTTAACCTGTACAGGGTGTAATCAGTTTCATGTCATTAAAAAAAAACTGGTAATGGGGACCGACTAGACAAACAAAAAACTTTTATAACTTTTTCCCGTAGGGGCACTTTGAAAAAAACTGACCTAGATCAACAATTTGAATATTAGGGTAGGAAACATTTGAGAACCACTGCCTTTCTGGGTCAGTGGAGTAGTTCCCAATTATACAACTTTTAAATTGTCATATAAAAGTGCAAAGATTACCGATGGCGGCCCGCGGTTCAAAACAAAGAAGGGCGGCACCTTTGATGATCGCCTCAACCGAACCAATTATAAAAATGTAAACAATTCGTTATCTCTTTTTGCAGAACTGCAAAAGCAAATGATCGCGTAGAAGTTAAACACAGCATTTCTTTACATGTGTGTTTTTTTAATTTGGAACAAAATATTGGAGATTTTATTGTTGTTTATAATTTATCAAATTTAAATGTGGTTTATTAACATTTGTAACCTAAATGAGTGTTCTGGGTTAAAAGCTTAAAAAATGAATAATTATTGCATGACATTGGGAAATAAAGAGTTAGACGTCTGAGATGCGATAACAGAATTATGTGTATTTCAAGTTAGGAGAAAATCTGATTTATTTAACAAATTGCCGATCAGGTATCGAAAACTAAAATTATTCGATAAATCTAGAACTTACCAATAGAGTTGATTTACATAAATTGTTCGAAATGGCTTCCTTCTTGATCAATACACTTTTCGACATGTCGAACTAAGGACATACGCACTCCGTTCAACACATTTGGTAAATTAGGATCATTTTTATGGTTTCTATGTACATTAAAATACCACACTAAACTATTAACTAACTTTGTCAATAAAGAAAATAAAAATAAAAACTTGGTCCAAAATCCACAACAAACACAAAAAGAATAAACAAGTAGTGTCTGTACGTAATCAAGAACTTAACGACTTGAACGGTAAGTCAATAAAATAAATCTTAACTGTAAATACGTGGTCCAAAATTCAAAAGAACAAAGTAACATACAAAACAACGAACGGCTTCAACGTGTGTACTTAACGAAATACCCACAGAAACTAAAATACCGCACCACTAAAAACCTTACCTTACCTAATATTAGAAAGCCATAAAAAAGTGTGACTATCAACTCGTGTGCTCGTCGACGCAACGGTAACAGTGGTTTCTGGAAAACGGTAACTCCTATCCAAATATTGTATAGGAACAAAATTGTAGAAAATTTTATGCACTTTGTTTTTTGTACAGAAAGTTTTTCTCCATCTTTTTTAGTTTTTGTGTTAAATGACCAAAAACAATATTTGCATTTTTTTTTAAACGGACGCCATTTTGAAAGTACAGTCAGCTTTTTTTTAGGACATGTCTTAAATTGTTCCTTAGGCTTTAATCTTTATAAAAAACATTGTCCCCAAGGATCGGGGGGGTGCACGGACAGTTAGGGTGGGCTTCCGTAGTGTTACGTTTTATATTGAAATTTATATTTTATTTTAAGAGATTAATCATTTATCTGGAAAATGGTAACTCCAATGCAAATATTGTATAGGAACAAAATTGTAGAAAATTTTATGTACTTTATTTTGTGTACAGAAAGTTTTTCTCCATCTTTTTTAGTTTCTGTGTTAAATGACAAAAACCATATTTGCAAATTTTGTTTTTTTTAATGGACGCCATTTTGAAAGTGCAGCCAATTTTTTTTTAGGACATGTCTTAAATTGTTCCTTAGGCTTTAATCTTTATGAAAAACTTTGTCCTAAACGATCGGGGGGGGGGGGGGGGCATTTAGGGTGGGCTCCCGTAGTAATATAAAAAACAGACTCTTGATTTAAAATCATTTTTTTCCTTGCGGACTATTCTGAGATTATAGGATTAGCTTAGGATGTGCCATATATCCGTAAACAGGTGTACACCAAATGTCCTATAAATCACCCACCCACACCACTAACTAAATAAGTCCTCAGATATTAGCATAGTTATCCTGAGGAGGTCATGAGGTAGGCTCGAGCTGTCCCACTTGGCTGTCTTATGAACACCCTGAGGTTATTATGGGATTGTCCCAGGGTATCCCACGTATACAAAGGTGATACCCTTCGGGATGTCTTTGTTTGTGTGGATTAGGCCACGAGTAAACCAGGGTTCATACGGATTGATACAAATTTTGAATTTCCTGTATCTGCAGCTGTATCTCGAAAACCAGACATAGGATCGAGTTGGGCCCATGAGACCTTTTGATCAGAAAGTCGAAATCTACAACATATTAAAAATGTAGCCAATTTGACCGGAACCACTTTTCCATAAGAAAAGTGCGGGGTCCTTTCTGTTCTTTCAGAGGGAAACTTAGCAGACGATGAATCAAGCAATTGAGACCGACCATTCTGTGCTAAAATGGTGCGAGTCATTAGGGCTATCCTTTAGAGTGCTACTGTAGTTTATGTATACATTTAATTCTAGCATTTTCACTATTTTCACTATTCCTATTTCTAAATCTGTAAGTATTGAAATAAATGTACGTCTTAGGTGGCATTTGGAAGATAGTTTGTTAAACTTATTGTGCTATCAGGATTTTGGACATTTCTTTTGTTTAAACATGAATTGTTTACGACAAATTATGAAAAATGCACCTATATTGCGCAAAGAAATTATTATTTTTGTCAAAATTATTAATTTTTAAACAGTTCATGAGATCTATCGTAGAAAAAGCAGTTATTTTTGAAAAGCTCAAACGTAAATATCTCGTGAACTATTAATGCTACGACAAAAATAGTAAGAATTTTTTTGGTCGACAATAAATTATCTATAATTTTTTTCACAGGCTCATTTTCACTTGTAATCTTCCTAGTGCTTGAATTATTTCCGGAAATTTTTTTGAGGTCCGAATTTTTTGAAAATCTTCCCGAGGCGTCATCCGAGGGAAATTTTCTTTAAAAATTCGTGAGCGAGAAAAAATTTCCGGATTATTAATTCAAGAGCGATATCCTCGCTAGATATGGACCACAATAACACAGCGCTGAAGTGCGAATCGGAAGTTATTACCCAGGTCTATATACAGACTGCATAACTTTTCACCCTTCAAAATGGACTTAATCATGCAACTTCCGGTTCGCACTTCTGCGCTGTGTTTTTGTGGTCCATATCTAGCGAGGAAGCCTTTTCATTTACCCTGAATACGTAATTATTACGCAGGTTTATATACAGGGTGTCCCGGTACTATGGGGCAATACTTCTGGAACGTATAGTTTGGGTCAAAATAACACTAAAAGTACTTATGCCCCCCTACGGAGATATTACCCTTTAAAGGTTACATATTCAAGAAGGTTTTTTGCCTATTACTTCCAAACCGTTCTATCGATTTTAATAAAATTTGGACTGTGTACATATTAAATGAGTATCTTTATTCCAGAAATATAGCGCCCTTCGTATCTTGTCTAGAAAACCAGGCTTTTTACCCCCAAATTTTGACATTAATTTTTGAAAATTAAGGTCACATTTTTAAATTCCTTAAACAATTTTCTAAAAAAAAAAGGTATTCTTGTTTGACATCGATAAAGCGATCCGTTTTTGAGAAAAAATTATTTTACTGATAAGGGACCAAGGAATACTGCTAATATAAATTACCGCATGATACCTGTGAGAAAACAATTGAATACATTTAAACGTCGAATTTGAGTAGCAAGCAATAAGTAAGTTGTAAGTAGTTCTGTGATAGTAGTTTATTGACATGGCAAATTTTTCATCTGGTGAATATGCTGACATGCAACTTATGTACGGACTTGCCGCCGGTAATGGTTCGGAAGCCAGACGGCTTTATGGGGAACACTTTCCTAACAGAGTTATTTCAAACAGGAAAACTTTTGAACGGGTAAACCGTCGAGTATGAGAAACTGGTAGATATCCATCTTAGCAATAAAAAAAATAAAATATTAAAAATTAAAGAATAAATAACTCTTTAATAAAATAATGCTATTCATTTCTAGGGAGCGTGGAACCGAAACGAGGGGGTGAAGGTGGTCTTAGAACTGTTCATACAGTTGTACTGGAAGAAGCTGTATTAGATGCTGTTGCCGAAGACTCATCAGTAAGCGTTAGGAAGCTCTCAGCGCAATTTAACACTTCGAAGTCGGTGGTTCACAGAATTTTGAAAGAACAGCTTCTCCATCCTTTCCACATCCAGAAAGTTCATGCAATGTCCCCGGACGACTACCCTGCTCGAGTTCAATACGCTAATTGTTTCCTGCAAAAGCAACAGGAAGACCACAAATTTATTGGTAGTGTTTTGTTCACGGATGAAGCAGGATTTCGCAGGGATGGTGTAATAAATTCTCCAATCTACATAGTTGGAACGATGAAAATCCTCATCCAATTATTCAAACTCATCACTAGCGACAATGCCAAATTAACGTCTGGGCAGGAATAATTGGAAATTATTTTATAGGGCCATTTTTTTGGAAAATCGGTTAAATGGGGAAAATTACTTAAGGTCTCTACAAGAAAAGCTAGATGGTTTACTGGAAGATGTGTCATTAGCAACTATAAGAAACATGACGTACATGCATGATGGAGCTCCTCCTCATTTCAGCATCATAGTCAGGTAATATTTAGATCAAAAATTTCCCCATCGACGGATTGGCCGTGGAGGTCCAGTACCGTGGACTCCTCGTTCTCCTGATCTAAACCCATTAGATTTTTTCTTTGGGGTCATCTCAAAAATTTAGTGTATAAAACACCGGTACAAACAAGGGAAGATATGTTACAAAGAATCACTACCCAATGTGAAGCCATTCGGAACAACCCTGGAATGCTATTTCAGGTTCAGCGATCCAACTTATCTCGCTTACGAGAATGTATTCTTGTACAGGGTGCTCACATCGAACATTTATTTTAGTTATGTAGTTAATGTAGTTATGTGTGTATTGTAGTTGTAGTATGTAGTTATGTGTTGACGAAATGTCAGTCTTTGTCCCTTATCAGTAAAATTATTTTTTCTCAAAAACGGATCGCTTTATAGATGTCAAACAAGAATATCTTTTTTTAGAAAATTATTTAAGGAATTTAAAAATGTGAACTTAATTTTCAAAAATTAATTTATGTCAAAATTTAAGGGTAAAAAGCATTGGGGGTGGAACACCCCTGGCTTCCTAGACAAAATATGAAGAGCGCTATATTTCTGAAATAAAGATACTTATTTAATATGTACACAGTCCAAATTTTATTAAAATCGATAGAACGGTTTGGAAGTAATAGGCAAGAAACCTTCTTGAATATGTAACCTTTAAAGGGCAATGTCTCCTTAGGGGGGTGCCCCAAGAAAAAAAATTATAGGTACTTTCAGTGTTATTTTGACCCAAACTATACGTTCCAGAAGTATTGCCCCATAGTTCCGGGACACCCTGTATACGCTGAAAAAGTTTTCACCCTTAAAAATGGACTTAATTATGCAACTTCCGATTCGGACTTCAGCCCCGTGTTATTGTGGTCCACATCTAGCGAGGATGCCTGAAATCCATTTATTTACCCTTTATACGTACTTAACACGCAGGTCTATCCTGAGACTGAAAAAGTTGTCACTCTAAAAAATGGACTTAATCATGCAACTTCAGGTTCGTACTTCCGGTTCGTACTGTGGTCCATATCTAGGGAGGAGGTAATTAGTTTGTTAGATTTCTAATTTTGAAAATTCGTGTCAAACTCGATCTGTTCTTCATCCACATCATAATTCGTTCCGAATTTGATACTACGGATAGACAACTTCAAAGTTCCGTAACTTAAAAACTATTAATTTTTCGGCCTTGCTCCCATGGAGACTTTTAATCAGGATGATTTCATAAATAACATATTTCCATTTTAACCAAATCTACCGGGCATTATTTTCCATAAGAAACGTGCGGGGTCCTTTGTAGAGAATTTAGTACTATAAAAGAATGATAATAACATATTTCAGTGTACGATGAATAGTTAACAAGCCAACTATTATGCTATTATTTCACTGAAAAAAAAGTACTTATTTAAAAGAATATTCAAAATAAAACATTAAAAAGGGTGCAGTGCAAAGCTGTTGACATGCAGTCATATGAATATTCATAGTTTTGTTCATAAGTATGCTGAATAAAGGCAAATGCAAATTATATAAAACTCGATATTACTGTTCCAGTTAAAGGTGGAGTTGCTGTAGGGCGTTCTGCCTTCAGCCTACAACACACAGGTGCCTAAGTAATTAATAATGAATGGGCTATTGGAATTTACGAGGACTCCGTAATGTAACTACAGGATAAAAGTAACTGGCGGTTATTTATGTCCTCCTCCTGATGTCATTATCAAGGCTGAGAGTTTTCCAAGAAATTAGACAGAGATTTAATGATAGGCATTTAATGTCTCATATCTGTATAAGGAAAATTGTGCTAACAATATATATTTAAAACTGAATACAAAATTGTATAATAAATAAGAAAGTATCCCAGATACCACACATCACCTCATAGACGATCGTTATTAGTCCTTACCATATCGTTCGTCCCAGTACCGGACTTGAATATACAGAAAACGTAAAATTTGGAAATCAAAACAGATGTAAACCAACGGACATTTTAGGGACTTGAGTTTACATTCAAAACCGAACAAACGTACAAAGGGTATACATGCGTTATCCATTAATTGATATTTAGAGGACATTAACGTCCACTTCTCGAAGAAAATTGTGTGTGATCTGTGGGCATATTGCAAATATCCCTCTTACGTTCTCCAGGATACTCATGAAATGTCCCTTAAATTAAATTCAGATATCCATCGAATTTCAGTGAAAAGGTATTTTATGGAATTATGGATGTCAATGAAACAACATTATCACATTTGCAAACCATATATTAGATTAGTAGTCATAATTTTCCAGACCTCAACAATATGGAACTCCTACATTTTGTCGACAAAGGTGTAAAACTTGATTTATTAGTAATAATTCTAATTTGTTAAATGATCAATTAGATATAATAATAATAATAATAATAATTTATTTATATTCCAAGATATATATAATATTAGTGTATAATACAAAAAATGAAATGAATATCAATAGATATACTAATACAGAAAAAACAGTTTTACCTTACATATAATGCCGCTGCCAAACAAACGTTAACACTGCTCAAAGAAACTGCCCCATTTGCGGGAATTCCAATAATCGTTAATTACCTGCCTGTTTACAATAGTCTGTTTATAGATTATTTAAGTTACCTTCTTAACCTTCTGTATTTCATTCTTTTTTGAATCATTGTTTGATAATGACGTAATTGCCGAAACTGCAATCATAACTTTATGTAAATAAATATGGTGGTAAAAAAATAGTAGGTAGTGTTTTCTTCATTTCTGTGAAAACAATATCCGTTGATTGTCCCATTTCTTTGGAAAAAATACATCATTTTTAGGCACATTGTGAATGGTTTTCTTATGTCATTTCCAGAGGATGTTCATGTGCCATCTTTTAAATCAAATTCAGCAGATATCCATTTGAGATCCGTAATCCTTTATTAATATACGAGCGTTCATTGAATATTCTTTGAGGGGCATACATCCATTAGACCAAATAAAATTAATATCCTCGGACCTCAATAAACATATACTTTAATGACGTTTTTGTGTACCGGTTTCGAGCTTTTGGCTTTCGTCAACGCAAAGTAGACTCAGACACCTTTGACGCTACTTCGAGTGTTGGGGATCCCAGTGTGGGGATCCTCATGGTTACCACCTCTTTTGGAGCATGCCATAGGTTATGAAATATCTTTGTACATAGCTTTCTCCCCACCAGCATTTTGCAAGCACACTTCGTTTCTAGTAATGACGATAATATCATTCAGAACACACGTCCTAACCGTATATAACCGGGAAGGTTACAAAAAAATGAGTGGTGCTTTTCACCCATGTACCATGTGGGTGGCTCGGCTGCTGCAGGGAGATGGTCGGGATTTCTATCATGGTAGTGATACGATCCTTAGCAGCGTTGGGCACCACTTTATTTGTGAAGGAATATAAAGAAAAAGCCGTAACTTTCCAATAACACATTTATTATAGAGACAATTAGGTATAGGATGACCATACGTCCGGAATTTCGCTGGACAGTCCAGCATTTTGGAGTACTATCTGTGATCAAAAAAATTTTTCCTCTCGGTCATCAAAGAATGTTGGAATCAAGAAATGATTTTTCGGATTTCTGCTCCCCCCGCTCATCAATTTTTTTCACGGCAGAAGTGTCCAGCACAAAAATCTGGTCACCCTTAATTACGAACATGGCACTTAGTTACAAGAAACCGAACGCTTGTGATTACAAACATGTAATCCCAAACGATACTAAATAAATACACTATCAACTTGTACAATACTGATTCCGCTATTCGTATAATATACCATGTATACTTTTTTCTATCAATTATTAATAAATTAACAACTATAGCTCCCTCGACAGAGGAAAATGCGTTCGACTTTCAATGTCCCCGATTACCTTTTCTTCCGCGCACCGGTCAGTGCCGTGCGCCTCATTTCCTGACCACTCTAGAGGGCAGGCTTAAACGACGTTACACGTGGAATTAGGAGACCAAGAGAAATATGACAAAATTGCATATTTTATCTACCTTTCCTCTATATTATTACTTCTTCAATAGGATACATATTTTTTTTTAATCAGGCTTGATATCGTTGATAAAAATATTGAATAAAAAGGGACTAAGATAGCTTCCCTGTGGTACTCCTCACCAATCACCAATCACCAATCACCAATCACCAATATCTCCTCGGTTATAAAACTTTTTTTCAGACTGACTTAGTTCTATCACTCAAGTAACTGATGATCCAATTTATAAACCACCCCGAATCTAAAAGCTTTCAACTTCTCTCATAGAATAAAGTGATTTACATTATCGAATGCCTTGGTAGAGTCTATATATACAAAATCCATTAAAAAAAACTGCTTCAACAATATTATGTTCGTAGATGTAGACCTACCCTTGCAAGAACCATGCCGCTCCTTCACTAATGATAATGTGATCCTCCATTTTACCCGATCTGTTATGGTTTATTCAAAAATTTTGGAAATCCTATTAAGTATAAATATCGGACTATAGTTTATTATAGGAATACTAGCTGACCCAGCAAACGTTGTTTTGCCATATAAATTATAAATTTTTGTCCAAAAAATAAAAATAAAATTTCTGGATAGGGCCACCCTCATCACCTAGGGGTATAAAAAATAGCCTACAACCTATTCTCAGACCTACCAAATATACACCAAAAATTTCATAAAAATCTGTCAAGCCGTTTCGGAGGAGTTCGATAATAGTCCAGGAGGCAGTGAAATTTTTTCGTACTTATTTTCCCAGTCGGTGTATATGAATTAATCTGTTCTCTTAGTGACAAAAAACAAGAATTTTTGAGTCTGGCTAAAATTTTTGGATGGATTCAAAAAATAAAAACACAATGCAAGTCCACTTATTTTCCCAGTCATAAATATTTTACATTTACTAAAGTGGAACATAAAGTTTATGAAAATAGCAGTCTGGCTTATCTCAGATAGCGGAAAGTGAGTCTGGCTGAAAATTTGCGGATTTCAAAATTTGACGAATTTTGCGGATCCGTAACCCTTATTTTGCCAGGCTTGAAATTTAGTACATAAATTAATACAATTCTAAACTGTAATTAAAAATAAGTCTGACTCATTTAAGAAATTGGCAAATGAGTCTGGCGGCATCTTCAAAATGGGAAAAATAGAAAATTTTTGCTCTTATTTTCCCGGATTTGAAAATTTGCCACATGATAGATTATACTATAATTTCATAGAAAATACACGTCTGGCTTACATTTACAATCACGAAGGCCTTGCCAGACTCACAAGCCAGGTAGTTAAACGAGGAGTGGAATAGCAGCACGTGCGTATTTAGGTAACGACGCTGGAATGCGAGTTACCTGAGCGCAGCTGCCTAGACCCCCGTCCCTTGTATACCTATCTCTGTCAGTTACTCGGATTTTGAGTTCGTTCTTACTGCCATGTACGTATGACACTAATCACCTGTATAATTGAACGTGCCGAATTCATTAGACGAGTCTGGCAAGGCTTTAGGGGTGTTCCACATTAGCCAGATTGTATTTTAAGCTGTTATTATAATATAGGCCATCATCTGATAAATTTTCATGACTGCGAAAATGAGGGAAATTTTTTTGATGAAAACTTTTCAGTTTTTCACCTGCCAGACATATTATCCATACTCACAGATTAGCCAGACTATTTTTTTTACTTAACTTCAGTATACCTCTTTCTACTAGAACTATTTTTATCAGTGGGAAAAAAAGGGCAGTGTATTCGTATGTTCTGACGCATTTTCCGCCTCAACCCATCGGAAAACCCCCCCCTAAATATATATGAATTTTGCTTAGAATTACTAACCGAACAATTCTATCCATGTTTGCTGACTGGGAAAATAAGTACCGAAAATCGTCACTGCCTCCTGGACTATAACAAACACTATGACACGAGATTTTTATATATTAGATTTTTCACAGTTTGGGAAATATCTCTGAATCTAATGATGTAAAAACAACAGCAGTGGCTTCCCCAAATGGAAATCTAAATTTTTTCAAGGAAGCGGGTGCGATAACACCCAAGTAGCACAATTAATTCCTCAAGATATCCCGAGCATAAAAATTTAGGAATTAGTAAATATCTTCTAGAGGTCTGTAAGAGTTTCCTAAGATGGGCAAATTTCAGCATATCAGTATTAAATAGTACTTCCCATGGTAATCGAAGAAATCTATTAGTATAGAATCCTGTGAGCAGCCTTTTGCATACCTATAGAATTCCCATAGTAATCTTTAGGATATCTTATCGTTTGCCAATATAAATGGTCCCGAGGACATCTTTATAGGGTTTCTGTTAGATGTACCGCATCGATCCTGCAAACAGATTTAATTCCTGTAGTAATCTTTCGGGTATTTTATCGCTTACCAATATAAACTATACTGAAAACATCTTTATAGGATTTCTATTAGATGTACCAACACACACTTCTTATAGAATTGCCAGCGGCAGCTGGTGAAATGTTGGTTAATCAAAATCTCAATATGAGACATCAAGGCCCAAACCAACGATTATAGATCGTTATAAGATTCATCCAAATAAATCGATGATCCCTGAGAGAATTTGAACGTCGCAGTAATGTTATTAATGTTCTATAAATTCATGAGTATAAGATAATGCATGACTGATTATCGTCAGTCAGTGGTTTGTACGTGGCGTCATCTAGGAATAATTTCTGTAACAAACTACGTGGTAAGCAAACACATTTTATGCATTAAAATAATTTCTTCTTGTGATTTCTATAGGTGTTCTATTAGCGATAATAATGATATTTCCATTTTAATACTTTATTTGATCTCTGTAATACATAGAAAATTGAGCTGTATGGTAATTCCCGTTTAGAACTTCTAGAAGATGTCTACAAGTATTCTGTTAAGGATAATAATACATACTATTTCCCTTTTAATACTTTATTTGATTTCTATAATACTTAGAAAATTGAGCTGTATGGAAATTCCCTTTTAAAACTTCTAGTAGATGTCTGTGGGTTAACAAAAGTTGACATTCCCATATAATGCCCAGTTTACATTTCCCCAGTGCATAAAAGTTGAGCACATATAAAGATTTCTCATTTTGATTTCGGAAGTACATAAATACAATATCCTCGCGGGCAGTAAATAGAACTTCTTAAAGATATCTTAAAAAATGCTGTGCTACTTGGGCATCCAGTTATGGACGGCTTATTTCATTAGAATCCTCTGGATAAAGACCTAACAAGCCGAAATAAATGTAGAGTATCTGTAATAGTTCTGTCTATTAGCAAAAAACGTCCAACACTATTTTGATACTTTCGGATCACATGTAAATCTGAAACCACAAACATTCCTTGGCACCTAAAGTTGTTGAGAAAAATTCCAAATCCGGAAAATTCTATATTACGAATTCAATATGGCAGCCTTAGGGAAAGGCAGCTTCTTGCATTTTAACCCCTTTCAAAACAGGTAGCAACTTGAATTTTTTTATGAGCCCATATCATAGCAACAGCCCCAAAAGAAGATTTCTCATTTCTCTCCAAGGTATCGGAATCACAGCTTTCAGTAAACAGTCAAGCACTGCAGCGCAAGCGTCTGACAAATAGTGGATGTAAGGAGTCGGAATAGTAGGCAAAATCGTGCTAAAGTTATGAAATCTGTTTCTCCCCTCATTTTCGAGGGTGCTGAACAGGAATAACAGATTGAAATAGTTTTTAGTCATGTGCAAAAAACGGCCAAAAACCACCCTTTTTGCTTATTTCTCACATGACAGCTTGGCATCGACTATTTTCGCAGGGATTCTGTGTCTTTTCAAGGGGATATAACAGATGGGGAAAGGTGATGTCAGACAGTGGACCGCAACCGCTCTTGGGGATGGAATCTACCCAGTCAGGGGATGTAAAATTGTTTCCTTTGTTGTTTCTTGTTAAAGACGTTTACCCCTTCGTATTCGAGAATGTTGATCAAGAAAAAAATGATTTTACGCCTATTCAACCCCTACTTCTTCACCCTTAAACGGACGGAAACCACCCTTTCATACGTTTCACGATATCAATGCTCGTCAGGGCGTTCTTGGAGGAGAATGGCCAGAAATATAGGCGGAGTTCATTGATTAACGAGAAACAACAAAGAAAATAATTTTGCACCCTCTGGCAGAGTAGATTCTATCCGGTTGCGGTACACTACCTGACATCACCTTTCACTTTCTGATATATCCCCATAAAAAAAACAAAGAATCCCTGCAAAAATAATCGCCAAGCTGTCATATAAGAAATAAGCAAAAAAAGGATGGTCCTTGGCTGTTATTTCTGTTTAGTACCCTTGAAAACGGAGGAGGGGATAGATTTCATAACTTCAGCACGATTTTGCTTTTTTTCGAGAAATCCCGACTCCTCACATGCAGTAAAAGGCAGAGGCTTATTTATAGTTCTAAATATATTTTAAAACACTTTGAAATAGTGTTTCCTTAAGACAAAAGTTATTCTTTTTTCCTAATTTTTGGCGACCCCTTTTTTGAAGGCGATTAAATTATCACAAATCATTTTTTTTTGTGTGTGAAAATATTCCTCACACGCGTGGTGTGTTTAAAACTTATGATCTTAAGAAACGTTCGTATTATAACAAGTGATTTTACAATCTACAGGGTACAAGCAATCACTCTGGGCAGGTTATACATTTTAGTCTAAAAGTGCCCAGTGATTAAAAAAACAAGCAATTTTTCTTAGTGCGAGCAATTTGCTATAACGGATTAAACTATTTAGATGTGTTTTAAATCGTACAATTTAGTATTTCTACAGGAAAGTTAAAAGTACGATCCCCAAAGAAAACGAAAAAATTGAAAACGGAAATGGGATAAAAAAAATCATAACTTTCGGTATTTGAATCCTTCACATTGACACATCTAATAAAATATCTAATCTTGACAATGTGGCGGAGGTTTTAACATTGTTAAAGGACCCCACAAGGTGGCAATGGAAATTGGTTTTCGGTCAATTTTGCTCAAATTCTAGTATGATGTTCCGTTACTCAGGGGCGGTTCAAGGTAAATTTTCCACCCGGGCGGGAGCACTTTTTGGCGCCCCTCCCTGAGATAATCACGGAAATTTCACAGACGTACTACGTACTAAAGTTTAAGGATATCCCTTCGGACTCCCCGACACTACTTTTTAAGTTAACATAAAATTGTCTCGATATTTATGTGGCTGATAGTGCATCCAAAAATACAGGTACCCTCAATGAATAATAAAGTAATTATGACCTTTTAAAGGGGAACAATAAATAATGTTTTTTGTCCAAAATTGGCTTCAGCGCCTAAAAATACTTCAGAAGAGTTAGATGAGAACAAGAGGACAAGACTTTTTGTAGACCCGTGTAATTAATTTGTAATCTAATTTTTTTTGTCTACACCATCTGTACGCTATTACAATGAGAGGACCACCGACACAAATTTACTTAGAGGAAGGTTCCTATTTATTGTTTTAATATTTCATACAAAACATAAATTGTCATTTATTTATTTTATTTATATTTATAAACAGTAAATTACGTAAGATATGAAATACAAACAGCTAATGTTGGTATAACAATTTTCTGAGTATTCTGAATTTTTTCCGAATAAAAGTGCATGTTGCCGGTCTTTGCTTCTGCAAAAATTTTAATGAACGACTCAGTCAACAATAGGGCGGGAAACTTGAGGTATGAGTAGTGAGTTATCTCATACTAAACAAAAATGTTTGTGTTACATTTTTGAATTATTTAGGCTGTTTTAATGTTATTCGACTGTTCTCCATTATTACCATTTTAACTGACGTAGATACTGACTGATATTATTTGATATTATCTTTCAAAGAAAATTAATAAAAAGGGAACAAAAAAAAATTTAATAATTTTTGCCTTCAATTTGGCGCCCCTCTGAGCAGGCGCCCCGGGCAGTCGCCCGGGTTGCCCGGCCCCTAAGCCGCTCCTGCCTTTACTCTTCCTGAAAAAAAGTCTCCATGGGCATGACCTTCTAATTCCTTTCCTTTAAGCTACAGAAACCTCAGAAGATGCTGGGGTCTCATAGAGTGAAAACTACGTTTCAATAACCTCTTTGACATGCGTCAAGAGGTAGTTAAATGCAATTCATTGTTAGTAGTAAGTGAAAATGGTCACCATTGCAAATCAGCCCCCTCCCGACTTAGAGGGAAATATCATAAAATAAGTTCTTACTTGCTGTTGATTTCGCTTGGTTCTTTCGTTTTCTTTTGTCTCTGAGTAGAACGGCGTACATATAGAGAAGGAAGAACATGCTGCCAATGTAGAGGTACAGATAGTAGGCCTCGTAAAACGACGGTGGAATGTACGTGGAAATAACTTCCGCCATCGGAAAGGCAGTTCCCATCACCACCAATAATTTTCCATATAACGCTGATAGAGTTGTAGCCAGGGCGTCTCTGAATTAAAAAGAAAAATTCTATTAAAGGAGTTAGTAATTTGTGATTTAACAGAGGAAACCAACACAAATCTGTCAGATTATAGCTGATGATTAAGTTTCAATTTATTCCAGAGGTAGTCTCCGCACTGTATACAGGGTATAAGAAAAACATATTGGCACATATTTTAATGATATATACATATATGTTGGATTTATTGTTGATAGCTTATTTTTATAATTATTGCACTAAAAATATTTTTTACTTTAATTCAAGAGCAAAACAAATGGGATTTTTTGAAATTGGTCAACAATGTCTTATATTCGGAGCTAAACGAAAAATCATAAGCATGGTGATACAAAATATTTGTATCAGTTGAGTCACTTTAAAAAATACCACTCTATCTGCACCACACTTTTGACGGAGCTATTCTCCGTTCAGCCACCTGGATTTATAGGAGGGTGAGATTGTATGCGTTTATTGCTTGTTTACACGTATTTGATTTTTATACGTTGTACCAATGCCTTATAATCAATATTTTCACCTTCCTTTTTAACGCTCATAGCCTCATATAGTAAGTCTATAAATATTTAAAATAAATATATTCAGACTTCTTCGTGTTTTTTTTTTAATTTTAAGAAATTTGCAAAGGAGATAAGCACTTTTTTCACTTCTTCAGACTTTTGCTTCAATTAAGTATTTACATTATTACATTTGTTTTATTATACAGGGCTAGTAGTACAGTAACTAGAGGTTTTAACTTCGGAATAATGTCATATTGAACGGATTTCGTTCATTTTTGGCAGTATAATAGTAAATTCTTCATAGAAAAGTTTCTATATTATGCGGGGCTTGCTAATTTATAAGGGTGGATGCCACCCCCTCTCAGGGAGTGGCACTTAAAAATATATATATATATATATATATACATTTATTGGAGCTAAAATAGAATCAAATTTTAAGAAGAAAAGGTTCTATGCAATTTTTCACATAAATTGATAGTTTTTAAGTTATAACGACTTCAAAATTGCGATTTTAGCTTAAAAAAAAAAAAGGTATTTCCAAACGGCTTTCGTCAAGTATCTCGAAAAGTATTACTTTATCGAAAAAATGTTACCACCAATGTTACCATTACAAAAAGTACAAACTGGGAATTAATTATATTTTTTGTTTATTGATGTAGGATTAATAATTTCGGAGATATTTAAGTTTATATTTGGTATCCAAGTGTTTCGAAATTACCTTTAAAGTTTAAGATGCATTTTTTTTCTAAAGCAAGTGCTTTAAATGAGCAAAAAAATTTGAGCATCTAGGTAATGCTACATCTTAACGAAAAACTGTATTTGAGATAATCTTTTTAAATTACTGGCTAATTAGAGTAACAAAATGGCGACCTTTTTATATAAAAACATATAAATACGCATATTTTTCTGTCATAACTTTTTTATTTCTTATGCTACAGGAACGAGTTAAAAATAATTTGAAAGCGCAATTAATTGTCTTTAATTTCATTTATTAGCATGCGTGACGTAGATATCACAATTTCTGAGATATTTACCATTTAAACTGCATTTTTCGTCTTATAAACGTTCGGACGCCATTTGTAAAGTTTCATATCTCCGACACTATTAAATCTATGTAAATAAATAAACAAGCGAAATTCATTATCAGTTTATGAGCTTTATTTTTGGCTCTCTACCCATTTTTAAATAAAACTAATATTTATTGAGATATTTGGAAAAGGAAAAAAAGTTACGTTTTATCCAAAATGCTTTTATAGTTTAAACTGTATTTTTTTCTAAAGCAAGTGCTGTATACAAACCAAAAAATTTGAGCATCTACGTCATGCTATATATTAATGAGAAACAGTGTTTGAAATTCCTTTTTTTTAATTACTGGCTAATTACAGTAGCAAAATGGCGATGTTGTTATTAAAAAAATGTGTAGAAGCACATTGCTTCGGTCATAACTTCTTTGTTTTTTATGCCACAGAAACAAATAAAAAACAGTTGAAAGCTTAATTAATAACCTAGTTATTAGCATCCTTGACGTGGGTGTCACAGTTTCTGAGATATTTAACTCTCACTCTAAATAATTATCTTATGAACACATGCTAAATGTAAACTTAAATATCTTCGAAATCATTAATCCTACGTCAATAAACAAAAAATATAATTAATTCCCAGTTTGTACTTTCTGTAATTGGCCTGTAACAATTTTTCGATAAAGTAATACTTTTCGATATACTTGACGAAAGCCGTTTGGAAATACCTTTTTTTTAAACTAAAATCGCAATTTTGAAGTCTTAAAAACTTTCAATTTATGTGAAAAATTGCGTAGAACCTCTTCTTCTTAAAATTTGATTCTACTTCAGCTCCAATAAATATAAAAAAATTTTAAGTGCCACCCAATGAGAGGGGGTGGCTTCCACCCCCTATAAATTAGCAAGCCCCCGCACAATATAGAAAATTTTCTGTGAAGCATTTACTAATATACTGCCAAAAATGAACGGAATCCGTTCAATATGACATTATTCCGAAGTTTTCTATATTTTTTACCTCTGGGTACTGTACTATATACAGGGTGATTCTTCTAAGGCGGCCATTAGAATATTTCCCACTTGCAGATGAGATAGCCTTTTGAGATTTGGTACCCTACCATAGTCGACCATTGCGAGTCCGAAGGTAATAATTTCAAAATGGCGGCACTTCCAGAAATACCGGAAGTCGAAACCAACTTGCTTATTTTAAATGGAACACTATATATTTTTGACTTTTCGAAAGGATCATAAAATTCTGAGTCAAAACATGTCGCACACCATGTACCTAAACCGAGCAGTTTCGGAGATATTTGACATTTTATAAAAAATTTGACAGGTGTAGCGGTTTGCAAGAACCGTTATAACTTTCTTCTTGTAGGAGATCCTTATTTGCTCTTTGGTTCGTAAAAAGAACACAAGATGAACTATTCTCTACAAAAAAAAGATTCCATAATAGTATACCAAGTGTTTTATTTTTCACGTTTTTTACATCAAATTATGTTAAGTTAAATTCCCTTTTTTCTAGTATAAGCATTGTAGGGGTTAAAGTTACAACTTTTCGAAATATTGGCGATTTTCTTAAATGTCCAAGAATTTTTAGTAAAAATTTCCATCAACTTACCCATGATTAGAAAGAATCATTAATGTCAGTCATTCTCTTTTGTTAACAAATGTCAGCACGTTTAAATTACATCCACGAAGACTTTTAGATCTGTTTATTGTTTATGGAGAATGTGATGAAGTAATAATACCAAGAACATGTAACACATTTGCTACTCGACACCCACTTTATTATTTCAATTGTTTCATAGGCTTCTACGTTTTTTTTGGATAAATTATAATTTTCAACAAAAATTTACGAATAATTCAAAAAGTACATGTGTTAGATATAGGACATGCTGATATAAGTCCTCCTCAAATTTAATTCTACATCGATTGCCATAATAAAATTTGGCACGTGCCATTTGACAGAGCCAAATATTCTAAAATTATCCAATAAGCGTTTTACAGTGTATGGTGGATAGTTTCTGTTCTTGTATGTATCGAGTAGCAAATGTGTTATATGTTCTTGGTATTATTTTATCACATTCTCCATAAATAATAAACAAACCTAAAAGTCTTCGTGGGTGTAATTTAAACGTGCTGGCGTTTTTTGACATAACAGAATGACTGGCATTAATGATTGTTTCTAATCATAGGTAAATTGATGGCAATTTTTATTAGAAATTTTTGGACATTTAATAAAATCGCCAATATTTCGAAAAATTATAACTTTAACCCCTACAATGCTTATACTAAAAAAAAGGGAATTTAATTGAACACAATTTGATGTCAAAAATACAGGGTGTTCCATTTGAAATAAAAAAGTTCTTGGGGTTTGAATTTGACAAAATGTAACGTGAAAAATAAAACACTTGGTTTACTATTTTGCAATCTATTTTTTCTGTACAGAGTAGCTCATCTTGTGTTCTTTCTACGTACCAAAGAGCAAATAAGGATCTCCTACGCGAAAAAAGTTATAACGGTTCTTGCAAACCGCTGCACCTGTCAAATTTTTTATAAAATGTCAAATATCTTCGAAACTGCTCGGTTTAGGTATAGGGTGTACTACATGTTTTGACTCAGAATTTTATGATCATTTCGAAAAGTCGAAAATATATAGGGTGTTCCATTTAAAATAAGCAAGTTGGTATTGACTTCTGGTATTTTCGGAAGTGCCGCCATTTTGAAATTATTATTTTCAGACTCGATCATTGGTCGATTATGGTAGAGTACCAAATCTCAAATGTTTATCTCATCTGCAAGTGGGGAATATTCTAATGGCCGCCTTAAAAGAATCACTGTATAGGTAACTAGCTAATAAAAAGTGAGATTAAAAAATCACCTTCTAGAAGTTTTTATAGCGTTTTTAATCTATTCGCCGATGTACAGGGTGTCTCAATTAATGCATTACACCCCATATTCTCGGTAGTTTTGAGATAAATTTACCGTTCAAATGCCAATGTGACAATTTTCTTGAAAAATTCAAAATAGAGGATTTTTGTTCCTTAATTCGCTATTAAAGGAAAAAGAAAATGTATGAAAATTTGAAATGTTACTTTCGGTATAGCCGGAAATGACGTTTTCTTTTCTAAGCAATAGAGTTACCTATAAATTTATAAATTTAATAGTACTTAATACAATTCTATTTCTGAATATCTATATTTTTGTATTATTTTTTAAAATTTTCTTGAAGAGAATTTTTAAATACTTTTTTGACTGAATTTTCTGTATTAATCGTTTAAAGAATTAGAAACGTAATTTCCATCTTAAACATATTGAATTAAGTATAATTTTGTGAAACATGAGGTAGACTAAAGTTTAGTTTTAGTGCTGTACATGAACATAGATGAAATGTTAGCAGAACTTCTGACTAAGAGCCTTAGAAAAGTAAAATTTGAAACGTGTGGAAGAAAATTATTCAATTGGAGTAGGGTGTTAATGTTGGTGCCATTGAATATATTATGTTCATGATTCACATACAGGGTGCACCATTAATAAATAGGCTATAGTTCAAGGGTAGATTCTTTGGATCACAATATAAAGATATAACCAAACATGCTTTGGTAAATTGTTGCTGTGGAAAGAGATACAGGGTGTCAAAATTGTAATTTTTTCTTTTTTTTGCTATATCTCAACTACCTCTTGACTGATCTTCTCCCAATTTCGTAAGGAAACATTTTTTAAGCTAAGAAACAATAATGTATGTATCTCATCACGCTAGCCCATGAGCTAGACCTAACATAAACATAAACACTACAGATAGTAGACCTGATGATGAATATTTTTCTCTTTCTTTTTACGAAACGTTGTGGCACTTTTTAGAAAATCTCATGCAGACGTCATTTCTACGTAAAAAGGTACACTTGACAGAACTTGATAATTCCAACCGTTTTCGAGAAATTCGAAAAATTTCAAGAATTTTTTGAAAACAAACTCAATTTGAAAAGGAGAAGTTGTATTTATTGAAAAATGTGTTTTGGTGACGTCCTTAGTTCTGTCAAAATATCAAACTAATGAAATTGTACGTAAATGACAGAACTAAGACGTCACCAAAGCACACTTTTCAATAGATACAATTTGTCCTTTTCAAATTGAGTTTGTTTTCAAAGAATTCTTAAGATGGCAGTTTGTATTGTATTGTATTGTATTGTATTGATTATAAAATTTCCCAAAATTTTTATTTAAACGATTTTCTAGCACTATCAATTGTTTACAAGTTCATAATTTCTTAATTACGAGCAGCAGTAATATTAAAAGAGTTCACCGTGGAAGAAAATTGTTTAAGTAACAGTTTATGGGAAATTTAATAATCTACAATATTGATAATAACTAATTACTACATAGGAGCAACGAGGTCAGAGATAATTGCAAAAATGTGCAGCGTAGTACAAATTTTCGTCATTCTGACGGCTGTAAATCGTATAATATTAACAAACGAGAAAAATAGTTTAAACAAACGGTAGAACCAACAGTAAAGGAGATAATTGAGAATAACCTACTTTGACTGTAATTTCTTCAAAAAGGCAATAATATTTTTGTGAAAAATATTAATTAATGATTGTGGTAACCCCCCCCCCCCCATATTATACAAACAAAAAATTTCTTGTACGAATTATTCACTGTTTGTTTAGTCAGTTCTTAACTTCGAGAGTTGTTATAAAATAAAAATATGTTGTTTTATTTTTTACTGGAGTTTCTTCAATAAAATAACCAAATTTAGTACATGAATTAAATAAACATGGTCCCAAGGATGCAATTTTGTCAAGAAGCGATCGACACCTTTGAAGTCAATGTTAACTGTCAGAATAGTATTTCCCAATTAATGATGTTTTGTCTTAATGGTTCTATAAATCAGCTTAACTGCCGATATGGGGTTAATCATAATCTTCACTGGATAAAAGAAAGTTACATACAGCACCATCAAAAATTACATGTATGTGCAGTGATAATTAATCAGAGAAAATATTCTTAGCGACACAAAGTTTAAATTCTGATTACGATTTACAATGCGCAAGCAAATCGTTCCAGTTTAAATCGGGTAATATCTAAATGAAACGTTTCCATAGAGATCAGGAGGACAAAGAATACACTGAACGGCCGTCGCAATTGCTAGATTTAAATCCTTTAGATTATTTTCTTTGACATGATTTAAAGTTTGTTGTTTATAAGAGTAAACCTCAATCATTAGAAGAATTGAAAGACAAATGATTTTTCAAGAAAAATCACCATTCACTATTCAGAACGTCTTAAGAGCCTTCGTGAGCTTTCATTGTCAGGCAGTTCCAGTTTAAACATTTACAACTATTTTTGTCAATATTTATGTGTTAAATATTTTACATGTAGAAAACTCAATGACGTCACATTTAGGGAAATGTGGTACCCGTTGAAAATCAATGTACAACATAAAGTAGTATTACTTATAGTGCTAGTTTTACAAGTAAATAATGTTATTGATTTTTTTAAAGATGATTTCTATTTTAAACAGTTTCTACAACAAAAGTCAGGCTAATAAATCTGTTTTTACATTCTTTTATTAGGTCGACCTGTATCTAACTATACAGTGTGTCCCCGGATGGAGCTGACAAGAGGGCAAACATCTCTATTATTGATTTAACGACGAAAAGTCATTCTTTATAAAAAATTCTGCTTGTCGAAAAAATGAATTTACCATATAAAAATCTTAGATCAGATGTACCGGGTGTTAATAAATTAAAAAAACATCAAAATGCCTCAAGAAAGAAGTACCTTTATTTATTATTTTGGACAAAGTGTTTATAAAACAAAGTTGTTTATAATCCAAAATAAGGCCTAAATACAAATTATGAAGTCTAAATTTTGACTTTTTTTACGATGAATTTATTAATATGAATAAGAATTCAAATTAAGAAACAGAGTGTGCTGTCGATAATTTTGAACTGACAAACGTCATTGTGATATGGTGTAGAATATCTATCTTACATCTGCATTTATTAGTGTTCTGTTGATTATTTAAAAAATCCATTACCAAACAAGAAAGAATGTATTTGATCAAATGTTATGGGATGGAGACGTCTCTTATCGATATGCAATTAACCTTTTCCACCAAAAGTTCCCTAACACAGCGGTATTGCGCAAACTTGTAAAAAAATTCAATGAAACTGAATCTGTATTGGATGTCAAAAAACCCAAGAAAAAGTACAATGAAGACGATGCGGCAACACTTTTGACAATAAATTCAGTAACAGATAACCCGAAATTGTCTTTACGGAAACGTTCACAAAGACTGGAAGTAAGTAAAAGTCATTTACAGAGAATTTATATGAAAAACAAAGTTCGACCGTTTAAGCCAAGGTTCAGACATACACTTGAAACTGGAGATGAAGAGAAGCGATTGGATTTTTGTTTATGGGTCGGTGAGAATTACCTCGTAGATAGCAATTTTCAGAGAATGTTTTTTTTTTACTGACGAAGCAACATTTTGTACCAATGGCCACGTTTCATCACAAAACAGTCGTTATTGGGCTTTTGAAAATCCAAACAATGTCATTCACAAACGAAGTCAACGTTATAAAAAAGTAAATGTATGTATTTTTTATGATCGAATCGTTCGTCCATATTTCTTAGAAGAAAATTTAAATCAGCACGTTTATTTGGACCTTTTGGAAAACTTTGTATTGCCATTTATAAACACTCTGCAACCGGAAGTAAGGCATTTTTTGGCAGCAAGACGGTGGCCCAGCTCATTTCTCAGTTTTGGTACGGCAGTGGTTGACACTTCGGAGTCAGATGGATGGGAAGATATGCTCCAATTATTTTTTCTGCAAGATCTCCAGACCTTACACCAATGGATTTTTTCTGTGGGGTGTTTTAAAACAGAAAGTTTATGCATGATCGAGAAACACTAAAAGCACGAATACAAGACGCGGTGAATGAAGTGAATTTACCCTCAAGCATTCGTAAGGTCTATGGTGAATTTATTAAAAGGATGGATAAATGTGTTGAGGTTGGAGGAGGCTATGTAGAATAAATGGTTTCCCACAATCGTTGAAGTTAATGTTATTATGTTATGTTAATGTTTGAAAAAAAATGTAAGTTGACATAAATGTAAAAGTCAAAATTTAGACTTCATAATTTGTATTTAAGCTTTATTTTGGATTATAAACAACTTTGTTTTATAAACATTTTGTCCAAAATAATAAATAAAGGTACTTTTCTCTTGAGGCATTTTGACGTTTTCTTAATTTATTAACACCCGGTACATCTGATTTTCTGATAAGATTTTTATATGGTAAATTCATTTTTTCGACAAGCAAGATTTTTTATAAAGTATGACTTTCGTCGTAAAATCAATAATAGAGATGTTCTTCCTCTTGTCAACTCCATCCGGGGACACACTGTATACAGGGTGTCCCATAAGTCATGGATAAAACGAAGGGGGATGATAGATGAGGTCATTTCCAACCCAAATAACTACATATGTTGTTATCCAATTTTTGATGGTTCAACAGTTATTTCAACTTTTGTATTTTTGTCCGAAATCGCGTAGTATGTTTAGTAAGAAAGTGGTACAAAAGACTAAGTTTTTTGCTTTTTTTTCTTAAATAGGCTACTGAAGGTTGTACCTTTCTAATGGAGGCATTTTTATGAAGTCTAGTTAGCAATTGTCAATTATAATAAAAGATGTTATGTTTATCATAAAAACATACCTTACTTGTAAAAAACGGAAATAAAAAAAATTGGTTAGTAAAAAGTGTATGAATTACACCTTGTTAGAATCTAAATAAATTGCACTAGTTTTTGTTA
This sequence comes from Rutpela maculata, assembly GCA_936432065.2. Lineage (NCBI taxonomy): Eukaryota > Metazoa > Arthropoda > Insecta > Coleoptera > Cerambycidae > Rutpela > Rutpela maculata. The sequence continues at coordinate 20,444,044 of OW386288.2, forward strand.
TTACGGGAAATATTTTTGTAGTAATTTTTTTTTCTACAAGGATCATTTTAAAATTTAAATAATTTCTGATGAACCGAACAATGATCGTAACATATTTTATTATAATTGACAGTTACTAACTAGACTTTATAAAAATGTTTCTATCGGAAAGGTACAACCTTAAGTAACCTATTTAAGAAAAAAAAAAGAGCAAAAAAACTCCCTTTTGTACCATTTTCTTACTAACCGTACTAGGCGATTGAGGACAAAAATACAAAAGTTGAAATAACTTTTGAACCATCAAAAATTGGATAACAATATATGTTACATAGTTATTTTGGTTGGAAATGAACTCATCTATCATTCCCCTTCGTTTTATCCACGACCTATGGGACACCCTGTATATAATAAGGTCTAAGGGACTAAATTTCACCCACTTCTAATAATTGTTGTATCACCATGAAATTTGGCAATTGTGTGTAGCTCTGACGACAATACAATATGGTATACTCAATGTTATAATATGTTCAAAATGGCCGCCGCCCCAAGATGGCGGATTGTCTTTTTTTTTACAACCCCCTTGATATGGGTATCAAAAGAAAGGGCTTGATAAATAGAAAACAAATATGTGATCAAAACTTAAAAATTCAAAATGGCGACATCAACATGGCAGATAGGTTTTATCAATTATCGTCGGATTCTCTTGATATGGGTATCAAAAGAAAGGGCTTGATAAGTAGAACGCAAATATGTGATCAAAACTTAAATATAGCCTTTATGAACGGTCTTTTACTCATAATATTTCAAAGCTATATAATGCAGTCCCAGAAAATATTAAAACAATGTCCACCAAACAATTTAAAATAAATATGTCAAGTTACTTATACAGTAATCAGTAATAAAATAAATTAATTTAAAAAAATAAATAAAAGATTAAAAACAAAAGAAATTATAATATATATGTTAAAATAAAACACTATAATTTCAAAATGGTTTTGTTTAACTGTGCGTCACAATTTAGTCATTTAGTAATGTAATTAGGATTAAGATAGGCACTGTAAGTTATACATTTTGTATTCTTATGATATAGTAACCTAGGTTAGTGCATTAATCCGGGGGGTAGTGCCTTGCACTACTTGCTTGAACACAGCCTAGTGGTTTTCCTCAACCATACAATGGTACTTTATTAATATTTGTTAACCTGTTTTTTTGTATATATGGAAGGAAAATAAATGTATTATTATTATTATTATTATATTCAAAATGGCGGCATCAACAAGGCAGATAGGTTTTATCAATTATCGTCGGATTCCATTGCCAAAATTCTCTCCTTAAATATGAGAATAAAAATAAAAAAAATAAATTAATAGTTTAAAATACTAATAAACATGCTTTTATAAACACTGCACTAAAAAGCAAGATGTAATCATCGAACCTGCTCTTTCAGTCTACCCCGTAAAAGCCTTAGTGTAAGCAGTGTTTGTAATTAAGCATAATATTTGAGTATAAAAGCGTGGGGCGTTTTTCGAACAGGTTCAATAATTAAAACGCTGGAGACATTAGATTAAATGAAAAGCGCTCCACGCATTGAACAGGTTCAATGTTTATTTTTTGCTTTTTAGTGCAGTATTTATAAAAGCATGTTTTTTTAGTTTTATAAACTATTAATTTATTCCGAATCATTTTTCATGAAAAAGTAACTTATTCTAGAAGCAACAGTTTAAAAATAGATTACTTTCCGGAACTAGCTCAATATAGATGAATATATGCACCATTATTTAAAAAACGCTTCACGTAAAGAACTTGCGTGGTAATAAAATGTCACTTACAATATTTTGGGATCCGTTTCAGTATAAGATATGGCAGGAGGGTGAGAAATCGATAGGAAGATGCTGGGGGAACAAAGAAAGTGTATCAAAGAAAGTAGCCAAGTAGAGTAGAAGTTGTCCCCTACCGAATGACATAAATAAATAAACTGGAATGATCGGGAAGTACGCACTGTGTAAGTGACGAAAACAAATAAATGAAAATAAATACGGAACTTGAAGAATTATGTTTACTCGATGAAAATATTTACGTTTCAGAAATACATTTGTCGGATGTATTTGGTTTATGTGTAAAAGTGGAATCAACTGAGCCCACTTAATCGTTATTTTGATGTGTCTTTTGCTCTAAGTTGCTTTAAATAATTATCCCATTTTTTTCTTCACATAGATTTTTCTCATTTAAAATCTGTGAACGACTCACACTAGACCAAATCTTAAAACATTAATTAGGGAACAGTGGTATATATTTAACGATGATTTATTAGCCGTATTACCTTCAGGCGCAAAAGAGTAAGTTCAAAAAAATATTTTTTCTACTTTTATATATACAGAGTGACCCATTTAAAAGCGGAGCACCTATCTAAAATTTTTATTTATTGTACGATTTGAATCAAATTTTACTCAAGTATAGAACAGATTAGGATCTAATTATGACCAGAAAAACATTCCTGCGGTTCCAAAATACGAAAAAAAATTTAAAAATCATGTTAGGCATTTTATTATCGGAAAATTTTGTTAATGGAACTTGTTCAGAATTGTCCAAAAACCTTAAGTCCAAAATTTAATCAGAGTTAAAAAATTGAAAAATTGAAAAATTGAAATTTTAAAAATATGAAAAATAGTTATTAAAAAAAAAACTGAAAATTATTTGACAACTGCCTGGCAGCTTGGGTTTAATTTTAAACAAAATTGTCATAATACAGTTTTCTAAACAAAAAACCCATTAAATGATATTTTCTGACCTCGACATTATTTTAATAAAAATTTCAATATTTTTTAATTTTGATTAAATTTTGGACTTAAGGTTTTTGGACAATTCCAAACAAGTGTCATTAACAAAATTTTCCGATAAAAAAATGTCTAATATGATTTTTTGATTTTTTTCGTATATTTTGGTACCACAGGTGGCTTTGCAGTTGTAGGAGGTGAATGTTTTGCTGGTCATAATTGGATCGTAATTTGTTCTATACTTGAGTAAAATTTGATTCAAATCGCACACTAAATAAAAATTTTAGAGAAGTGCCCCACTTTTAAATAGGTCACTCTGTATATGAACATAACAATTTCTCCACTTTCTATATGAAAACGACATTTTTTTACTCTAGAGGTGAAAATATTTTCATCTCTAGAAGTGAAAATGACGTCAAATTTCACATAATTTGACATAATAAAGACATTTTCATTTTCACTTCTGGAGATGAAAATATTTTTATCTCTAGAGTAAGAATATGTCACTTTCATATAGGGTAGACAGTGAATATTTTCATATATATGAGTAGAAAATACAGCATTTCCTACTCGAGACGAAATACGTTTTTTTTTATTCATGAGATTGCCCAACTCGCTTCGCTCGTCTCATTTCACGAAAAAAAAAAACAGTATTTTCATATCTTGTAAAATATACTATTAGTACAACGCATCTACAATAATAAGTTAATAACATATCAACAGTGCCTAGAATATAAAGAGTGTACATAAATGACAGTTTATTGACCGATTAAATTGTCAATATTATATTACTTTTGGCAACTTAGCCCGAGAAAAAAAATTTACCGCTAAAATTTAGACATGGTATATGGGGAAAATATTTAAAGAATAAATTAATTATATACATAAAGCACATCTTTAACATTAAGTTTTGCAGTTAATGGGCTTATTTAGTACTTTTCTTTTATTTGTTTATCGGAAAGATCTTAAAATTCTTAGACCCTGTGAAGAAAACTAAAATTTTGTGAGACCTGTAAGTCTTTTCCATTTGGTTTAAAAATATTATAGAAAAAAAACTATATCATATTTCAACACTGAACTGCTATTATACAGGGTGTAGAGCAAATAATTATTAAATTTTGATTGTAGGGAAAAATTACAAATTTTTTATAGTTGTTTTATAATATACTGTTATTAAAACTTATTTCTTAAGTAATTATTCATTTTTTAAATAAAATTTTTTAAGGCTAGCAATGAAAAATGTAATCCACATCCAGATTTTCCGTCCAAGTCACTCACAACAAAAAAATTTTGTATGTGAAAATAATTGTTTATGGAACTTTAATAACATAATATTTGAAATCCTCTACCTCAAAAACCCATAAAACGATACCCCACATCGGTAGTGGGGTGGGAGTGGTGATAGAGGGTGGTAGTGGGGGAGGATGAAGTAAAAAAATATTTTGAGGTTTCTGGTTCCTGTACACACAATAAATCACATTTTTTTCATCCCCTTTAATAATGGGGTGGGGGTGGTAATGGGTAAGGTGGTAATGCTAAAAATTTTTTTGAGACCTTAGCTTCTCTTGTATATACTAAATACCAATTTTATAGACCCCCCAAGCTTTCGACAGAACAAGATGAAAATATAATCTAGTTCCAGATCTCGTTAAATTACATATGTGTACCAAATTTCAAGTCAATATCTTAAACGGTTCCAGGGTAAACGTGCGCACAAATAAAGTTACAGACAGACCTACAGGCAGAAAGTTTTTTTTCCTTCAAACTTAAAATCTCGACGTTTCATGATATTCTAAGCCTATTTGAACAATAAAAAATTTTAAACATTTTTTTTGTCGTTACTGTACTTCCGCTGGATGTGGAAGTAATTGTGTTCCGATGCTTTGGAGCCGAGATATGAAGAATTCGCGTTTCTTGCGATTACGGCGAAATTTGAAAGTATTTTTACTTGAAAATTCGTTATTTTTGAAACTAAAATCATTATTCCAGGAAAATACTTACGTTCCTAACTGTTTCCACTCTTCCTGTCTTTCGGCTCTCGATAATCGTCTCATAATGGGCAGTGGTTGCTGATGATGATGATGATAATACCCTGTAATAGCCAGCGGTCCGGGCGAGATTGCTCTAAAATTAAAATTTTATATAAATATGTTGTTGATATGTTGTCACCCCATTTAGCTCGTTTTAGGGTCAGTTGGGATACTACGGTGAACTTGTGCAGAAGGAGAATTTTTTAAATTAATATACAATTGTCTTGCTGGTACATAGAACCCAGGCATAAAAAAATGCATTACATTTATGCAGAATAAAATATTTAGGAATGTTCTTTATTGCACGCTCCTTCCAATAATTTATACAGAGTGTTTTGAATAAGGTTCGAAAATTAGACCTACATATTACTTAGCGAAATGTATGGGAATTTTCATATATTTTTTTGAAATATATTATTAAACAAATATTTTATGAAAAATCTTAATTTTCGATAACGAATACGGGGAGTCAAGAAACTGTCCTGACAAATGAAAACTGCAAATTCTAGACGTGATTTTATGTCGATTTGACGTAAATTACTTTATCCAAAAATGCTTTCTAAGGGAGCTACAGCCCTTTAAAAATGAAACTTTGTCATGTAATTTTTTTAAAATATTTTCAAAATGATTCTAGCTAAAAAACATCTATTGACCTAAAAGTGATCCGTCGTTTGCTGAAAACATAATTTTTCTATTGCTTTCTATTTAGGGGAGACCAGCGGACATTTTTAATTATTTTTGGCGTCAGATTTAAAAATAAGAAGTATTTTTTGACATTGAGTTATTCTTGGTTGTTATCGCGTTTTCCAGAAAAGTCAATTTGAACTTTTCGTGTTTCTCTGCATAAGTTCCCGAATCAATTTTTCTCGAAAACGGTGCTTCATAGTGATAATGAACAAGAGTACGTTAGTGTTAAAAAAACTCTGAAGTTTTTAAATCTGACATAAAAAATGCAAAAAAATATGTTTCAAAATGTCTGTTGGCCTCCCCCTAATGAGACACTTATGATCGCAATTAGACTAGTCGGAATATTTTTTTTGTACGAAATGTCATTTATCCGCAATTTTTTTTCTTAAAGTATAGTTTGGGTTGTCTACAAACATATGCCAACTATTCGCACGCGTGACAGGTGGGGCAACACACTTTAAAATTCAAAAATCGTCCATTTTTTCCCATTTTTCGCTTTATTTGCAATATAACTCGTAAATGAAGCATTATTCGAAAATATATCAAGAGATAGAAAATTGATTTTGAACATTTTACTATTCTTTTCCCATAAAATTCTTCGTTTAAGAGCTACAGACGAAAGAACAATGCTACTTTTTTATCTTTTGATTTTTTTAAAGTGAATATAATAATACAAAATATATCATCGGTATAATGTAAATTATGTTTAAATGTCCAATTTACAGTTGAAATAAAATATATTTTTCTGAAATCGATCGGAAATGTCTACATTCTCGGCGCGATTTCAGATCGAAAAATGCATAATTTCAGTGTTTTAGTCCGTTGCTAAGAAACTATCACAAAACGGACCGGAAAAGATCCGTTGCCAAGCAACAATCAACAAAACTGTACGGGAATGTTACTTTACTGTTAATGAGCACGGAATGTTACGGCCTAGGCCGGGAAAGTAACATTCCCGTACGGTTTTTTATGTATATTTTAGATAGTAAATAAATACACGCAGACAAACCAACTCACATTAAGATTGCATTTATTAGTAAGCGGTTAGATTGTGATGAAGAAATGTTATGCATTAATACAAATTCCTTAATTTATAATAATATTGATTGTGATTTCAGCAAAAATAGTGTGTGTACTTCGGTGTGAAAGCACATTCCCGGACTTCGATGCTTGTTGGCCTCGGCTAGCGCCTCGGCCAACAATTTGCATCGTCGTCCGGGAATGTATTGCTTTCACACCTAAATACACAATATACTATTACAGACCTATATATAATTTACATGTCAAACAGAAAAAAAAATAAAACTTTTCAGGTATTGAGGTATTAAAATGATGGGAAAATAAATAAACAAATATATATTTTCACAGACTATTTCTTTTATGTTCATTGTCTTTTTTCATAGGTTAATTGGAATGAATGGTTTTTTTAGGGTAGCGGTTGGCTGTATGATTAGTGGCCAGATGCCAAAAAAAAAAAATATATTTTATGCATAGTACAGTGTACATGCGTTTCATGTATAACTTAATAGAATAGAATAGAATAGAATAAGTTTACTTGTTCTACTACAATGTAGTTGTTAAAACCTGAAACATTATGATAAATGAACTAATTCAGTGCTATTTAGAGCAATAAATATATATTATATATTATGTACCTACTTATATTTTTGTGTGCCCAATGCGCACTCAAGTGCTCTAAATAGCAGTTAATGAGGGGGCTTAGTTCATCTATCAATGTTTCAGTTTTTAACAATTTCATTGTAGTAGAACAATTTGTTAAATAAACTTATTCTATTCTATTAAGTTGAAACGCATGTAGACTGAACTATGCATAAAATAAACACTCTGTTTGTGAAAATATATACTTGTTTATTTATTTTCCCATCATTTTAATGCCTCAATACCTGAAAAGTTTTATTTTTTTCTGTTTAACATGTAAATTATATACAACGTGATCTACCATGATATGCGGAAAATTTAACAGTAGGTTGTTCCCACCGAAAGGAGTTAAAAAAATGAAAAATTAAATAAAATTACCAAAAAAATGACCTTATTTTTTTGTAGAAACTAATCTGACTTAACGCGGTACAACCATATCACTTTATCAGACTTGAGATTGACACTATTGACAGTAAAGCTGGAGAGGATCGAAGTGACTTTTTGGTTTTAATCAAATCACACTACAAAAATAGCGAAATAACTCGAAATAAATCGAAAAGACCCATGCGTCAACTCTGAAATAGCAAGAGATATTTACTTAAAACCCATCAATAACACGCCGGTGTCCTGTTTGTTCGACCGAAAGCAAGAAACGCGGTACTTTGATCTCACCGGCCGGCTTCACTTTTTATGCCAATTAAGGAAATGTAAACAACTCCAATACGTTCTTTCACAAGTAAGTTCGTCGACCTATTCCCGACCTACTCTACATCAGTAGTGTATCTTCGTAAATTTACCAATAATTTAATATATTAAATTACCCCAAAACCCTCTAAAATATTGCCACATTGAAGACTAGTACACAATTTTATTTTCCGCACATCATGGTAGGTCAAGCTGTATAGGTCTGTAAATATATTTTATTTCAGGATTAAATTGGACATTTAAACTTAATTTACATTATACAGATGATACATTTCGTATTAATATTTATTATATTTACTTTAAACAAAAGTCAAAAGATAAAAAGTAGCATTTTTCTTTCGTCTGTAGCTCTTAAACGAAGAATTTTCTGGGAAAATGTCAAGAGTAGTAAAATGCTCAAAATCAATTCTCTCAACTGATCTAGTTCTTGATATATTTTCGAACAATGCTTCATTTACGAGTTATATTGCAAATAAAGCGAAAAATGGCAAAAAATGGACGATTTTTTAATTTTAAAGTGCGTTGCCAAACCTGTCACGCGTGCGGATAATTGGCATATGTTTCTGGACACCCCAAACTATACTTTAAGAAAAAAAATTGCGGGTAAACGACATTTCGTAAAATGATCTTATTCCGGCTGGTCTAAATAGAAAACTCATGTTCTTCAGCAATCGAAGGGTCATTTTTAAGTTAATAAATGTACCAAGTTTTATCTTCCGACAAGTATTTTGAAGATATTTAAAAAAATTGGATGACAAGTTCCATCGTTAAAGGACTGTAGCTATGTTAGGAAGCATTTTTGGTTAAGGTGATTTACGTCAAGTTGACATAAAATCACGTTTAAAATTTGCAGTTTCCTTTTGTCAGGAGAGTTTCTGTATATTGGTGAAGTTTGTGAACTTTATTCAAAAATACCCTCTATGTTACAGAAATGAAAGTATTAATTTTGTATATATATAATTTGGTGGGAAACATTCTTTAAAAAAATAAGAGAGATAGGTTGATGTGTAAAGGACAATTAACACATATTTGAAAATGACACGCAGGGTATTAAAACTGCAGTAAAGAGGTCAACAGACGATCCAACCAACCAACCAACCAACCAACCAACCAACCAACCAACCAATCAATCAACTAACCTTATCGGTACACTTTGAAAATTGCCATCACAACTCGTAAAAGTGTATTGGTCTGCTGGAATTCCAGCGTCTTCAAAGCGTACCGAGAATGTTGGCTCCAGCAGTTTTACGAGTTCGCATGGCAATCCTCAAAGTGTACCGAGAAGGTCGGTGGGTTGGTCGGATCGTCTATAGACCCCTTTAACACATTTAGTTGCAGTAAACTAGTGATAAAAGACAAAGTAAACAGTGTTTTATTAGATCATTAAAATTAAGTGTAGCAAATAATCAAACCGCATCTTTACGGCCCATTATAGTGTGTCACCAATATTTTTCGCATCATGTGGGAACATTTTCATTCATCAATTTAAATCAGTTTGAATTTTGTCTCTTTAATATTCCTCGAAACTTTGATACAATTCATAGTACAGTAACTAGAGGTTTTAACTTCGGAATAATGTCATACTGAACGAATTTCGTTCATTTTTGGCAGTATTATAGTAAATGCTTCACAGAAAAGTTTCTATATTGTACGGGTGTTTGCTAATTTATTGGGGGTGGATGCCACCCCCTTCTCAGAGGTGGCACTTAAAAAATATATATTTTTATTGGAGATGAAAAGATTCTGAGAGATTCTGAGATTCTTCGAAATTTATTGTTTATTGTTTAGAAAAATACAAATTCTTGTTGACAAACTTTAAAAAATAATAACAAATAAGTAAATAGATAATAAGTAACATAAAAATTGTATAAAATATGTAGAATACAATAATAATAATAATAATAATAATAATAATAATAATTCATTTATTTCTTTAGACTTAACAGAGGTAAGTATTCGAAATCGTCAAAATGTTTACAAAAAATGGAAAAAAAAAAAGGAATATGTATAAAAGAATAAGTATATAGGACAATAACAAATACAGGATATTAACTAACTAAATAATATCTGTCAGATATTCATTTATGCTATAGTAGGGCTTGCTTGCAAAGAACTGTTTAATATCTAATTTATATTTATTTTTTACAGTATGCTTTTTATATTTATTGGGAAGCTTATTATAAGCTTTTATACCCATATAGTATGGACCCTTTTCGTATGAAGCCGTAGAATGTGAAGGTATTACTAGAGTATCATTGTTTCTTGTATTCATTGTAGATGTGGTAAGATCTCTATTTTTGGAAAATTTATTAATATTCTCGTAAACAAAAATACATAAATTATATAAATACAAAGAAAAAATAGCCATAATTTTTAGATTCATAAATAATGGTTTACAATGATCATTATAGTTGGCTTTACTGATTGTACGTATAATTTTTTTTTGAATTACAAATAGTCTATTTATTGAATAGTGGGTGCCCCAAAAAATTAGACCATAGCTTAACCGACTCTGAACATTTGCGTAGTAAAACATTAATAATGTTGACTCCGAAACAATGCCCCGAATATTATATAGTGCATAATTTGCTGAATTTAAACGGTTTGATAATATATTGACATGTTCTGACCAATTTAGATTTTCATTCATGTAAATACCTAGAAATTTTGGCTATATTCGACTGGGACCACCGTGGGCACGCCCATAGTGGACGAGGTCGAACGCTTTCACAGTCATATCATAAAACGTGACCATGTCGACCAACTTCAGACCGCTGATTAGAACGCTTTTTAGCAGTCCGACCGTGGTCCGCCCGCCAGTCGAACGGGACCTTTATTGTATTTGTTTGTTTTATTGATGCACCATGGCACCTTACCAGTAGACTGTAGTCAGCAGGGTTTGGAGATATTTTGTAGTGAATTATATTAGTTTTTGAAATATTTAACTGTAGCATTTTTTCATCACACCATCCCACCATTTTATTTACCACTTCATTTGCAGCTTCATTTACATTTTTAGCAGTGACATTTATTGATGTGTCATCTGCAAATTGGCAGGCAGATGATCCATTAATGGTGACACGTTGTGACAAAGAAATAATATTGGTGCCAGAATAGACCCTTGTGGGGCGCCTATGTTATTAATTTGTGGATCTGATTTAAAAGGGTGATTTAGTATATTATTATGACAAGATTTTATTTCCACAATCTGTTTACGATTTACTAAGAATGATTTTATCCAGTCCAAACTAATACCTACAATTCCGCACGACTCCAATTCACAAAACAAGGTGTCATGGTCCATCAAATCGAACGCCTTTGTAAGATCAAAATAAATACCGATTGTTGCATTTCTGGAGTCAATGCTCTCATAGATATTATGTAATGTATCAAATATGGCTGTTATTGTGGATTTGTCTTTTATAAACCCATGTTGTTGTGGGCTAAAATATTTTAATTTATATAAGTAATTTGCAATTCTATTATACATGCATTTTTCAAACGCTTTTGAGAATACTGAGGGAATAGCTAGTTGTCTATAATTTTTGATATCAGTTTTACCAGATTTTTTATAAGTTATAATATATAGATAAACATTCATATTACTATAACATTATATGTTGCTGCACATTTATGAAATCACCTAAACTCTCTAAGGAGCTTGTGCGTGAAAAGAACCAAATTTTAAGAAGAAAAGGTTATATACAATTTTTCACATAAATTGATAGTTTTTAAGTTATAACGACTTCATAATTGCGATTTTAGCTTAAAAAAAAGATATTTTCAAACGGCTTTCGTCAAGTATCTTGAAAAGTATTACTTTATCGAAAAAATGTTACAGACCAATTACAGAAAGTAAAACTGGGAATTAATTATATTTTTTGTTTATTGATGTAGGATTAATAATTTCGGAGATAGTTTATATTTTGCATCCAAGTGTTTCGAAATTACCTTTAAAGTTTAAAATGCATTTTTTTTACAAGCAAGTGCTTTAAATGAGTAAAAAAATTTGAGCATCTAGGTAATGCTACATTTTAACGAAAAACTGTATTTGAGATTATTTTTTTTAAATCACTAGCTAATTAGAGCAACAAAATGGCGACCTTTTTATACAGCATGATCTACCAAGAAATGCGGAAAATAAAATGGTGTACTTCAATGTGTCTTCAATGTGGGAAAGCCCCTGCAAAATTTTAAAAGATTCTTAGGTAATTTAGTATATTAAATTATTAGTAAATTTGCGAAGATACACTACTGATGTTGAGTAAGTCCTGACCTACTCCTGAATAGGTCGACGAACTTACTTGTGAAAGAACGTATTCGAGTTGTTTACATTTCCTTAATTGGCATAAAAGGTGAAGCCGGCCGGCGAGATCAAAAAAAGAGGTCTACACACGATCCAGCGGCAGGGAGCCAACATTGTCGGTACGCTTTGAAGATAATTGGAATTCCAGCGGACCAATCCACTTTTACGAATGAGTTCAAAGCATGCCGACAAGGCTGGCTCCCTGCCGCTGCATCGTGTGTAGACCACTCGAGAGCCGCGTTTTTTGTTTTCGGTCGAATAATAGGGACACCGCCGTGTCATTGACCGGTTTAACTAAATATCTGGTATTTCTGCTTGTTATCTCAGCATGAGGTCAATGTCTTCGATTTATTTGGCTATTTTTGTAGTGTGATTTGATTAAAACCAAAAAGTCACTTCTATCTTATCCAGCTTTTCTGTCAGTAGTGTCAATCTCACGTCTGATAAAGTGATATGGTTGTACTGCGTTACGTTAGATTAGTTAAAGTCATTGGAGGCGCATTTCTACAAAAAAATAAGGTCATTTTTTTGGTCATTTTTTTTTATTTTTCATTTTTTTAACTCCTTTCGGTGGGGATAACCTACTGTTAAATTTTCCGCATGTCATGGTAGATCACGTTGTATAAAAAAATATAAATATGCTCATTTTTCCGTCATAACTTCTTTATCTCTTACGCTACAGAAACGAGTAAAAAATAATTTGAAAGCGCAATTAATTGTCATTACCCAGTGAACACTAAACCATTTAATAAACGTTTTTTTGGTTTATACCACCCCTATAATTGAAGTTTATCGTTAACATGTATTGAAATTAACTAGAAGAATTTTGCATAACATAAATAAAAATATATATTTCACTGGTTTATTATATACGTGACAAAAACGTTTATATTATAGACGTTTACAGAAAACGTATAATAAATATACGATTACGAAAAATTCATTTCGTATAATTTTCGTAAAATAAACGTTTTCTAAACGACTGGGTAATTTCATTTCTTAGCATGCGTGATGTAGTGTCACAATTTCTGAAATTTAACATTTAAGCTGCATTTTTCGTCTCATAAACGTTCGGACGGGATTTGTAAACTTTCATATCCCCGAAACTATTAAATCTATATAAATAAATAAAAAACCTAAATTCATTATCAGTTTATGAGCTTTATTTTTGGTCTCTACCCATTTTTCAATAAAACTAATATTTACTGAGTTATTTGGAAAAGGAAACAAAAATACATTTTATCGAAAATACCTTTCTAGTTTAAATTGTAATTTTTTTTCAAGCAAGTGCTGTATACAAAAGAAAAAATTTGAGCATCTACGTGATACTATATATTAATGAGAAACAGTGTCTGAAATTCCTTTTTTTTTATTTACTGACTAATTACAGTAACAAAATAGCGACTTTGTTATTAAAAAAATGTGAAGACGCACATTGCTTCGGTCATAACTTCTTTGTTTTTTATGCCACAGAAACAAATTAAAAAACAATTGAAAGCTTAATTCATAACATATTCTACCTATTAGCGTTCCTGACGTAGGTGTCATAGTTTCTGAGATATTTAACTCTCACTCTAAATAATTATCTTATGAACACTTGGATGCCAAATATAAACTTAAATATCTCCGAATTATTAATCCCACATCAATAAACAAAAAATATAATTAATTCCCAGTTTGTACTTTCTCTAATAATTGATCTATAACATTTTTTCGATAAAGTAATACTTTTCGATATACTTGACGAAAGCCGTTTGGAAATACCTTTTTTTAAGCTAAAATCGCAATTTCGAAGTCGTTATAACTTAAAAACTATCGATTTATGTGAAAAATTGCATAGAACCTTTCCTTCTTAAAATTTTATTCTTTTTCAGCTCCAATAAATATATATATTTTTTAAGTGCCACCCCCTGAGAAGAGGTGGCATCCACCTCCTATAAGTTAGCAAGCCCCCGCACAATATAGAAACTTTTCTGTGAAGTATTTACTATTATACTGCCAAAAATGAACTAAATCCGTTCAATATGACATTATTCCGAAGTTTTGCATATTTTTTACCTCTAGGTACTGTCCTATAAATTGATTAAAACAAAATTTGTCTCACATGATGCAGATTTTATTGGTGACACTGTATATTTTAGACAGGAACAAAGTAAGTGTCAAAATTAGAAATTGTTGTCTTTAAAATTCACACTTTTCTACTACAATGTTCTTAATTTGGGATTTCAAAATATATCTTTACGTACTTGGGTGGAGGGGCAATTTGTACATGTGCAGTCTGCTTGGTGGATTTTGAAGGTGAAGAATGACTCAGCGTTTCTGGTGACACAATGACTGGAGCGGGAGATGCAGGAGACGGCAACAAAGGGTCGCCACCCCCCATGGCACTACTTCTGCTTCCTCCGCTCATATTTTGGGGTGGTATAGTTGGCCAACTGTAAATAATATACGTGTTATTAGAGAGTGTTGAGTTGCTGGTTGCCATTAAGGTTCTTGGATATTACGCATCATTTCCACTGAAATGAGTATAAAAGATAGTGATAAGAATAGTATACTTCTACAGGGTGGTGCAATTACGACGTCTTCGTCATTTACACAATAGCCATTATGGACCTATTATGTCTCATATATTAATCGTTTTATAGCTTTTAGCATGCTATATTGTACAAATACTTGCAATAATTTAGGGTGGCTTAATAACGAAAAATTGAATTGAATGCCATAAGATACCTATTATCACACTGGATATTAGAGGAAGCTTGCCTATTAGACTTTTTTCGCGACCGGCTGCGGCGGCTGCAGCGTTTTTTAACGTAAACTCTGATTTCATGTTGCGCTAAAACGCTGTAGCGGATCGCGGAAAAAGTCTTTTAATTAAATTTTAGATCGCTAACTCCCCCCCCCCCCCAACTTTTTGCAAACATCTAAGAAACCTTGTTTTTTATTCGTCTTACTGGCTTTTATCGCTACATAGAAATTTCATTCGTTTATCTTATGATGTAAATTTGGAGTAAAAATGGGCGTATGTATTTAAGAACCACAAGGTACCTTCCAGGTTGGGATATTTTTGGACACTCTGTATACCATGAGACAACAGACATATGGACCGAATATCCGAGTATTCTGAATGCGAATAGAAATTGCAGACGGAATTGATAGTGGAAGTGGATGAGATAAAAAAATGTTTTGGTTCTTGTACACACACCAAATCACAATTTTGTTCATCTCCCTTAATAATCGGGTGAGGTGGTAATGGGGTTGGCTAATGCCAGAAAATTTTTTGAGGCCTTAGTCTCTCTTTTCATACCAAATACCAATTTTATGGGCTCTTACCTACTTGGTTTACCTATTTACCACACATTTACCCCCAACCCTTCAACGGAATAAGATGAAAATATAATCTAGTTCCAGATCTCGTTAAAGTACATATGTGTACCAAGTTTTAAGTCAATGTCTTAAAAAGTTACAGACACACCGACAGACACAAAATTTTTTTCGCTCAAACTTAAAATTTCGACGTTTCATAACATTCTAAGCCTATTTGAACAATAAAAATTTTCTACATTTTTTTTTTGTCGTTACTATACTTCCACTGGATGTAGAAGTAATAAAGATATGTAGAAAATGCTTATACATATGATTTTTGTTATAACAGCATATATATCGAAAATGGTACCCTTTTGATATAGGGCACTAGATATAGTTTTGCGTTATTTTTGAATCATGAATGAAAAATCATGAGCTGGTTGCTATTGAAAAAATGTGTGCTGAAATATTTCCTAAACGTAATTTTAGTGGCATTTTTTGATCACCCGAAATGAAAATAAAATTTGAAAATAAATAGAAAATATTTGTGCATATAATTTTTCTCATAACAGTAAATATATCGAAAACGGTACGCTTTTGATATACAGAAGTAAACATAATTTTGCATTATTGTTCAATGAAGAATCATGAACTGGTTGCCATTAAAAAGATATTTGAGATATTTTTGAAACTTAAACATAGAGAAAAACTGACACGATAGAAAAAAAAATTATCCAAATTTGGCTTCAGCGCGTCAAAATTCTTCAGAAAGGTTAGATTAGAACCTTAGGACAAGACCTTTTTTTGCCCTTTTTAGGGATGGTAAATGAAGACTGACATGAAATTTTTTTTTCTCCAAAATTGTCTTCAGCGTATCAAAATACTTCAGAAAACTTTAGGAACTTTTGTATGTTGTTATCAGCGTCAGTAAAAAAGAAAATTCAAAAACTTCAAAATTCATGTCTGCATTATCTCTACAGTACGGGATACTCTAGATGGTATATACACACATTAAACATGGAAAATCGCTTTACACATGCTTACACTCATATGGCGAATAATTCATAACCAAGAACCTCAATACTTCAGATGCAAATGAATTTCAGGAGAGATCACTTAATAATACAAGATATATACAAAATGTTTTGATGTCTCAGAAAGAAATTGCGATCATTGACCTATTTTGCATTTGGATGAACTTCCAAATGAATGCAAACAATATAAATATATATTTTTTTATTAAAGTAGTCAAAAACTACATCCTAACCGGTCAGAGGCTGGCGACTTGATGTTGCGTGGTAGATGTACATATATTTTTTCGGTTATAACTGGTTTTTCTTGTAATTTTAGATTTATGTGTTTCCTTTCATAATCTTAGATTTCGGTGTTTTGTTAATTGGTCAAATGGAAAAAGAGCAGCGGAGTTCAATTTGTACCTTTTTTTACTTTTGAGTGAAATAAAAATATTATTATTATTATTATTGTCTGATATTTATTATTTGTTTTTGAAAGGCTTCCATGTATCAAAAAATAAAAATAATAATTGAGTACCGCTGTAAGTTTTTGATATAGTATATGCTACATAAGACAATATTAGAATTTACCGGAACATCTACAAATTTTAGGTGTTCGATTTAAAATAATGATGTTGGCTGCCTCATTCGGTCTAAAAAAAAAATACAAGTACAATGACTAATAATAATTTTTTTACGGTTAAAATATTAGTTATTACCCTAAAGCATAATTCGAATAACCGGTATTCTGTATAATGTGTTTTGGAAGAGATCATAACCACTAGAAATATATTATTTGAAATTTATATTGAGGATTTGAGGAATTCTGATATGATAACTATTGTTTGTTGATAAAGACAAGAAATTGCGATAAGATTGCAGACAAAGCTACACCTGAAAAGTAAAATTCTTGGTAAAAGTTATTTAGTAGATGTTTCCTAGGCGCATGTTTGAAAGAGGATCCTTTTGCGACAAGATTTTCTCATCTTAAGGCGAGTTATCTCGAATTATATCAGAATAGTTCTTTTCCAGCAGAGATACCGTTCATTTGTGTATGTACATCGCCTTAGAAATTAAGAAACTTCGAATGTATATTCCTGGTGTCACTGCAATTATCGGTATCTAAAAACTCGCTTAAAGAATTATTTTACGTTTACACAAAACTGCTTGAAGACTGCTGCATTTATTTCAAAGTTAAAAGCGAATGACAAAAAAACGACCACATTCTAAACACATACACCCGCCACGTTCCGTTGGGGGTAAAAAATAGGATTTACTAAAAATTTATATATACATGCAATTGATGTCAATGTACATATTATAAGCAATACGCATATTATAACCAGTAACTAACGTGAAAAGCCCTTGTATGCATTCAATTTCTATCATAAACAATGTCCATTTCATCCCCACCCAATTTCCTACCTACCCCGCAGATTATTCCATACCTTCCAAATGAAAATCACAAATAAAACGGCACTTAACTTTTGCACATGTCACTTGTCCCCTTGGCCACGGACAGAACGTGAAAGGGTGCAAGTTGATACAGATAAGCCAATTATTCCATTGAGTTAATCAAACCATTGTAATTTGTAATGGGAATTTATTCCCGTCGCCTATCAGACACCACAGAGTTATTTGAACTGCTGATACCGGATGGCTCTAGTCACATTAAATTAATTTGCAACTTTGCAAAAAGTTGATCTCGCATACTTTATTGACATCCTTAGCGTCAACCCAACACCAACATGGGGTGTAGGTGGTTCGATAAACATGAGCCAATTGGGGGCGGAAATAGAGCGTGTATTTGAAGCATAGAGTTATGGATGTGGTTAACAGGAATTGTCAAGTTCTTTTGTTTAGTTAAATTTAAATTGTTATATTTTCTTATTAGACCAGCCGCAGTCGGTAAGACTTCGTGGTCGGAAATAATTCATAACAAGTTGGATTTAATTTTATTTTATTTAGACTGGTATAAAAAACGCATTTTAATTTTGCACTTTCTAACAAGGTCGGCTTCGGCTACTCTCTTGAAGAAATGCTACGAAAAATAATATTTTCTCAAATAATGATAAACATCTCAGTTAATTCACTAAAATATTTATAATTTATTTTGAGGTAGATGGTATTTTGTAGAATCCATCATTATTTTGACATCTTGCATATTCTTTTTCTTCTGGAGTTAGTTAATAATTATCACCCCAAGTGATTGAATTATTGCTGGAATTGCGGACTAAAACTACTACATGAGGGGTTAATATATGGGTGATTTTTTGAAAACGAGCCACCCTTAATAACTCGAGAACCGTTAAAGATTTTTTTTGCAGTAAACGGCATTTTCTTGAATGTCAAGGGGGACACATTTTAACGAGAAAAGGTGTGATCCAAAACTCACTCCCAGCCACCCCAAGTTTATAATTTCAAATGGCCCCCTGATTTTTTTAAATCGATTTCTTATAGCAGAATGTTGATGGAATGCAATCGTAAAAAATAGTGTGACTTTGAGGAGGAAAATTTTTGAGGGAAATGCAAAAAACTGAATTTTTATGAAAAAGTGATAAAAGCCATAAAAAATCTAGGTAATGTGATATTACATTTGGAAGGCTCACACTGGCAATTGCCGGCATGTTAAAAAAATCCCATTGCCCTAAACTACCTCCACTTCAAAATTATTTAATGTGATACCAACTTATTATTGAACTTTTAGGTAATTATTATTGTAAACATGAAACGCAACATCATTTTCAGACTCATAAACTATTTTACTAACCTCATAATAAGTGTTCGAAATGTTTGCTATTTCTGGATACTAGGAACTGTAAAGTCAAACACCCGAAAAGCTGTATGTATGGGCGGGTATACTTGGGGATACCATTATTGGCCCAGTCTTCATTGACGGAAATTTTAATGGCGATATTTACCTCGATTTATTGGAAAACATTATTGACCTTTTAATAGTAGATGCATTGGAAAATCAGCGTGACGAAGAGAGGAATTTAATTTAGAGTGAAGAATTGCTCTACTTTCAGGAAGATGGAGCTCTACCTCAATGGCTCAACGAAAGGTTCCCAAATAGATGGATCGGACGAAGAGGACCTATTAAGTGGCCAGCCAGATCCCCTGACTTGACCAGCACAGATTTATTTCTATGGGGACATAAGTCAGTTGTATACAAGACCCTGCCCGAAAACATTGCAGATTTGCGGCAACGCAGGAATGTAGATCAATTTCGAGTCCCGTATTTCAGAAAGTGCGAGAAAAATTCGAAAGCCGACTGTATTACTGTATGGACAGAAATGGCGAACATTTCGAAAACTTATTATAAGGTTAGTAAAATACCTTATGAGTCTGAAAATGATGTTGCGTTTCATGTTTACAATAATAATTACCTAAAAGTTCAATAATAAGTTGTGCGCCTTCCAAATGTAATATCACATTACCTAGATTTTTATGACTTTTATCACTTTTTTATAAAAATTCAGTTTTTTGCATTTCCCTCAAAAATTTTCCTCTTCATGGTCACACTATTTTTTACGATTGCATTCCAACAAAATTCTGCTATTAGAAATCGATGAAAAAAATTAGAAGTGCCATTTGAAATTATAAGTGCCTAGGGGTGAGGAGGTGAGTTTTGGGTCTCACCCACACCTTTGCTCATTAAAATGTGTCCCCCTTGACATTCAAGAAAGTACCGTTTACTGTAAGAAAATGGTTCTCGAGTTATTAAGAGTGGCTCGTTTTCAAACAATCACCCGGTATATTTACTAAAATGTGTGGTATTACGTTTTCTTCACTAAAATGAGTGGGATTCTGTTTTTCTTATATTTTCTAATGTTACAACAGTTTAGCTGAACCGGAATACCTATATTCGTATAGATATATACTATTATCTTTTTCACCCATTTTAGTTTCAAAAAATTACTGAAAATTGTTTAAGTTGTGTGTTATGAAATAGGTTTTGTTCACTAAAATAGGTGGAACATTGTTTTTTTATTTTATTACTTCCACATCCAGTGGAAGTATAGCAACGACAAAAAAATTTTTAAAAATTTTTATTGTTCAAATAGGCTTAGAATGTCACGAAACGTCGAGATTTTAAGTTTGAACGAAAAAAAAATTTCTGTCTGTCGGTCTGTCTGTCTGTAACTTTTTTTGTGCGCACGTTTACTCTGGAACCGTTTGAGATATTGAAATTTGGTACACATATGTACTTTAACGAGATCTAGAACTAGATTATATTTTCATCTTGTTCCGTCGAAGGGTTGGGGGGTAAATTTGGGGAAAATAGGTAAATCAAGCAGGTAAGAGTCCATAAAATTGGTATTTAGTATATACAAGAGAAGCTAAGGTCCCTTAAAAAGTTTTGGCATTAGCCACCCCCATTACCACCCCCACCCCATTATTAAAGGGGATGAAAAAAAATTGTGATTTAGTGTGTGTACAAGAACCAGAAACCTCAAAATATTTTTTTACTTCATCCACTCTCACTACCACCCCCCATCACCACCCTCACCCCGCTACCGATGTGGGGTATCGTTTTATGGGTTTTTGGGGTAGAGGATTTCAAATATTATATTATTAAAGTTCCATAAACAATTATTTCCACATACAATTTTTTTTCGTTGTGAGTGACTTGGATAAAAAATTTGGATGTGGAAGTAGTGATTCCTTGGGCAGCGGTTTTTTCATGTTTTATGCACATGGTATAGCTAAGTTTCAGCACATTATAACTTAACAGAGATGGCTTGGAAATAAAACGTCATTAGCTATTTGTCATTATTTCATTGACAGTTTAACCAGTGCAGTGTAAGTTTAATATTTCTGTTATTGAAGCTGTTTTCGAGGTTTTTAAAGAATAAGATATTAAAGAATGGAAAAAGGACAGAAATATACATTATGCACATATTGTGAAGAACTTTGTGAGGTTTAAAAAAGGCCATCTAAAATTGAAATACTTATCATACCTGATTGAAAAGTGTAATATGGACGAAAACCAAAATGAGAAGTTATTCAGCGTAGTACAGAGAAAGCTACTGGAAGTTTCAACTAAGTTTTCACGAACTAGAAAAGATAAGTTAAATAAAATTATTTCAAAATATTATATTTATGTAGTCGAGCATAGATATTTAATTGATACAGATTCTTCACCGATGTAGGCATTCACCATTGAAACGCGAGGAGTTTTTAAAGGATTTTCAAACACATTTAAAATATTCAGTATCATAATTAAACATGAAATAAAATGTTGTTTCACGAGCTCAATGGTTTTTTTTATAATTATCTCGTTTAATATGACATAAAATTCCATTTTTATGTAAAAGCAAATGTCAAATATGATAATATGTCAATAATTTGACAGAAAAATGTCCACTTATTAATTTCGTTCAGGATGAAAATTTCCGGAAATTTTTTGGGTTGCTATGGTAACGAAACCAAAAACAAACTTCTGATTGGCTCAAAAAAGTGACGTGTGAAATTTTCAGAAAAATCTATAGCATTTTCAGCTTTAAAATCTATATCATCTACATCATTGTTATCCAATTCATATATTTCCACAAATAATCTGCAAATTACTGAGAAACCCAAACCCGCTTTGCAACACCTGCAGCACAGTTACACTACATATCTTTGGCACATTTGCAGGAAATTAGTTTCAATAATTCCTGAGGAGCTGGTTCCCAAAGAGCTGGAATACGTGCCAACCGATAATTTGATTCTTTCCATCCTCGGTCCAAAGCTGATCCTTCGTCCCTATACCATTGCCGGAGTTGGTAGTAGATATGCAACGATTGCAGGCGAGCTGCATTTTTGGTTCGCGGTAATGTTGTTAAATTTGGGAGCCTTTTGGTTATAGAAACTACAAAGCGTTGATATCTATATTTATCCAAAAATTCACAATTTCTTTTCCATAGAGGTGAAGCAGGAATTTTCCTCCTGCACTTGAAATTGCATCTGGAAACACATTCGGTTACTTACAAATATTAACAGTTTTCTATATTTTTTTATTTTTCTGCAGAAGCTTAACATATTTCATTTTCCCTGCCTGAATAATGCGGAGGTTGTATGGCATCCAATTGCTTATCAGAATAAAATCTAAATTAAATTTTCATATTGGTATTGTGAAATTTTCCTTTATTTGGCTTCAAAAAATATGTTTAATTGGGATTCACACAAAGCAATCGTAATAACTAACAAGTCAAGTCCTCATCTAAAATAATCACCAATTCGTTGTAATTTGATGTTTCGATTGCCCTTGTAACTATTAAGGTGTCAGTTTCCTCAGCAGCTTGTTTGACTGTGAAACTTTCAGTCAAAAAACTAAAAACATTATTCTGCCTCCCTTGAAGTCTGGGATTCATCGGTTTCTTAATATTAAGGGTGAAATCTACAAATCCCCAAATTTTCCTTGACGCTCTAATTTTTTCCTTTTCCAAGAAAATTTTTTTATATTTTACCCACACTAAAAACACTTCTCCGGATAGAGGAGATTTTTTGTTTGTGCTATTTTTTATAGTTTTCGGATCTTGGAGATCATCTTGGACAATTTTTGTGATATGCATTTTATTTATCATAAAATTTTCGATGAAGAAGCTCCTTGTAACAGGTTTTACAGAAATTGCTTAAGCTATGCTACACATTAGGGTGGCCCATCTCTATAGGGGGTGAATTTTTTTTGCGTATTTTTTAAGTCTCACCCCACGAAAATATACTATTATACTAGGAATAATTTATGTCAAAGTTTCAGATAATTCGGTGAACGGTAACCCGTGCCGCATACAGGTAGAAATTTGTAGATAAGATTTTATTACGGTAACCCGTGCCGCATTCAGGTAGAAATTTGTAGATAAGATTTTATTACGGTAATACACTTAAATTTTACTTAAAATACAAATATCTACCTCTTTTCTCATAATGTTTTATTGGTGTAATTATTTCCTAGAAATTATTTGTTTTGGAAGTTTGGAAATATAATGCACCTACGGTAGGTTTTTATGTCAGTTTGCAATTGTGTTTTACAGTGGTGACATTATAAGTTCTAGCATACGTTCCTTTTTGAAAAAACATTTAACGATGGCTGATGTTAGATCCTTACGAAAGGATACTTTCATTTACTTAGTTGGACACTATTCGTCACAAATCATTGGCAATAAATTGCCGTCTAATAGACAAGTATTACAAGTGCTCTTTTATAACATTCGTGAAGTGAAGCTAAGTGTACATGAAAGTGCTAAATTAACAATAAAAGAGGTGTCAGTTTTTTGGAATAAAGCTCGCATTCCGACACGTCAGGATTTTCATTGTGTTAAACAACTAGATAAACTTTATGCAGAGTGGAGGAACTTACAAAAATCGGCTAAAAGGGCCAGTGCAGAAGTAAAGAAAAAAATTTTGTTGAAAAATTGGACGATCTTTTTGACATTTCTCATGCAAATGCATTGAAGTTGATGAAAATAGATGAAGATAAGCAGTTTTTAATTAACCAAAGAAAAAAGGGACGTCCTGGATTTATACATAGTATTGATTATCAACTTGCTTCTCAAGAAAAATCAGCTGAGGAGAAATTACAGAAATTATCCGAACGAATGCAACGAAGTCAACAAGAAAAAGCTAGATTAGAGGAAACAGTCACCTGTCCATCATCAAGTAGTAATTCAGCCGACTCCAACGAAAATGAAGATGAAATAATCGAAGCCCAATAAGAGTTGTTACAAGACCAGCCTGGCCCGTCACAGCCAAAAAAGAGGAGATTGTATGGAACATGTAACATCATCACACCAAAAATAGCCGCTGCATTTGATGCTTGCAAAATAAGCGACAGGTATGGAGTCCATATTTTGACGGCAGTGGCAGAAGCACTAGGACATGACACCACATCTTTGTCCATCAGCAGAACCACACTTCAGCGCTCTAGACAACGCATCCGCGAAGAAAGAGCTGAAATATTAAAAACTGCCTTCGGTAATTCTGAATTGCCGGCCCCAGTCATCCATTGGGATGGAAAACTTTTACCTTCTCTCACTGGAATGGGAAATATCGATAGACTTGCTATCTTAGTTACTAGTGGAGATATTGAACAACTACTTGGAGTACCAGCTTTGCCCAATTCAACTGGAAGAGAACAGACTGAAGCAGTTTATGATGTGCTTTGTGAATGGAATTTGGACGAAAAGGTAATAGCTTTGTGTTGTGATACAACAGCATCAAATATGGGAAATATAAATGGGGCAGCCACACTATTGCAACACAAATTAGAAAGAGATATTCTATATTTTCCTTGTAGATATCATATTTTTGAAGTGGTTTTGAGAAGTGTGTCTGACACAAAAATGCCTTCCTCATCTGGTCCAAATGTGCCACTATTTAAACGTTTTAGGGAATTTTGGCCTAAAATAGATCAAAATAAACTAAAAACTGGATTTCAGGTATCAAAAATTAAACACATTTTACAACCAGTTAAAGCCGAAATTGTAAAATTTCTAAATGCAGCTTTAACTTTGCAACAGCCTCGTGATGATTATAAAGAATTTTTAATGCTTTCTAAACTTTTTGTTGAAGAAGAGCCCACTCACACGACATTCTATCAACCAGGGGCATTTCATCATGCACGTTGGATGGCCAAAGCCATTTACTGTCTAAAAATATTTTTTTTCCAAGATCAGTTCCAAGTAACTAAAAAAGAAAAAATAGGTATTGAAGATATATGTCTCTTTATTGTAAAGGTTTATGTAAAGGCCTGGTTTACAGCGTCATTTGCTAGTAAAGCACCGCTTCATGACTTAGACTTTTGTAAAGAACTCATTAATTATCAAAATATTGACAAAGAAATATCTCAAGCCGCAAGTAGGAAAATAGTGAACCATTTGTGGTACCTTAATTCAGTAAATGTTGGCTTATCTTTCTTTGATGACGATATTTCAGTTACCACTAAAAGAGAAATGGTTAAAGCTTTGAATAGGAAAGCACCAAATCAAGAGGGTATTAAACGACTTATGATTAGTAACATTACTGACGTTGAAAACAAGGAAATTCAGGACTTCATATGCGAGAACACTAAACAGTTTTTTCAAAAATTAGGTTTGTCTATGGAATTTTTGGAAAATGATCCAACAACATGGAGGGAAAATGAAAGTTATACCCGATGTTTCAATATTGTAAACAAAATTAAAGTTGTAAATGATGCCGCTGAGAGAGGAATCAAACTTATTACTGACTATAATGACATTTTAACAAAAAATGAAGATCAAAAACAGTTTTTACTCCAAGTTGTAAATGATTATAAATCACAGTTTCCAAATGTAAAAAAAGAAACCCTGTCGCATGCTTTGGCCTAGTGCAAAAAATATTGTTTTTATTACTATATGTCTTGTAGATTTAGGATAATATTTGGTACTATGTATGACAAAAACGTTTCATAATAAAATACACAAAGATAAAACGAGAGTTTTATTTCAAAAACTTCTAGTCCAGTTTTCTTAGACTACGAATTTACAGTAGTATGACACATGTCATAGTCACAACAGATAATGTCTTTGATATTTGTATGACTTGATTAGTCATTCTAAAGATAAATGTTAATGATTAAAAAAAAAACAATGCATCAACCAAAGAATGTAAATAATTCCATTTAATTTTATTATTGCATAATAATGCATTCTGCATTCTTCAATTTTCCTCAATAATATTTTGAGGGGACTGTATTTTCTTCAAATGGAACCATTTGCAGGGGTGAGAAATAAAAAATTTCGATTTCGAAAAAGATGGGCCACCCTACTACACATACAGGGCCAAATTAAGAACCTCTAAATTACTATTAATGAAGGAACAGCCATGGTGCCTTCAGACTTGGCTGTCACCTGGCTGTAGATTTCGGAGTAAGATTAACTAGATTATGATAGGAAATTGGTGTAGATCTTCAATAAAACTTTACCTGGTGCTGATTGTGGTAGATCATGAGTTGTTCATGTGCACCTTCTCGTTGAAGCAGAAAACGTGTCGAAGACAATTTCAAACACGTTTCCCCTTCATATCTGATGGTGCAGCCTTCCAAAATAAATTCAGAGGATACATAAGCCATGTCATCTCACATTATGACTAAGATTCAAATGCCCTGTGTGATTCTTTAAAAGAGAACATCTCATAAGGAACAGAAAGCGAAATACTGCTGAAATTCTAACTGTACTACATACAAACCAGGAACGCCTAGAACCTTAAAATCTGAATAGAAATAAAATCATCTTGTAGATGTAATATTTCAGAAAAGGGTAAATTTTTAACACCCTGTATAAGCAGAGACGCTACTGACCCCGGTTTCGCACGTAAAAAATTGTTAAAGACTGTAACCTTTTGTCCTAAAATTGAAAAATTAGCGGATTACTCCTAAAAACCTCATCGTGGGATACACTTTATATAGGTTTGTATATTAAATGATTTGTGAGAATATCTAATTGGACTTTCTTTATACTAACCTCGTCATTTAAGACTGTGGATTATCTGTTATAATTGTTAACTTTACTGCCAATGATTCTTTATTTCTATACTTTGCGTTGTGAATAATTGAGGTTATCTGGTTGGGCAAATAAAAACTATTATTATTATTATTATTATTTACCATAATTTCTCACATGGACATAATCGTCAACCTGAAAACTATTTATGATGTTTTAATTTAACGTTTACGCATACTAATACCCAGATAAGCTGGGAGTTTATTAAATTCATCCAAATTTCCGATTCTTTTTACGATAGTTTATTTTTATCGGGTTTTGAATCATCAAACGTTATACATCGTGAAGACTTGATTTACATCATCACACTATTTTATGCGAACTGAGAGTTGAGAGCCAAGGCAGTCGTGACTCGCTAGACAACAAAATCTTGGCGCCAGATGTTCATATTGTAGGTATACACATATGATTTGAAATATTTTTATGAATGCACTCTTGGTACTTCCTGAACTATAAATATGTTAAAGTGGAAACGATAATAAAATTAAAAATATTATATTTCATCTGTTTTAATTTTTTTTATTAACATTATCTTTAGCTTTCCAACAAAATAATGAAAATAATACGGTCCCAGTAAACACTCATAATTGGCACATAAATGATCACATGCACCGTTGCCAGCATTATCATAATTGGCACTTTTATGGGGAGCCACAAGCGGTCCATTGGCGAAATGTCCCACCGGCCAGCAGCTTGCCAACAGTGTACAATAATATTTATACATCCATAAAGTACGACATATGGACATCCTACTTTTTTATATAGATATATTATTCAGGACGCTTTTTACGAAAAAGTACAACTTTGACATGTAAGTACTTTACTTGATAAAAATTAAATAATTAATGCATAAATATTGTACTATGAATGTGTTTGTTATCATCCGTATATTCTATATACATATTTAATATTGTTTACCATATCTCCAATTTATTCTCACAAGGGTTGCCTGCAAATTGTAACGTTTATTAAGTTATTAAATACATTTTTACTTACCTTTAATAATTGCGGTCGGTGTGGTTCGAACCTGCATGTCTCCGTTGTCCGTATTACAGTACTGACTCTCTGACCAACTGAGCTATCTTAGTGACCGTTATTTCGGATGCTAAAAGCAGTATTTATGGTGATGTGTATGAAGTTTTTATTATGTGAAATGCGCATACGCGTAATCATTTAAAATATTAGCCTGCATATTACCATAAAAGTACCATCAACGTATAAAATGAAGGAGCATTTTTTATGGTTGCACAATAATTGACCATTTCTGGTTCTTATGTGGCAATTCATAACAACATGAAGCTGGTACACCTGCATATAATTTATTATGGACCACAAAAGGTTAGCCTATGCCATAAGAAAGCCATTGATCGCTACAATGGCCCATTTAAGGGCCGCAATTTTTGTGTTTGCTGGGGTGTTAGATTTGAATTTATATTAAAAACTAAAGTGTGTGTTTACAGGATATAATTTTTAGACTGTCCGATTGGGTCACTATTTAAGTTCGTAAATAGTGCAGTATTTTGCAGAAAAATATCGGGCAACAGGCAGCAAACCAGTACAAATTCCAAAAAAGGCTACTATTTCTCAAGATGGCGGCCGTAGCATAAAGTTAATCTTTGGTAGACTTTTAGTAGTAGAAGGCTAAATAATAGAACTATACCGAGACTATTTTCTCCGTTAAACGACTGCCGAATTGACAAAAAACGCAAGATCTAATGAAGAACAGAGATATTGCATACAATAGAGAACAACAATAAAAGATTAATTACAAAGAAGATGGTGTCATTTTCGAAAAATCAGAAATTTAGTAACAAAGTCTAAAAACAAAAAATATTTCAAAAGTATTGTTGACTGACATGACGTAAGCTCATGTGGAAAGGAAGTAGTAGGTGATAAAAAGAAAGATGTTACACTATTAGAAGTATAAGAAATGAAAAAGAAGGATAATAAACAAATTAAACAGAAATTAGCAACACATTCAACATGTACTTTGTGAGTATCATTGGTCAGGTTATTGAAAAGGAAGGGAAAGATGATAAAGGCTATTACGAAATAGCTAATAAATTTAAAAGAAACATCAATAGAAACAACAAGTTACTTGACTTTGTTGATCGCGAAGTAAGTAACGGCAAATTTGTAGTATCGATCTTATTTGATCTTTCTAGTGTATTTGACTCTGTTAACAAAAATATACTTTTCAGTAAGTTAGAAAATACTGGAATCAGAAGTAATCTGTTAAAATGGCTAATTTCTTACATGAAAAATAGAAAATTTATAATGAAATATAATGAGGCTGAATCCGACACACATGATGTTTTGTTAGGTATCCCCCAAGGATTAATCTTGGTGCCTTTATTATTTGCCATATACGGATAAAAAAGAACTCACAATTATGTACGCAGACGACACAGCTATTTTCGTATCAGCCACAAGTAACGATGATATACATGAAGCTATCAAAAATGTTGTGGATGAAATGAATGATTGGTGTAATAGAAATAAATTAATACTAAATGAGAAAAAAACGGTATTTCTAAATTTCAGTTCAAGAAAAATTATTTCATTTAACTCTCTACCGATAGGCACCACTTCGAAATTCTTGGGAACCTACCTATTTTATAGCTCACTCTCGTGGGAACCTCACGGTAACCATGTCTGTAGTAAATTAAACAAAGCCTATTTTGCCAGAATACAACTAGAAGATACTCTAGGTAAGGAGGGACTCATGGATGTTTACTATGCGCTAGCTTATTCTCATCTCAATGTTTGTGTCTGTGGAAGGTATAGCCAATTATATAGAATCTTTGTACTACAAAAAAGAATTATAAGGCTAATGTTTAATTTAAATTATTGCACAAGTACATTCATTACAATCAAAATTCTAACTGCACCCTGTATTTACGTTTATAAATGCTTATATACGCAAAATCAAACTTGCATGAATTTAAAACTTTAGATAACAGCCATGCGTACAATACGATACAAGCTTTCGATTCTGCGGCATAAAACAGTCTTTAAAGAATCACTTCATTATACAAGGGCGGATCCAGGGGGAGCACCAGGGGCAATTGCCCCCCCCCGAGGGCCCCAAGAAGAATAAGATCTAGTATTATTTATTATTGAATATTGAAAATGTCGATATAATTATTGATCGTACGGCCGCAGTGCCCCCCCCCCAGTAACCTTTCTGGATCCGCCCTTGTCATTATAATAGTATAATACTATATAACTGTCTAAATGAAAATCTCAAAAATCATCAACTATCTAAATACAAGAAGCGAATAAAAAAATTACTCATAGAAAGTGTCTTTTAAGGGGCGAGCGTAGAGGCGAATTCAATGTGAATATCAGTCGATATTCCATTGAAGCAACGTCGAGCGCGGTTAGTACCTGGATGGGTGACCCATCTTGGGAAATACAGCGTTCTCGTCTGACCTTCTAGCGGCTTGTATATCAGTGTATACGCGGAAGCTACGTAATTTCAGACGAGGATTACGTAGTGGATATACCATCCTTCGGAGGAGATGTAAAGCAGGCGGTCCCTTGTCTATTAAATGCTAGGCAAGTAAAAGCTCTTCTTAAGGGAAGAGGTTCGGCAAAATTTCCAGGTTGGGGGTAGCTCGTCTCCTGGCGTCGGTGATAGGCCCTGGTAGCGGAAATAGGCCGACGTTAAATAGTTAAAAAAAAAGTGCCTTTTATAGTATTGAGTTTTTAGCTTTACGGTTGTAATTTTACTAGTTGATATTATGTGTAGGATTTTTTGTGCATTTTGATTATGTATTCATTTTAAGCCCTTTTTAAATTATGAAATAGTAAATTTTTGTAATTCTTACTTTTGTGACATTTTATATGTATATTGTCTTGTATGTTCTATACTATAATTTATGTTTTATATCGTGATTAGGTATATATTTTATATATTTAACCTTGACTTGCCACATGTACATAATTATGTATCTATTTATTGGCCAATAAACTATCTATCTAATGCCTATTTTGAAAAGGCAATCTAGTGAACTATACTTTGGCATTATATTAATATAATAAATAAAAAATGTTTATCTTAATTTCTGTAAGTTAATAATCTTGCTACCTTTTAATATTTCATCTAAGTTATATAGACCCGAAACTTGAAAAAAGTTTGCATATATGCATTAATTTGATGGATGAGTGATGACAATTTAATTTAAAACCAAACAGGACAGGCATAATGTATGTTTATAAATGATGACAAAATTTAAAAATTCAACTAAAAAGTGAATAATTTATCACTCAGCGTAGAAAGCTTGCCAAACGATATTAAAATTACCGTTATCAAAGCACTCAAAAGGAGGGAGATGTATCATTAATAATAAGCTATCGAAACATAATTTTATATTCTACCTCTTCAAATATTACAATTTCCGTCGATGACAAATATATACAGGAGATTCACAGGTTTCTCCTCCGACTCATCACAATCAAAAGACATAAAAAAATGGAGTTTTACAATTTGATAATTTTTATACGGATTCATAGATGAATAATAGTCAAGTCATCACGTAGTTAATAGAGGGAGCGTAGAGAAATTAGCCATTGTTTGAAATTGTTTGTCATGTTTTGTCCAAAAATCGTAGATTTCAGATTTCTTGAAATAGGTACCACTACTATCCTTGATGATCACGAGTAAAAGTGGCTGGAGCTGAGAAAAATCCTAATACTAACCCAAATACTAGGTTAGGTTAGGTTAGGTTGATATGTGAGTGGGCTAGTAACAAACCCCCCACCGCGACCATTCGGTCTATCGTGGCTGACTCCTAATAATTATATTTTACCCAGTAACTTCAGCTTTTTAATAAAGCCGACCACCTAATTGGGTGAGAGGTTCTCCAGGTCCTCTGGCAGCAGTTGCCCTTTGCCAAAGAGTGAGAAACTGGTTCTTTTTGCAGCAGGACAGTGTATAGGCCAATTAGAGTTCTTAGGAGTAACCTATTTAATTCTAATAGTTTTTTAGTTTTTGATTTCAGAGGGTATGTAATAAACTTCTTTGAATGAACTCATCCTGGTAGTTCTTGCCAGTACTGGAGGATTTTCCTTTCGGTCCAGGCTAAGGTGGTTATTTTCGCAGTGCTTACCGATATGCCAAGCACTGGTTCTGGTCCGATAAATTTTGATATAGCACCTTCCCTGGCAGACTGGCCCGGTATCCACACCAGAGTTAATTTGTTGCATCTGCCCAATCGGGTTAGAGCCTTTTGGTAGTTCCAGACCAATTTAGAATTGCAGCGATGTGAGCTAAGAGTTTTGAGAACTGCTTGGCTGTCTGAAAAGATTCTTATTGATCTGTGTCTAGGATGCATCTGTTCAAGCCTCTTTGTACACAGTTCAGTGGCGTGAACTTCTGCCTGAGAGATAGTCGCATAATTGCCCAGGCTCGAAGTAATTCTTACCTTTAGGTTGCGACTGTATGATGCGGCTCCAACTCCCGCAGGGGCTTTGGAGCCGTCTGCTCTTTGTAGGTCGGTTTTGTTCCGATCTTATTCGTCTCTTCCAGGAAACAGGACAGTAAAAGGCAGTTCATAATTGGTCACGATAGACATCACATCTGAAAGCATTCCCAGGATGTCATGACACTCCATATCATCTGACAGCCTGTTGAGTTCCATGATGCTGCGGCATATTAGTTGTCGCTTGTTGAAGTCTGTATGTTGCCCACCTGGCCTCTCTCTCCAAATAGATGTGAAGTGGGGATAAATCCAGGAAGATTTCTAGAGCGGCTGACGGTGCTTTACTTATTGCACCAGTTGTCTCTGTAAACCAGAGAGTTTGGCTTTGGTCGTTTGTTGTAGCCCTTTCGTATGGAGCCATACGCTACCATTGGTCTTATGACCAATATGTTTGTTGGGACCTATGCCCCAGGTTTTTCCACAAATTCTGCGACATGTCCAAAAGGAGAGTCTTGCTTTGTAGATTATCTTTTCCAGATGGGAGTTCCAGTTGAGTGATTTATCTAGTGTAACACCTAGGAATTTCACTTACCACGTAAATGAAATTCAAACACTAACGGAACAATGTAAACTAATTTTCAACATACTTTCAAAATAAACGTATAGGCAACAATGTTTGGGAATCAATTTACTGGACACCATATTTTTCCTAGCAACTTAAAAGGTATTATACTACATTATAAAACACGTTGTCTGAAATTTTAGATATTTCATTGCAGAGAAATAGGAACATGTTTTCTATGTACGTCGGTGTACCTCTGCGTTATACAAAAATATGGAGGAGGTGGTTACATAACCATTATTTTAATAAATGAATTGGTCGAGATGCAGATGCATATACTAAGTCACCTGCTCCTGATTTTAATCTTGTTGATTTCACTGTGCGGGGTTTAAGATACTCAACTTAATAATATTGAACAGTTGAAAGAAAATTCAGAGTCAAGAGTTTACAATGCTACACATAAAGCAGGAATTATGCAGAGAATAAAACGTTCTGTAAAAATAATTCGATATTGTATGAACGAAAGAAAGAGTTTTTTTGGTTATTACTAATGCCTAAATGCTATATTATATTCCAGATAGCACAAAACGTCTTTAAGACGCTCACATTGTATCTTATTTATGTCTGAATGTCTTAATTCCTCATAAAGTTGTCTTAAATACGTCTTTCCTTAGACGTCTGTAAGACGTCTGATTTTTACGTCTTAAAGACGTTTTGAAGACGTCATAATTACGATGTCAATGTTAGAATTGCCCAAAAAAACAAAAAAATGTTAACAAAACTGTTTTTTCAATTTTGCTATGTTTTTGTTTATATTTCTGTAAAATGTCTGTGTATTTTTTATGGTACTTTGTCATTAATAATTTAATTTTAATCTTTTTTGTAAATTATTAATAGTATCATTAGATTTAAATGAAAGATTAATGTTAACATAATAAATTACAGCCGGATTGCTCAGCAAAATCTAGTCGTTGCAATTTCCAACTATACAGTTTTTAAGTGAATAATACTATAACCGTTCAGTGGCCGCGTGAGTTAAAGCGTTGACTTACAAATCCGCGGTTCGGTCCCTGCTGACTTCGTTTTTCGTTCGTTAAAACAATTGCGAAAAAAGTTTTGGTTGATTTTTATAAAGGTAACTGTTGCTTGTAAAACCGATACCTATACAAATGTACTTTTTTTCAGTTTTAGGTCTGTTTTAGACCAACAATGGACCTTGAAAAGACGTCTGTAAGACGTCTGAATTTTTAACATAAGACCTAAATAAGACGTTTTTAAGACGTCTGTACGGCGAAAATGGACGTTTTTAGGACGTTGTGAAAGTCTAAGGAAGGCGTATTTAACGTATTTTAGACATCTTTGTGCCGATGACTCTGAAGTAGTTTCTTCAAACACCAAAACACTTGAAGACTACACTCGAATACTATAACTCTATGCGCATTTCTCCAACTATGTTGACTTCATCTGGAGATGATCAAAAGTACTGATTGAGTTTTAATCACCTGCAGAATATGCTAAATATCATTTTCCTCTGTACATATTCCATTAATTTTTTTTGTTCATCCTATATATTTTTATTGGAAGTTTCTTCCTTGACAATAGCGTCAATTACCCGCCAAATATTTTTTTTTCCATCAAATAGTTTTCTAGACATAGCCTTAACAGACGAACAAATGAACAGACGGGCGGGCGGACGGATTAATAGACAGACGGGCAGACAAGCTAATGGAATTGAAGGAAATCGAAAGAAACTTTCGTAATCTGCATGGTTTGAAACATGAGAATCCTAAGAAATGTCGAAGAATGCTTTTTTCCCATGATTACAATATTTCCTCTCAGTAAGAGAAGGAAGCAAAAATTAAAAATGTTAATTTTTACTAGGATCTAGAAAACTCCAAGAGGCAGCCTCCCTCCTAGAGGACTAGTGTAACAAATGGAAGGTAGCAGTCAACGGCGAGAGAAGCAAGGCGGTACTCTTCAAGAAGGTAAGAAAAGAAATCCTCACTGGTCACGTATCTATGTACGGCGAGGACATCTACTGGCAGGATACCGTCAATTACCTTGGCGTGATCATGGACAAAGGCCTAATATAAACACAATAAAGGAAAACCGCCGCCTAAAAAATCACTACTTCCACATCCAAAATTCTGGCTGATGTCAAAAAAATATATTAAAGTCTTTGATTCTTGTGTACATTAAATCACCATTTTATTTTTTAATAATGGGGCTGTGAGTGGTAGTGGGAGTGGCTGATGTTAAAACAAATTTTGAGGCCTATGGTTCTTTGGTATGGTAACTTTCATGGGCACACGATTACTCTGGAACCGTTTATAATATCGGGGCAAATCAGACAAATGAACCCCGTGAGGAGGACAAACAAATTCATCGATATGTGAAAATGATTACTGTGAAAATTACTGTGCACTACTGTCAACAATTCGAACTGAAGTTTTGAATTGTATGTATCCTCAAAGGGTTCTTTTGTCTGATTTGCCCGAGTTGACTGGAAATTTGGTAATTCCATGTATTATAACGAGATCTGAAAGCAGATTATATTTTGATCTTATTCCGTTAAAGTGTTAAATGGGGGTAGTTGGGGGGTAGATAGGGGGGTAGATAGGTAAAGCAAGTAAGAATTCATAAAATTGGGATTTAATGTGTGTACGGGTAGCCAAGTTCTAATTTATTTGGCATCAGCTACCTCTTCTACTACCCCCATTACCACCCCCACCTCAATATTAAAGTGGGTAAAAAAATATAATTGAAATTTAATGTGCGTACAAGAACCAAAGGCTTCAATTTTCTCTTGTCATCGGTCACCTCCTCAACCGTCCCCCTTACCACCCACACCCCATTATTTAAGGGGGCAAACAAACATTGTGATTTAGTGTGTGCACAAGAATCAAAGGCCCTAAAATTTTTTTGACACCAGCTTCCTCTTCTACCACCCCCACTACCATATATGGCATATCGTTTTAAGGCGTTTTAGACAGTTTCAAATACTATATTATTATAAAGTTCTATGAATAATTTTGTCCACATAGTGGAGCGCAAATATAGTCATATTTTCTTTCGTTGAATAGATTTGGATAAGAAATCTGTATGTAGAAGTAGTGATTTCTTATGCAGCGGTTTTTTACTTGTTGCTATAACAAGATTCTATAACTCTATAACATTAAACAACTAAGTTTCTTAGTAATTTTTGATTGCTCCACCCCATATTACATATTACATACAACGATTTTTGTTTATTTTTCCAACCATGTATATTTATTGTTCATATAAAAAATAGTCCAATGAAGAGCGAAATTTGTGAAACTCTCAACAATATTCTGTAACATTTCACTATTAAGTCCAAAATGTGTGAAAAATACTGTCAACAATATTTTGTAACATCATTAATATTTGACTTTTGACTGTTCCACCCCTATTTATATTGAGCAATTTTGAGTTACCTTTGGCCGACTCTATATATATTTTATATTCAACTTTAAAACGATCCAATGAATAGCCAAGTATGTGAAAAATGCCCTTAACAATATCTTTAGTATTGTGTTTAATAATATGTGACTGCTTCACCCCCATTTACTGCACTAGGACTATTCATGACTTTTGATCAACCCTGTATATTGATTGCCGCAATGATTGAATACCAAGAAGCAATTTAAAACTACAAACAACATAATCATCAAGGTGCAATGCAACACCTACCTTGCACCTTCAACCCTTCCTTGCCCTAAAGCGGTGGGGGTTGCAGTAGTATCGGCAGTAGTATCGCCATGCTCGGCCCCAGAAGTAGTAGCTATTTCGTCTATGTCAGAGTCGATCCCCCTGTCGAAATCCATATAAAAGGAATCCCTGGAATCACTGGAGCCCCGCCGGAGTTTCAGACTTAAATCTGGCGAACTATCATCACCCATCGTGAATTATTATAATTTTTTATTATTAGGTACACATTTTAAAAAAATACTTCACATATTAACTACGTATTGTCACATATTTTTCGATTTTCTGTTAATTTGTACTGTTTAGAACAATTGTCGGTGTAAATACTAGCTACTACATTACGATATTAGTTGAAAGAGTCTATTTGTGTTCCCCTAGTCGGTCTTTCTTTCTGCTTACTGTGCACACCACTGATGCACAAATCCCTTTCATGTTGTAGCGCCGTAGAGCAAGCGAGTCAACGACATAGCGATGCAGAAGACTGGGAGTAGGGGGTGTGTATTTTCAGAGGGTTAATGTACAGGGGTGAGTTTACTACGAGTGGCAGAGTGAAATGTTCGTTGTGGCTCTGTTGCACCAACGGTTGAAAAGTAAACTATAAATGACTGACTAATATATTCTTCAAATGTATTAAGCCCTAATTTTAATCGGGAATATCTCAAAGACGAAGAAGTGAAAAAAATTATTTGTTCATTATTTGTCTATTGTAAATTACTCACTAAATTAATTATATTAAAACATTATGAATATTATTTAATTTATACCACATCATTTTTTAAAAATCACTTATTTTTATGTGAAATTTTGTAGTGGGATGAAGAAATATCCTTCTTATAAGTGGTAATTTTTTCAATTTTCATTCTTTTTCCGACATTAACTTCTAATCGAATAATCAATTATTCGAAAGAAACATTTTAAAAAATAACAACGGTTAATTAATTACACCATTTGGAACAAGTAAATAAATAAAGAATAACGCGTTCACAATAAGTGATGCGACGTCGAAGGGGAATGCTTGTAGTCGCTAATCCGGACGGGACTTAAAAAGGCTTTATATGCATTTTTACTTAGCAATATAGTAATCTTGATAGATTATTATCCATTCTTTTCGCCGCTTTCCTATAAAACACAATTTAAAAAAAGTCATGAACAAATGAATTGAAATTTATAAAGACTCTGTTTACACACATCAGCTTTACATAAATAAGATTTATAGATATTTGTAGAAAACATTGTGATGTAAAGGTGTGTAAAACAACAAAATATTTTTTCACGTCATTGAAATAAAAAGTAAATGTAAAAAAACTTAGGTACTATAACGAAAAAGATAAAAATTTAAAAAAATGTCTTAAAATCTTGTCGCGCGCGAGAAGTTCATATAGGAATTACTTTTGTTTGACAGAGATTGTAAGTCCCTAAATATTCTTTTTATTTGTATTCACGCGACAAGCTTTTAAGACAATTTTTGTTTTAATTTGTTTCGTTTTAGTACACCTAAATAATAATAAAAGCTTGTTTTTAAAAAGTTTTTTACGTTTAATTTCATTTTTAAAATTTTAGTTACGTCTCAATTAATGTTATAATTTCATTGCGTTGCCATTACTTAAAACCAGTTCCTTCGCCATTTCTTAGAATACAACGTCTGAGTGAATACACTATCCGATCAAGTTATAGTGTTAAAACTAAAAAACACACTTCTCGGTTCCATATTATTATATTGTCACCATAACTACACGTGTATGCAAATTTCAACTCAATTCGACGTCGTTAAGTGCTTCAAAATTGACTTGCAAAAATTCTACTAAACATACTAACATACAAACAAACATATTAACTTACTAACCGATGTATGTTTAGTTAAATCTTATATCAGCAACAAACGCAATTTGTAACATTTATCATTATACAGGGTGTCCGAAAGTAACGTTCGAATATTTCGGTAGGTGGTTCTACACCCAAAAATGGAAAAGTTTATATGAATGGAGGTCCGGAAATGCTTCCTAACGGAGCTACACCCCTCCGAAGATAGTATAAAAATGTGTTTTTTCTTAATTGAAGGGGCAAGTGGATGAATGTGTTATGTTACCAATACTTAATTTGTCACAAAATCGATTTTAAGTTATTTTTCTGTGAATTTTACATTAATAATGCCCGGGACTTGAGTTTTTTTCTAATCATCCTTCTGAACAGTTCTGTCTTGAAAGGTATGAAATAAAATTATCATATTTTCTAGTTTTTGCTTTAAAAAATATTTATTGTACATAACATGTTCTTCCATGCAACACAGAAAAATAAATGTATACCTATGAATGGAAGAATGTGCTATGAGATAATGACTTAAAAAACAGTGGACGGCGTAAACTAAGTAAATAAAATAGGACAATAAAACAGCATAATGAAAAGAATTGCAGTGTATTATGAGACTATTTGATCCCCCTCTTTTTTGTTTCTCTGATTATGGTTAGGTTTGATTCTTCATTTTTACTTACACATCCAGTGGAAGTATAGTAACGACAAAAAAATTTTAAAAAAATTTTTATTGTTCAAATAGTCTTAGAATATCATGAATCGTTGAGATTTTAAGTTTGAGCGAAAAAAAATTCTGTCTGTCGGTCTGTCTAACTTTTTTTATACGCACGTTTACTCTGGAACCGTTTAAGATATTGACTTGAAATTAGTACTTTAACGAGATCTGGAACTAGATTATCTTGTTCCGTCGAAGGGTTGGGGGTAAATTGGGGTAAATTTGGGGTAAATAAGTAAATCAAACAGGTAAGAGTCCATAAAATTGGTATTTAGTATACAGGGTACACCAGTTAAAGTCCCCGAGCTTGTAACTTTCTTATTTTATTTATTTAAGCGATAACCATGTTGGGCACATCAAATTGTAGACATTTTTAAAGCCTTTGAACATGTATACAGAGTGATTTAAAAAAATTTTTTTTGGAAAAATTGTTAAGAAAGGAAACTTAATTGCTTTGAATATTTTTTTACCTCACCTTGTACATGAAATGTGTTAATGTTTTCTTATAAAGATTTTAATTAGCTTCAATTTATGTTATTACGTCATATTCAAAATTCTTTTTTGTTTTAGAGAAAGAAATTAAAAACCCTTCTTCCGATCCCAAACTGATTTTTTTTAAAATAACTGAAAAAATGTAAATAATAATTTTATGCTTTATGTGTAAAAGACACATCACAAACAATCCTCAACGTAACAAAACAGCAACAAGAAACAAAAGAAATAAATATTTTAAAAAAAACTATTAAAATGTACTAAATAATAGGAAACTGCAAAATTTGTATTTAAATTTTTTTTTTTTAATAAATTTAAATTGAAGCTAATCAACAGAAAGTATTGCAACATGACATATGCATTCATTCAAATAATCTAAGAAATATTGTCTGTGCGCATATGAAAGTTCGTGACAAGATACAGTGGTACAAAACATGTTCTTTCACCAAAAATCTCAATTTCTGTAACATAACACATTCATCCACTTGCCCCTTCAATTATTTTAAAAACTACTACTACTAGAGAGACGAGATCTCGTACATGTGGTAATTTTATCATGAGAAATCGTTTGATGTTGATGAAAACGGTGACAATGGCAAGGGGCGTACGAGTGGGGGGGGGGGGGGGGGGGGGCTCCTGATTAAAACCCTTTCGCATCGGGCGAATTGGCCTCACAAACGGGGATTTTTTGCGTTCGCGCAATCGTGCGTCTTCCGTTTATTATGTTCGCGCATCAATCTTCCCGACTCCAAACACGCGCCCTTATATGCGCAAGTTGAAAAAACGAAAATAGAAGGTATACGTTTTTTTAATAGGTATGCAAACATATAATATATAATTGTTAAAAGTATACAACGTTCTTACTTCATTAAAAATCTAAAAAAAAAGTTGTTTTTTTTTAATAATTATTATTATTGTTCGCGCGTATTTTTATTTGGTATATACAGAATGTGTATACTGAAGAACTAATGCAAGTTGCATCAATATTCCAACACCACATAGTCCCCACACCATAATAACATCCAAGCCTTTTTACATCTAAGAAAAAATTTTTCATGCTCATTATCTGCTAAATATTTATTTTCCTGTTCATTTTGTAAAAAATTAAATTTATTTTAAGAAAAATTTGCAGCTGTTCACTCACAATAGACTGCGTCTGACACACTCAAGAATAAACTGCGTGTATACAACTGTTTTTCAGCTACAGCTTGAAAATGCTTTTAAGCAATTATCAGACCACAGTCTTGCCCCTCTCGATTTTAAGTAGTATTCACGTTCGAAAATATGCATTTCCCGCACATATGTCAATCAGAGATTTGCGCGTTTTTGCGGCTCCCGTCGTGAAAGGGTTAAAATGCTCATAATTTTTTGCTTTGACATTTTTTTTATTTTTGACTTTGAATATGGTTTCTCAGATGAATTTTTAAAGAAAATGTACTCTTGGTGAAAATTCGTAGAACGTATCGTTTTCTTTTAAAACCCAATTGAAAAGTTCGATGTAAAAAGGGCGATTGAACAATTGCGAACAAAAAAATCAAAGTTGGCTTATTTCAACCAGATAGAATTGTCATTATTAATAAATTTTACCGTCAAACTTATAAAGTACTGATAGCGACTGAAAAATGGAACACTATTCTTTTGAAGAAATGGCAGATATACATTTCATGGTAAGGCTAACGGGAACGCTTCCGAAGCGCGTAGGTTTCATGAAGAATCATTCAATGATGGTAGATAGATCCCCTGTGACAAAACCTTCGTCAGTTTACGTAGCAGACTTCGCAAAAGAGGGTACTTTCAAAGAGAATTCAAGCGACTCTGGGAGACATCGCACCATAGATGTAAAGGAATTAGTAGCAGCTAATCCAGGAACCAACACCAGGCGAATTGCCATGCAAGAGGGCATTCCGAAAAGTTGTATTTGGAAAGTTCTTGGTGAACAGTTGCTTTATCCTTACCACCTACAGAGAGTCCAGGCATTAAAACCTGAGTATGTTCAGTCCAGGATGGATGTTTGCCAATGGTTGAGGCGAACTTGGCACGTAGACCCTTATTTTATAACTAGAATACTTTTCACCGATGAAGCCGGTTTCACTAGGGATGGAATAATCAATTTCCACAATACTCATGTGTGGGCTGACGAAAGCCCACATCAAATTTTTGAATCAGAGCATCAAGATCAGGGACGGCGCCAGACTGGCCAGGCCGGGGGGGCACAATTTTTTTTTTAGGTTTGTAGGTACGCACATAAATTTATATATTGTATAGTAGTACAGAAAATAGGAACTATAATTCTAATAAAACAAAAATATAATATCTTCGTTTAATTTAAACTAGGAATCCAGGGGGACACTTGGGGGCACAGTTCACTTTGGGAGGGCACGTGCCCCTGTAGCCCCCCCCTTGGCGCCGTCCCTGGTCAAGATAGATTTTCCATCAATGATTGGGTGGGAATACTCGGTGACCTTTGTTTTGCCAAATCGTTTAAACGGTCAAAATTATCTAGATTTTCTGGAAAATAGTATATTTAATTTGCTCCACGATGTGGCATACTATTTTATGTATAAAATGTATTTGGTGCACGATTTAGTTTGAACGTTAGGGCACATTTAAATGCTGTTTATGGATAGGGATACTGCGAGGTGGTCCGTAGCTTGGCCCCCTCATTTTCCGGATTTAAATCCCATTGACTACTTCATATGGGGCTATTTAAAATCTTTGGTTTGTGCAGTCCTTGTTCGAAATGTTCAAGAATTGGAGCAAAGGGTGGTGGATAGATGCGAACTCATAAGAAATATACGTGGTATTTTTAGAAATGTAAGGAAACACTTTTTGTAATGATAAAAAAATAATAGGTGATAAGAATTCAGTTCAGTTTATTAATGTATGTACATTTAATGACATTTCTATATCGTTGAAACAAGCCAACTTTCATTTTTTGAAGACGCAATTGATCAATCGTCCTTTTTACATCGAACTTTTCAATCGGGGTTTAAAGGAAAACGATATGTTCTACGAATTT
Organism: Rutpela maculata; assembly: GCA_936432065.2. NCBI lineage: Eukaryota > Metazoa > Arthropoda > Insecta > Coleoptera > Cerambycidae > Rutpela > Rutpela maculata. Next base: position 20,486,757 of record OW386288.2, read on the forward strand.
TCACCAAGAGTACACACATTCTCTTTATAAATTCGTCTGAGAAATCACATTCTAAGCCTTAAATAAAAAAAAATGTGAAAGAAAAAAATATTATGGGCATTTTAATCAGGACTCCCCCGTTTCGTACGTCCCTTGCCCCTGCTCCCCGTTTTCATCAGCACCAAACGATTTATCATAACAAAATTACCGCAGTACGAAATTTCATCCCTCTAGTAGTAGTAGTTTTTAAAATAATAAAGAAAAATCATATTTTTAAACCATCTTCGGAGGGACCCCCGTTCATATAAACTTTTCTTCATATTTGTGGGTGTAGAATCACCTACTGAAATATTCGAACGTTATTTCCGGACAAAGGTATTATAACTTTTAAGTAACCACTGGAGCTATGGTACAACAGCCATGAGCAGGTAGAAGATCATTGATTTTTACTAACGATACCACCCTATGCATTTTATCTTGGTCTATGCTATCGCACGTGTATATAGTGTATACCGTTCATTCATTAATTACGAAAATTGGAAAGTAATTATCACACCACATACCCCCAATAATCACCAAATTACCTATTATAAATAATTATAGGTAAAAATGTTGATTGTCAAAAAAAATTGTTATGTATCTTCTCATGGTTATACTGCTTGTTTAACGACTTAAAGTAGATATTTAAAGACGGAAATATTCGTCACAGTAAAAATTACAACTAATTATATACGTCATAACTCATTCTGTTACGAGGTTAATTTTAATCTCAGAGGCTTTTCCGATCGTTACGTTTAATACGTTGAGTCAAACAAATCGTTGAAAAGACCGTGAGATTAGGAGGTTGTAGACTGATACTTTTAAGGGATAATTTTTGCTCTAAAAATAAATAATAAACGAGTAGAAGTTACAGTCAGACGTGGCCGCGTGCGAATTTATATTTTGCACGAACATGGATGGCACCATTCACAAAAAAAATCACAAATTACACCTGTACACAAAAAAAGGTGACTTTAATAATACATATAGTTATAGACCCCTCTCTATTATAGCCATTATCTCAAAAATGTTTGGGATCGCTCTTAAAATATATTACTAGAATATTTTGAAAAAAAATAACTGACTAAACCAGGCGCGCAGCCAGGGGGGGGGGGGGGGCGCCGTCTTCCATGAACCAAAAAATAAAGAAGCATAATCACTATTAATAGAAATAGTCCCTTTAAATTAGGAAATATTTAAGAAAATTTTCCCACAATTATGAGACCTGTAAAAAGTTAAGTATTACATATATAATAATTATGTATACATATATAATATATGAATTTTAGCGTTTTTTCGTCCTTTTCTCTGTATTGAGGAAAACTATGCATTTTGGTGACAAATATCAAGAGAGCAAAGTAGTAGAGCATAAAATTTCCTACAAATTTTGTCTCTACCTTTTTTTCTTTCGAATTGCGCTTAGTTTAGCCGCTTGAGGGCGCGAAATAAATAAATATACATATAGACTTTGGCGCCTTTTTTTTTAGATTTTGAGCCAAAATTATACATTTTTATGAAAAATTACGTGAGATCAAAGTTGTAGAACATACAATTCACTATCTACTTTTTTTTTTTTTATTTTCATAAAAATATATACATATATATTATGTTCTACAACTTTGTTCTTACGTAATTTTTCATAAAAATGTATAATTTTGACTCAAAATCTAAAGAAAGGCGCAAAAGTCCATATGTATATTTATTTCTTTCGTGCCCTCTAGCGGCGAAACTAAGGGGAATTCGAAAAAAATTATAGAGACAAAACTTATCGGAAATTTTATGCTCTCTTGATATTTTTCACCAAAATGCATAGTTTTTCCTCAAAATAGAGAAAAAGACGAAAAAACGCTAAAATTCATATATATGTATAATATGTATATATTTCTCAAAAACCACCCTTTTTTAGAACTGTGTGGGATGAAAATCATGATTAGACAACCCAAATACTTTTCTTCTTACAGGTCTCATAATTGTGGGAAGATTTTCCATAAAACAGCGATTTTTTGACTAATTTGAAGGGACTAAAAGCAGTATCCAAATTATTTCTTGAAATTAATATTTTGTAATTAATGCCAATATTATCTAGTAGAGCTTTTGAGAAGTGTAAACTATGCATGCGTACTGCAAAATTTTATGACATGTCTAAGGCATTTGATATCGTTAACCATGATGTTCTAATAGAAAAATTGGAATACTATGGGATCAGAGGAAAAGCCTTAAAGGAGACTACAAAGATACCTATAGGGAATGGCCTGTAGGAGGATAAGCTCCACCTTATGTTGAATTGAACTAGACTTTGGACTGATTCGTATGCATTTAATTTGAGTTCCATAGGATGATGGGAACATGGTTGAAATGAGAACATGTATACCAACAACTTCTTCAATCGAAGCAGGTTGAAGATAAGTTACATTGTTAAAACCACTGATGGTTTTAGACCGAGCTTTCAAGGGATATAAAGCAATTCTTACCTATATCTATCAATAAAATTTTGTGTAAACACGTTTAAGCTAAAAATAAATACTTCCACATCCAGATTTTCCATCCAAGTCTCTCACAACGAAAAAAAATTGTATGTGGAAATAATTGCTTATGGAACTTTAATAATATAATATTTGAAATCGTCTACCCCAAAAACCCATAAAACAATGTCCCACATCGGCAGTAAGGTGGGAGTGGTGATATGATAGTGGGGGTGGATGAAGTAAAAAAAATATTTTGAGGTTTTCGGTTCTTGGACATTCACTAAATCATATTTTTTTTTACCCCCTTTAATAATGGGATGTGGGTGGTAATGGGGGTGGCTAAAGTCAAAAAATTTTTTATATACTAAATACCAGTTTCATTGACTCTTATCTGCTTGATTTACCTATTTACCCCCATTTACTTTAATTTACCCCTGAACCCTTCAACGGAATAAGATGAAAATATAATTCAGTTCCATTTCATGTTAAAATACATACGTGTACCAAATTTCAAGTCCATATCTTAAACGGTTCCAGAGTAACCGTGCGTGTAAAAAGAAAGTTACCGACAGACAGACATTTTTTTTCGCTCAAACTTAAAATCTTGACGTTTCATGACACTCTAAGCCTATTTGAACAATAAAAATTTTCAAATTTTTTTTTGTCGTTACTTATACTTCCACTGGATGTGGAAGTACAAATATCCTTTTACAGAATGCCTTTTACTCATATGACGAATACTTTGACTATTTTGGCTCCTCGCTTAATTTGTTGTCTGTCTAATTAGATTATTATATTTAACGCCATATTCTGGTTCGGTTCTGGTTCTCGGCTTCGCCTCGACCATTCAAAAATCGCCTTACACTTAAAAGTAAACTTTCGCATCTAGTAATGTAAATAACTATATTATCACCTCCATCAAAAAACCGCTGCCCAAGGAATCACTACTTTCACATCCAGATTTTCTATCCAAGTCACTCACAACGAAAAAATTTTGTATGTGGAAATAATTGTTTATGGAATTTTAATAATATATGGTATTTGAAATCCTCTACCTCAAAAACCCATAAAACGATGGGGGTGGTGATAGGGGGGTGGTACACTGGGGTTGGATGAAGTAAAAAAATATTTTGAGGTTTTTGGTTCTTGTACACACTAAATCACAATTTTTTTCATCCCCTTTAATAATGGAGTGGGGCGGTAATGGGGGTGGCTAATGCCAAAAATTTTTTTGAAGCCTTAGCTTCTCTTGTATATACTAAATACCAATTTTATGGACTCTTACCTTGATTTACGTATTTACCCCAATTTACCCCCCAACCCTTCGACGGAACAAGACGAAAATATAATCTAGTTCCAGATCTCGTTGAAGTACATATGTGTATCAAATTTCAAGTCAATATCTTAAACTGTTCCAGAGTAAACGTGCGCACAAAAAAAAAGTTACAGACAGACAGACCTACACACAGACAACATTTTTTTCGCTCAAACTTAAAATCTCGACGTTTTGTGACATTCTAAGCCTATTTGAACAATACAAATTAAAAAAAAACTTTTTGTCGTTACTATACTTCCACTGGATGTGGAAGTAATTAATATTTTGGGTCTGTGCGTTTGCCAATCTTGACTAAGCGCAAAGCTCGGTCAAATTGACCGTGAGCGCAAAGCACTGGGCGCTAACTTCAAGTGAGAAGAGAGAGACAACAGGCAGCTTTCAACTTTGACTTTGATGTCAAATCCGTGTTTGATATCAATGACATAACCACACTTATAATTTAAATAAATATTTTTACTTAAATTCATTTACAGTTCGTCAGGATGATTCAACACAGGATATGTTCTCTTATTAATTCAGGTAACCTAGTAATAAATCTATCGTTATTGAAAGTTACTATAAAACTACTCGTCTTGATGCAGGTACTCTTTATTTACAACCTAGAAGATTTTTGACTACTACAAATGCACTATGTTTAAATCAGAAATGGAGAAAAGAAAGAGGATTACCTCTCAATCCTAACCGTAGCGGTGTACTAACAGATGCTCCCGATTACACATTTCTGGACGGTAGGTTAACTCCTTGTGGAATGCGTCAAATGGAGAGAATAGCGAAACAGAGGGGAGTAACGCAACAAATTATAAATCTTTCAAAAGAAATCGATTTTGCTGTTGATAGACACAAGCAATTACAGATAGACGAGCAAAACCGGAGGAAAGACATTCTTAGGAAGAAATTAAAACCTAAAGGTGTAATTGTTAAAATCTAAGTAAAATTTTTACGTTGTACGTATCTAGATGTAGGTAATCAATAAATTATGCAAATTTTTATCTAAGATAAACCTTTTTTTAGTTTACGATGAAAAATAGTAGGTAGGTATTGTCGTGCGCAAAAAAAATGAGACAGGTCTATGACGTATTTTTGCTAAAATCAAGTTGTGTATATCTAACTTTAATTTTTGTGACATTGTCAGTTATTTGTCAAAATTCATTGCAAGTGTGCAAAAACTAATATGCCCCATATAAGCGATTTAGCTAAAGCTGGAGTTATTGCTAAAGCAGAAGATGGATGGTCAAAGAGACAAATTGCAATGCGTTATAATATTAATAAAAATTCGGTGTGTAACATTTTAAAAAAGTGGAGAATAGACGGTACGATTAGTAGAAATCCTGGATCAGGGTGACGAAGGATATCAACTCAGCAACAAGATTTGCAATTGGTAAATACATTACTAGAAAATCCATTTTACTCAGTTATTCAGGCTGCTGAAGAAACGAATTTTCCTGGATCGAGTAGTACTGGTCGCCGGCGAGTAAGAGAATCGGAGCTACGCTGTCATCCAGCAGCACAAAAATACTTACTTAAAGCTGAGCATAAAGAAGCTCGACTAAGGTTTGCGCTTGAATTTTTAGTGCATGATGTAAATTTTTGGAACAATGTAGTTTTTACAGACGAAGAAACTTTCCAATCAACACACAGCGGTCCCATTCGTGTTTACCGACCTCTGAATACTCGATTCGATGAGAAATATATATCTAACAATTACAAAAGTGGTAGATTTTCCGTTAATATATGGGCTTGGATATCTGCACGTGGTCCTGGTGTTTTGTGGCATATCGAGGAACGATTTAATAGTGAAACGTATATTAGGATTTTAGGCAATATTATGCACCCTTCTGCGCCGCGAAAACTCGTCACGGTGTTAAATAATTATTTATAATAAGTTTAATATTTGATGGAGGGTAGACTGATAAAATATTAAGATTGAAAAAAGATTTATATATCCGAATATTAAGCTCCGAAATCCCTATCCCTTTTCCTTAACCTTTTATTCCCGCAAACGCATTATGCCCCCTCCCTCCCTTCCTATTGCTTGGATTGCGATAATTTTTTTTTCGAATTAAAGATAAAAAAATGTCACTTACCTGTAAAAAAATTTCTCTTCTGAGCACTTTCCTTCGTACTCAAAAACGCATTTAAAAAAAATGCAAAAAGTTTTTTCCCTCCCACAAGTTTGTTTATTTGAAAAAAATAAAAAAAATTATTCAGTCAAATATTAGACGTAATAACGAACAAATTCCATTTTGATTTTTGAAAATCGCACGACAGGGAAAAAAGTTCGAGGGGGTTGAATAATTTTCCTACCTGTAAAAAAATTTCTCTTCTGAGCACTTTCCTTCGTACTCAAAAACGCATTTAAAAAAAAATGCAAAAGGTGTTAGGGCAAAAAACGAGTATTTTCAAAAAAAAAAAATTTCACGAAAAGTTACCGTCCGATTTGAAAAAAAATTACCAGATTATGCGCTTCCGCGAGATCTTTAATTTTCAATCTTATTTTTTTTTTCGTCAGGTCAATAATTAGTTATCGTGGAAAAACGTGTTTTTGCGAATTTTAAATGCGAATTCCTCCTCCACCCCGTGTGATTAAGCTGAACTATGTTGATAACATAATAAAAGAGAACGCGTGTAACCGAATTGACAAAAAAAAAATAAAAAAAAGTTGGTTTAATTTCAAAACCAAATCCGCTGTGCTATTTGTAATATTTCCGCCATTTTAAAAATTAGGGACAATAGTCATGTGGAACCATAAGCGACATCTACAAGTAAGTAGTGAAATGCGTACGTTTGAAACAATAGGTAGCTAGTCAGCGCCTGTGGCATAGGCAACTTATTTACTCACCGCTCAAAAATGTAAGTTGCATAAATAAACTTATTAAATCTGTTTCCTCCTGAGGTTTTCTTATTCACGTTTCCTTTTTCATACTGTAAGAAAACTGCCTTTCTACTTTCTGCACATTTTTCAACTTAAGTCTCTTAAATCTCCCGGAGTGTGATGTTTGAATCAAACTCATTAAATTGTACAATGATATTTAGAAATTGATTGCCCAAGGCTATGCCAACTGAAACCATTAACCATCTTCTGACGTGCATGATGCATGTTTATGTATTTCAGAATACCTATTACTGGAAAATAAAAACCAAAAATTTAGTTTTTGTATAAGTTCTTTTTCTATTTTATTAAATTTGACTTTGTAATATTTCCGTTATTCTGGTCTTCTCCTTCCTTCTTATGAAGAAACAACACGCGACATCTACATGTAAGTAGTGAAACGCAAGCATTTGATACAACCTAACTAGTCTGCGCCTATAGTCTACGCAATATATTTACTCACGAGTCGAAAATATAGGTTGCATAAGTAAAGTACTAAATCTTGAATTTTATCTTCGACTGCATATATGGACGAAGAATTTTACAATGGACTCATTTAGCATATTTTTTTGATTACAGTTTCCAAAAGAGCTCTCTTAATTTTAGAGCGAAATGCAAAAACCCAGAATATTCTAGGATCTCTATAGGCTTTAAAATTAATCAAGAACATCGACGCTGCATGACGTCATTCACTCCTAGTTGCATTTTCATTCCCCTCTTTTCGGCTTTTATATGCTAACTCTTGTGTTAAAATACTTCAATAGTCTCCAAATCACAATCTCTAACATCGTAAATGCAACTTCGAGACAGACTTTCGGATTGATTGACATCAGTACTGACCGCGTCGGTTCATGAGGTAAATTCGGGTTCTGGTAATTACCGTCCGAGAACTGTCAGGAGCTCGCGCAGTTGCTTTTGATGCGTTCGGATTTGGAAACTGCGCAAATTCCTGACAGTTCTCGGACGGTAACTTTCAGAACCCGAATTTATCTATGTTTAACGCTGTATATTTCTGAAACTACTTATCGGATCGACCTCATATTTTCAGTGTTACAATTATTTGACGATTACTTCGCATAAGCTTGCTAAAAAGTGAAATATGAAATTTGACTAAATGACCCCATTGTTTTAACATCAAGTAGGTGGGAGGATGTCGATCAGCCATGGAAACACTACTTGATGAATATACGAATTAATTAGTGGCAAAAAATTAAAACTAATGTTTTTTTTAGAAATTATATATTTTCAAAATAGTAACATAGATCATAACTAGAATATACTTATATGTTTTAATTTAAATATCGATATTATATGCAATCAAATTCTAAAGAATTAATATTATATTCACCGCATATCTTGCTAGATATATTTCATTTTAGTTGAGGATAGGTACATTGAAATGGAATTGACTTTTATAAATGACGATATATAATAAATCCAAGCAACGAATGCTCAAAAAAGGGTGTAGAGGGAAATGTTAGGGACAGAAAATTTGACTTTGGAACTTTGTTTGAAATTTCTCTCTCACTCTGCAAAATCCTATCCTTAATAGCGCTTTTCTTATCTTTATACGGTGTTTTTAAAAAAATTCGCATCATACGGAAATTTTTTTATTTTCGTTTTGTACGTATTGAGTGAAGGTTATTTCCACACATTTTACTTTTTGTTAATAACGCCCCCCGGAAGCCTAGTCTGAATCCGCCACTGATATAAACTGATTCTATGAAAGCCGGCCTTATAAGCCCTCCCTCCTCCTTTGATGATCATATAATGAGAAACATTTTCTATTTTATCAAGTTAAATTAAATAAAAATAAATGTTGGTGCTAGTTCTTCACTAAAATTGATATAACAACCCTTTGGAATTTGATGTGCAATATTTCTTATACCCTGTTCCTAATATTTTGAATATTATTGCAATTTGTCTTAATAGTTATCATTTAATTTAACAAAAGAAAAACATTGCTTACTTAAATAATAGGGAAAAGTGAAAGGTTTGGTGAATACCTAAATAATATCTATAAAAACAATTAATTGTTTAATTGTAAAAATTACAAAATATTTTTAAAATTACATATCAGATATAGTGGAATAAATTAATTCCTTAAAAAAGTGTTTGAGCAGGATAGTTTCTTTGCTGGAATCTTAATAATAACACATATAAAGAAGTATGACTTAGTTTTGGACTTCGAACGAGGTCAAGAACATATCCATTTTAACAAGAGAAATCGCAAAATATCGCTTTTCTCGTTTTTTTGCCTACGGTCAAAAATAAAAATAAAGATTGTTCGCTATAAACTTTCAAATAAGTCTAGGTATAGTAGATTCCGTATATAATTCAGCGATATAAGAAATCTCGCAAAAAAGCATAAAGGACACCGACCGCTTTTGGTTAGTGTACCTCCGGCGTTAGGTTGAGCAGTACACAGGACCGGACTTAAAATGTATCTTTAGTTTCAAACAATGAATTAAAAGATTTTAATTCTCGTTCAATTGTAAAGTTGACTACACAATTCTTAGGCGTGTAAAAAATGCCGGCGTCTTTGATCTTTACCCTACCGCCAAAGACGCCGACATTTTTTCCACCCTTAAGAATTGTGTAGTGAACTATACTAATAACAAATACAGATTAATTACATGAAATACAATTAAATCCACGTTTTTATGCTCATCTCAGCCATAAACTAAAACTGGTGTTCTTTTAAGGACATAATTTTTCTAACAGTGAATAATACGATATTTAACATCAGAACTGTAAAACAAGTATGTTTCCAAAAATGTACACAAACAACGATACCAATTTTTCTAATTGCCCAGTAAGGACCAACGAGGAGGTATAAGCATATCCCTTGCCAGGATAGGATGGTGACTGGCAGGCCTGTAGCTAGGGCTATGCCCGTCCTGGAATAATTTTCGCCCGATCTACGGCGATCGCAAGGGGGGCAATTTCAATTACCTTCGTAACATTTTTTTTTAGATGTCTTGCTCTCGCTCATCAAAAAATTTTTGGCCCAGCCCCCCCCTGAAAAATTATTTGCCCACCCTGAAAGTACTTTCTAGCTACAGGCCTGGTGACTGGATTGTTAATTAGGGAGTAAGAGGTTAAAAAATAAATAAATAAACCAGCATTTTTCAGTTAAAAATAACTAACTATTCTACAAAATAACAACGCAATAATTTTTCGTATTAAAATAACAATAAAATTTCAAAGTAAAAACTGAATAAAAATAAATAAATAAATAGCTAAATTCAACAACACAATATAAAAAAATATCAAATTAGTAATAGCAATTTCCTACAGTAAAATAAATAAAATAGAAACATTTCTTAAAATGTTGCATATAAAACATGTTTTAAACTAACCAGAAATAATAACACTTTTTCAAAATAAAAATAATGAACCTTATCACAATCACTAACACTATCACAGAATACCACTCACTCATTATCACTGCCACTGTCACTGTCAAAAATGTACCCACGGAAAGTTAAATATAAACATTAAATTAAATAAAATTTAGATATCTTTTCCATTATTCGAATTCTTCGCTATTGTCACTGTCCCCTCCCACGTCAATGATGAATTTATTTCCGCTATTTGTAAAGATTTTGCCCAGTTATGTGTAATCATCTTCATCTTTGATTAGGTACTTTGTAAATTGATTTTCTACAATCGTCTTCTCGTATGTTGGAAATTTCACTGTGAATTAATTCGAGAACTTCTTTGCCAAATTTAGGAAATGCGTTTTTCCGATGAATCTGTCTTTTTAATTGTCCCCAGATCAGTTCTATCGGATTAAAAATACAAAAATAAGGAGGTAGTTTTAAAACAGAGTGGCCATATTGCCTCGCAAAAGCCATATTTTGCCGACCGAAATGGCAAGGTCTCGCGTGATCTACTTCCACATTCCACAAACTTTTCATTAAACTGATAGTCCAAGTAGACTAGATAGTTTTTTTTATAATTTTCCAGTTGACTTTAGACCGAGTATACTTATATTGTCAAAAAAAAAAAAATATATATATGAAAAATCCAAGCTCTATTTAAACAAGCATTATCTCGGAAACGGTTAGACATAAAAAGAAATGTTTAGTAGAAAAGTTATTCTGTTTAAAAAGACACATTTAACCATTTTATTTTCAAATGTACAGGGCGCCTCAAAAAGACGGCAGGTTATGCAACTTTACTTTTTCAAACGGAACACCCTGTATATTTTTGCATTTTTTGGATATTCCTTTTATTTCCGAACAAATTTTATTAACCATGTTCTATATCTATCATTAACGGGTTACGATATATGGACGGTTTAATGGGCGATTAATTGTACCATAGTTTTATGAAGGTATCCTGATGGTGACAGATATTTGAGAAATATTATTCCTGGTCTTGTGGAAGAAATTCTAATAAATGAACGCCTTACTATGTGGTGGCAGCAAGACGAAGCACCACTGCATAATTCGAACCTTGTAACACGCTTCCTGACTGAGAGATTTGGAGGGAACTCGATTGGTAATCAGGGACCTGTTAAATGGCCTGCACGATCACCTGATATGAGCCTCCTAGGTTTTTTCTTATGGGGTCATTTAAAACAAGTTGTATACGCTGAGAAACCAAATAATATCTTAATGATTTAAAAAATAGGATAACTCATGCTGGCCGCCAAATAACCCCAGATGTTATAAGGAGTTCTTATACACGAGAACTTTTAAGGAGTTGTGTCAAATAGAATATGGGCGACAATTCGAGCATCTTTTATAATAATTATAATATTTACTATTTTTTGTATTGTAGTATTCCCTATAATTACGTTAATAAAAAATGTTATCCCAAAAATTTAACTGCAAATATCTCAACAATGGTTAATGGATAATAGGTATATGACATGGTTAATAAAATTTGTTCGGAGATAAAAGGAGAATCCAAAAATGCAAAAATATATAGGGTGTTCCATTTGAAAAAGCAAAGTTGCATAACCTGCCATATTTTTGAGACACCTTGTACATATGAAAATAAAATGGTTAAATGTATCTTTTTAAACGGTCTAAATAGAGCTGGGACACCCTGTTGTGGATGTTAATAGCCATAGAAAAGCTAAAATGTTTGTTTAAACGGCCAAAAAAACATAGAAAACAACATTACAACATTTTATGGTGTTTTTGATCGATACTTCTTTATATGTGACCTTCAGATTCCAGCAAAAAAAAAATCGCTCCCTAAACACTTTCTTTATCCCACCTTTTGGTTTTATTTTCACTAATAGAATGATATGCATAACTAAAAATACATATTTTTTAATTTAAAATATATTCTAATTTTTTTCTAAAAAATTACGTTGAATATTTCTATCAAATAAAAGTTAGACGTAAAAATCTTTAAATCAACCACTATAAAGTTCTGAATAGGGGATCGTAGTCGTCCAGTCACCATATTGGAACCATTTCAAATGACCGATTTGTCATTAGATTCATCAAACGCATGTACTCTATTTGTAGACAATTCTATTTGTTCTGGATAAGTAGGAATACCAATAAAATAAATTAATTGTAACAAAGAGTAAAGGGAAAACTATTCTGGAAGCACGGTCTATCTTGGAGACAGAATTGAATCTAGGTGTCCGCTTTTTCTTTTTCCTGTGTTGCTTGTGACTTGAGCAGGATAAACGATGGTTTGAGAGATTCGTTTTTGGCGAGATGAACGGAGACTGAGTATCCGATCGGCCGATGCAAGACAAATTGGTCCATGGTTGGGACGGCCTTCTTTGTGGCATTGGTATGGAACAGGCTGATAAGGGTATAACTTCTAGAAAATGGGGCTGTCTTCCATTCGGGCATGGCGAGATGCTTGGGCTACTCTTTCTAGTGTTTGATCCTGATATCTAAAAACAACGTAAAATTAAATTTATAAATGCATTCGAAAACAAACATATTAAAGATGGAAAAAAATTATTACCATTCGGAAATGAATATCTATTTATTGAAATATTTTTATTCGTTGTGTATATTTTTTGATAACTTATAACCTACTACGCTGTACTAGTAAATATACAAACGTCTATCGAAATACGGTTCATACGGAGAGATTATGGCAATGTCAATCATGTATCAACGTCGACGCATTGGAGGCAATTAGCTAGTTATAAGACACATTTATGCAAACACATCGACTCAATATTTAAACTTAAATGCCAGATTAACGTCCAACACAAACATATAGACTTAATCGCATATTTACTGGCATATGATTCATACATTCTCGGAGCCTTTCCACTAAGTTTGTAATAGTAAGTAGATGGATTTTCTTACAGTCGCTGACTTAGTTCTAACACTAATCTAGAGCAATTCGTATTGGCAGTCGCATAACAATATATCCAAGAAATAACGTAACTGTCATTAGTATAAAATAAAACTGCATGCAGCGAAAACCTGAACAGTTTAAATACACAATCAATTCCATGAGACAAGCTATTTTAAAGATAATTGATGGTAAGCGCCGGGTAAGGTACAATAAACACCTCTCTTCTGCCAGTACTGACTATTGGCAGTATAAAATATAAATTCTCCACTTGATTGATATCTTCAGGCATAATTTTCCATACAATCTGCACTACACTGATCATACCGATGATAGCCAACAGTTAGAAATCGGTAGTTGCAAGCAATTATCGTCTCTCTCTCTCTCTCTCTCTCTCTCCCCCCCTCTCTCTCTCTCTCTTTCTCTCTCTTAAGTAGTAACAAGTTTTTGTTTAGGTTGACATTGAAATCATGAAAGATTTTGGACTAGCGATATATCTAGAAGTACCCGTACATTGGATACGTCAATCAAATGAATGGCTCATTTAAGTGAGCTAAACGAAATGGTCTGGGTTAGAAAAAATATATGCCTCATTCCCAATTTGTGTAACTATTCGTAAACCCGTAATACCTCGCACTGATTTTTCTTAATTTCAATGTCGAACCTGAGCAACATTCTTATTACAATAAGAGATAATAATTGCAACTACCGGTTTTCAACTGTTGGTATCATCAATGTGGATTATATTGCATGAGTGAATTACCGGGTGAATACCTATACACATATGAGATTTAATCTTATACATTTGATTTTGATGCTAATTTGCTGTCTAAGTTTCAGTGTCAGAGTGACACCTGATCTTTGCATAAACGTGTCTTATAATTAGCTAGCTGACTTACGCTAAAACGATGTTGTTACATACATCGGTACCAGAATTAAACTGGATTTTGGTCGACGTTTGCATGTTTGCTGAGAGGGTACCCTATATCAGGGCCTATTCTAAGCAAACTTTACAACTGCCCAACCGTCCTACAATCCCCCAAAACATGCTTGCTCTGCAATCAACATGGCCTACCTCGTAAGAGAGGAAGACATTTTAAGCGTTTTGTTTCTTGTGTTTGTACATATCTAACAAAATATCAATATACTCGTTTTTAAATTATTTTTGTAAAATGTTAACCCCAACCTTTTGTATTTTTGCTTTTTACTGCTGCTCATTTTCGAATTACGACTGCCCCTTTTCAATGTACAACTTCCCAAAATAGCCACGACTACCTGTTAAAATAGGTCCTGCTCTATATTGGTTGTGTTTTTACCAATGGCATATAAACAGAGCACTTACTGTTGGTGTGGATTGCAACACTTCTTTTCGTTCTATAGACGTCCAGTCTTCATCCTCACTACTAGAATCTGAATTAAAGTCCGTACTGAAGTAACATTCACCAGAACCATATTTGGTGAAATAATGGACGACAGCGAACTAAAAATTCACAAGAATATATCTACATTTAAATATTGATATTAATTTTTCTAATATTTTATTATTACCTGAATGATTGTTGCAAAAATAAAAGAAAATGATAGGAAAACAAAGAAATCCAAAGCAGTAGGGTATGGAACTTTTGGTAGGTCTGTTCTTGCTTCTAGCCCAAGAAAAGTCATTGTTAAAACTGTGGTTATACCTGGAATAGATGGAAAATATTAAAATACCTAAAGATGAGATTTAAAATCCGTAGTATCTAATATTAGTGCGGATGACCTTTGAGGTAAACCAGAAAAAGGCAAAAAGCCCAAAAGTTCTGCGACCGGACCGCAAGACTTCTCCCTCGTTTTCGAAGGCGAGAAACACGATGGTGATAATGTCTTCTGGCCTATCCTCCAACCACTACCCCCTAGACCGAGCAAAAGCTTGTCAGTTCGGGTTTCTTTTGGTCAATTCGAATAAAATAAGTAAAGGCTACTACAGGTGACCTAACCCATCCTCAATACCGAAATGCCACGAAAACAACGAAAATCAGCTGGAAAAGGGTATATCCCCCTTTAGAGGGAGGGGAATACGATGGTGACAATATTTCCCGCCTTACCCTTCACCCATTACCTCTAAACTTGAAAAACCTCCCCCTTTTCCGATTTTCCGGTGCTAGACTTGCAAGGGCTTGTCAGATCGATTTTCTTCTTATCAATTCGAATAAAATAAGTAAAAATTGACCACAGGTGACCTAACCCACCTACGGGGGTTTAAACTACCCGCAATATAACGGAATACTACGACAACAACGATAATAAGATCTTACATTTTATTAAAAACCGCTGCCTAAGGAATCACCACTTCCACATCCAGATTTTCTATCCAAGTTTCTCACAACTGAAAAAAAAACAAAAACAAAAAAGCAACTACGATGATCTGCAACGGATTCGAAAATTTTCTCGATCCAAATGCATTTCCTAATGACCTATGCAAGGTAGCTTTAATATTAGACAGCTTTTTATATTTGAAAAATTATCCCCATAAAGGAAATTTTAATGATATTAGATTCCAATTCATGCTTCAGCAAGATGAAAATGTGGATATATGTAAATTGCCCCTGACCGAAGCAGTCATACGCGAACATGCTCTTAAGGTATACTATCAATGCCAATCCTGACATTGGTAATCCGGTAAATTGGGGATGGGCTATGGAAATGGATTTTTAGAACCAAAATTCTCTTCAGAGAAACTCATTTTAGATTCATTTTTTTAAGCAAAATAATTGTACTTGTATGAGCGGATGTGTTAAGCGATGTGGCTGTAAAAAACTAGGTATTAAATGTAGCTCGTTCTGTAAGAATTGTAAGGGTACCGACTGTAATAATTGCGTGCATGTAGTGCATGTAGAGAAACCACTTGAAGAGGACGATGATAATCTTGATTACGACATAAATTTAATTCCAGAAATAATAATGTCTGATGATAATGGTAACGATGGTAATGATGATAATTCAGTGGCGGCTGGTGAAATTTCAAATATTTTTTTTCTCGTCTGTGGCGCATGGGACCCATACAACATTTAGGAAATAACATCTAGAGAAGCACTTCTCTAATGACCCCTAAAAAATTTTGAAAAAGCAGTTTGCGAAAAAATTTTTGAAAATTCGTTAGCTTCCCCTGGGTCTAGGGACTCCTGTTTATTTTTATTTTTTTTTGTCATATGCATTTGACTTTTCATAAATATACAACAATAGATTTTGGAGTTTGTGAAAATATTTTCATTACTAACTGAAATACAATGAACTGAAATTTTGTAATTTACAATTTAACAGATTACCCTCCCTCCCTTCCTCCCTCGGGAGTGGGTTAGGTCACCTGTGGTAAATATTTACTTATTTTTTTCAAATTGATCAAAAAAAGCCCAATCCGACAAGCCCTTGCAAGTCTAGCACCCGAAAATCGCAAACGGGGGTGGTTTTTTCGGTTTTTTAGAGGTAGTGGTTGCAGGGTGGATCGGAAAATATTGTCACCATCGTGTTCCTGTCGCAGAACTTTTGAGATAAAAGCTTTACCTCAAGGGATTAATACAAGTAGGAATAAAAAAAGGAATGAAAAAAATAAACGTCTGTGCAAAGTTGATCCTCTTTTTTATTTTCAAATATGAGAAAGAAGAGCATATTGCATTTGACCGACTTATTTCTAGAACCGTAAATATCACCCGTAAAGAAAAATATCATATTCACATCATTATGTTAGCCATCGAACAACTGAACAACTTTCAAAATGTACATCTGAATGTTTGGCTGTCTGTTCGTCCGTCACGTTTCTTATAAGCACGATAACTCAAGCAAGAGATGACAGATTGTACTGAAACTTGGACAGTAAGGACAGAAGAAATCGTATTGTTTTTGAAAAAAATCAATCAGTAAATGTAAAAGCTATGAACATTTTAAGAAAAAAAATATTCTTATGAAACGTGTGGTAACCTTTGATAAAATTGTACAAACACAACAATATTGCATAGTGTATCGATGAACGCTTCGTCAATCAAGATGGCTTAATCGGTAGATAATTAAAATTACAAGTATAGTAATTATACCTAAAGAATTAATTTACTTTATAAAACAGAAAGTATATTATATTATATAGAAAATTTAATAATTCGATGAAAAGTATGACGTTTACATCTAGCCACCCTTTACATTTTCTATTTTTATCGAGCCAAGATAAGTATGTTCTTTTAGAAATCTAATAAAATACACTTTTAATCATCTCAAGATGATGGCAGTTTGATTGACGAAACACATGTCGAGTAAAGTGTTTGTTGGTTTGCTGTTTGTGAAAATCATTTCATATTTTGTGCGTAAAATGTAGAAGCTAAAACATACATATAAATTCTTATTACTGTACAGCAACATTTCTTACCTAATGATACCCTGTCAGCAGTTGCCTCTCGATTCAACCAAAATGATACCCATGATAGAACGACTAGCAGGACGCAAGGGCCATACACTTGTATCAGAAAATTTCCCATGTGTCGTTGAAGATGAAAACTTACTAGAAGCATTGAATATTGCGCTGCAAATAATAGTAATTATATATATAGTTAAACATTACTTAATATGATTGCTTTGCTAACATACAAATTATAATTAACACTTATTTCTTCAGATATGCCAAATTGAAAAAAAAAAACAAGATATCAATACGGAGCGTCAATGGTTAGCTTTGAAAGTTTTATTCAAAGATTATTTGAGGGGGGGGGGGGGGTGTTTGGGTTAAATGCAATTTTTATGTTATCAGGATGCTACAGTAAAGTTTTGTCCAATTTGAGAGTGAAGCGTTCTTTGGAAATTAAGTTTTAATTTTGAACAACGTGTTTTTGTCTCGTTCTTCTTTAATAGGTATGTCAGGTTCCGTTCATCGGACCAGACAAATAGCCCGTCGGGCAGAGCGCGAAAAGCCTTCTCTTTCTTGACCCACCCAATACTGAAGTATAACCAGATGGGACCTTCACTACTTATTAAAGCATGTTATTTTACATAGGAAATCAAAATTGACGACACTCTCCATTGGTCGAGACCGAAGATATAGGAAAAAAACTAAAAAAAAAAGAAATTTAGAAATTTAATTTTCAATCAAATATAACTTTAAAACTAAAGCAGATAAAAATAAAATTGTTGCTTGGTTTTGACAAGTAAACCTTGCTTTTTAATTTGAAGTATAATTTATTGCAATAATAAAAAAATTAACATAAAAAAACTGGCAAAATTCAAAAGGATACACAAATCAGCAGCATTTTTCTAATTCTTAACTCGTCATAACTCGCTTATATAATGAGCTATTCAATTTTTTCTTTCACCAAAAACTGCCAAATTTAATAGGCTTCATTTTGTCTCGATTAATGCTAGATCTAATTTTTTAACTAAAAGCGCTACAGCCCTTTAAACACAACGAAGCACACTACGGCGACGAAGACGGGAGGCCTCCTCTCTCTCCCCCGCTACTCTCTCGGGCCATCAAGAAACGTATCGGCTGCTCTCCTCATTATTGTCTGGATACGTATTAATAAGTGTATATATTATTTTATTTACATTTAGGCTATTACAGTTTATGTATGGGGTAGATTCATTTTTATCAGTGGAGAAAAACTACATTTTTGTTTTGCAAACTGCTGAAAACAGCGAAAAAAAATCTAATAATAAAATACTGTTACTGGCATCAAGTCTATTATAAATTGTGCAAATGAAAGAAAATATGCTATTTCATTAAAAACATTTTTTTATTTATTTTTATTTGCACAATCTTCGATACCGATTTCATTATTCTTGTAGGACATCTTTTTGTAATAATAATAATATTAGCAGAGGCAATATGTATTGTCTGTGATATTTGTATCGCGATAAAACATGCAAGTGAGCCTTCATGTAGTTATTTATAATAAAGAAGAAAAAAAATTAGTTTAAAATAAAATGTCATTGTCTGATTTGTGGAAAATCTAGAAAAATTAAGAAAAAATTAAGAACATTTTTAAGTAGCAATTTGTACAGGAACGGGTGCGGAAACTAGAAAGCTGCAGTGTCGCATTGTGATACAGAAATACAAGGCAGGTTACACATTTATTCAGATTTATTTGGGCTGATGGAAATTATTATAAAATTTGTTATGCAAAATATATTAGCAAAAAAATATTAAATGTATACAAACTAAACAATTGAAAGAAAAAATGAATTTAAAGTAGTGTTAAACATCTTATTTAGGAAGGTTTATCTTGCTGTTTTGCAAAAAAATAATTCTTAACTTTAACATTTCTAAAAACACGCCTTAATGATATATTTGAAGAAATGACGGAAGAAAAATTAGATTTTAATAGCAGCGAAAATATAAGAAAGAGATTAGAAAAACATCTAAGCAAACAAAGTGTTTTGAGAACATAAAGAAAATACAACAACAGTTCATTCAAGTGATAATAAAGCTAAACGGATTTTTGTTTTCAGTCACAGCTAAATCAGGCGAAGAAAACTTGGTTCATGAGAATGAATTGACAATTCTTGATAAAACTGCCGGTATCTTAAGTGAAGCTGCAGCTGGATATTTTAAACCTAGAACAAGTAAAATTGAAAATTTTTAAAAACCCCCGATCGATGTGCAATGTATCTAATCGTACCAGTTTCATATGACCAAATCAAAATGAGGCCTAAATCATGTTCGGCTACCATAATTGTCTGCACATTTTCAATTTTACTTCAATCGGACAATTTATAGAGAAGTTCAACATGGCGAATTCAAGATGGCGACCAAACTTCAAAATATAATATGACCTATAACCACCTCGACAAAATACTCTTTCAAATAAAAAAAACTACATCAAAATCGGATCATCCGTTGAAGAGATATGAAGCCACAGACAGACAGACAGACAGACAGACAGACAGACAGACAAACAAACATACAAACATATGCGTCAAACTTATAACACCCCCATTTTGAGGTCGGGGTTAAAAAAACGCGACTACTAATCTCAATGAACATAAATGTAAATAAGAAGTTTCAGATTTGTTATAAACATTTATGTCGTGGATACTAAATATGTCAGGACAGACAAATTTGATTTAAACGTTATTTCTATAGTAATGCAATTTATATTAATAATTGGTATGAAAAAAAAAACAATCAGCTTAGGCCATTTTTTTAATCCTATGCATATTACTATATGTGTATTGTGCCGTCAGAAGAAAAAAAAACTTAATGATATGCTTTATTCTTTTGGCTATGGTTATTCCTACGATGAAATACGGACATTTTTAACGTCTTTAGCTAGTCACGTATTAGTAAAAACTAGTGACGACATTTTTGTACCACCTGGAGTTCCTCCAGCAAGTTCTGAAGAAAACAATTACACTCATAGCATCGATAATTTTGATCAAAACGAAGACGTGCTAGAAGGAAAAAAATCCCACTTGGAATAGTATTATTTAAAAAAGAGAACAGCCTATTTACACAAGCATATTTAGATCGTCTATCCAATTTTAACCGATTTTACCCTTCCAGTTTACATGAAAACAAAAATATAGTTATCTACAAAAATCCAACTAATCGTTCAGAGCCTCTACGAGTTAGTGAAAGCATGACAAATAATTGTTTTGATTATATGGTTACCTCTGACACTTAATGGAAAATATTGAAATATACGAGGCAAAGTAAAAATTTTACTAGCTGGCATAAGTTTAACAATGACGTATGTGAAAATCAGTTAATTTCTGTCTGATACCTATTATTTTCCATTTATTAACGCACCACCCGCGTTGTACGAGACCATATATAATGGATTATTATTATTACAACTAATATCATATTATTCAATTTGATTTGTTAATTTTATAATCTTACAATAAAGGAAAATTATTCTAAAGCTTTTGTTACGGCCACTGATGGAAGCATTGCGCGATTTATGGCGAACGCGGGATGTACCGGGAACGAGAGGGGAAGCCTCACTCCGCCGCCGTAGTGCGCTTCATTGCGTTTAAAAGGCTGCACCGCTTTTATTTACAGAGCTAGACCCAGCATTAATTGAGACAAAATGAAGTCTATGAAATTTGGCAGTTTTTGGTGAAAAAAACATTCGAATAGCTCAATACATAAGCGAGTTACAACGAGTTAGAGCTTTCAAAAAAATTGACAATTTGTGTACCATCTAAATTAACGTCAATTTTCTAATGTTAAAGTTATTATTTTTGTAATAAATTATACATCAAATTAAAGAGAATCGTTTGTACTATAAAACTAAAAAATATATATAATTTTATCTTTTTTCGTTTGAAAGTTATTCGTGGTTGAATTTGAATTTTGTTATTTTCATTTTTTTTTGTGTTTTTCTTGTAACTTCAGTCTCGACCAATGGAGAGTGTCGTCAAACGTGATTTCCTATGTAAAAAAACCTGCTGAATAAAATGAAATAGGTTTTATTTGGTTATACCTCGGTATTGGGTTGGTGAACGCTAGAGCCAGCCATCCGACGTACTAAAACAAAAAATCTAAATGTATGTCTATAAATTATGAATAAAACTGCGTGGGACCAAACCTGATCTGCCGTTTTTTTTTTTAAATAAAAACCACCAAAATTTCTAATTTTACATTAACTGAAATTACTAAATGAATAGTTACACTTTTTTAACCAAACTTGGTGAAATTAGAGGTCTTGTAGGTGTAAACTATTACGGAAAAATAATATAAATAAAAATATTTATTATTTTCCTTCAAACACGAGATTTTTTAAACATTTTTAATCCTTCATAAAAAACTGCCATTTGGTCACACTAAGAATTTTTTACCCTTAAATTGTATCTTTTTAACGAGCTTGGCTATGGTGATAAAAATCATTTTTTATATATTATATTTTAAAGTTTCATTTTGTACATTTTTGTAAATTGCGCTTTTTTGTAATGCATTTTTTGTATGGAAAAAAATGTATCCTACCATATACCTACCTTTGTCATATATGAAAAGTGCTTCAAAAAACGAACAATGAAAAAAAACTAGACCCTTTTACATTAATCAAAAGCTGAGATATCTTATCTTTCGCGTTTCGTGCATTTATTTCTGCACATATATATACTTTGAGTTAAAATTGGCACTGCTTATTGTCTAATGTATCAGTGAATGCACAAAATAAATTTTAATCGTTAATATACCTTCAATTACGCAGGTATACGTCACTCGTTCATAAAAATCGTGACTGATACGACAAGAATATTTCCCCCACTCTCGTTACCGAGGCTTCGAAATTCTAGGAAAACGTGAGGAGATGATATCCATGCATTCTACTTACTCATCTAGAGTGCTCAGACAAAGTCTTTTTTCGATTTGGAATATGCACAATATGCAGTTTACGATGAGCTTAAAACGCCATTCTTGTTCTTTCGATATCGATATCGTACGGCCTTCCCACCCATGTATTAATGAAGATTAAATCGTTTAAAAGTTGCGTGTTTTGTTTTCTCTGCCATAATTCGTCGAACGCGCAAATGTTTCATGGTTGGCTCCGGGACGGGTTTCAGCTATGTTCCAGGTTCTAAAATGTTGAATAGTCTGTTTGAATTGAAAAAAATTGAATTGAGAATTCTCATGCGGAAATCCGCGTTTCAAATCCTGAACATATAAATCTTTTTTATTTTAAAATTATATAAAAAAAATAATAACCATTGCAAAGCTCGTTCAAAAAGCTACAATTTAAGATAAAAAAAAGATTGCACCTATACGATCTATAATATCACCACTATTTCCCATAATTTATTTACAAACATTTTGATTTTTTGTTTGGCCTGATCCGATGAAGAGAACTCGAGATATTAAATAAAAACCAGACACAAACACGTTTTTCAAAATTAAAACTTAATTTACAAAAAACGCTCCACTCCCAGATTGGACAAAACTGTACTGTAACATCCTGATAACATACAGATTGCATTTCCACAAAAAAATTGTCCCTCCCCAAACAGTCGTTGAAATCGTATTTTTAATCCTTAGTATTTTATTCGACTAAATATGAAAGTTAAAGAAACTTTTCAAAAAAAAAAGTTCTGAGATTTATTTTCGTAGATATGGCACCGGTTTTCCAGTAAATAATTAGAGGATCGTGAGTGTATCGCAATGTAATAGGGAACAGACGGAGAGCAGTATATCCAGTCCTTGAATTTTGAAGTATAAGTTTTTCGATGGCATTATTTTATTAAAAAAAAAATTCATATGCGGGGTATCCCACTTAAAACTTCCGGGCCATTTTCTCGATAATTAAAAGAGATATTAAAATTCTGTGAAAGGTATTCACTAATGTATCAATGGCTTCAGTTCTGAGAATAAATAGTTATTTTACAAATCGAGGTATAGATGGAGTTGCGATGCAAAGAAGTTATTCGATCCTAGGAACATTGAAATGAGGTGTATGTGATAAAGTATTACATTCTAAGCAACTTTTACAATGCGAATAATTTTCGAAAAATCGCTGGTATTCGAGACATTTGAACTATATGAATATAATTTTTTAAGTAAAAAATCTCATTTTTATGTTTAAAATTTACAGTATAAAATTGGATAGAATATGCAACATAAATAACACAGAAATTAGTCAATACTACATAAACACAAAAGTCAAAATCTTTAAATTCCAAATAACAGTTGCAGCTACCTTCGTTTTATTTGAAAAGATTAAGTAAACATTTATATTTTACAACTATTTTTGAATAGGACAAAAAATGTTGAAGTGAGTGTCCCTCATTTATCTAATCCGATCCTGGTAATGGTTTATAAAGACGGAGTATTCCAATTAAATTTAGAATCTTTTTTTAATATTTCTTAGCTCACAAGTGTTGCGAATTTCAACAAAAATTTATTACGTATTTTTCCATTTCTATCGAATTTTCTTCAATATACCAGACACAGTTTGGTTTATTTTTCTATTACAGCAAAATATTCTACCACTACTCCTGGAATTTTTTAATTTTGTTTCTCCTGTTTACTAGCCAAAAAGCATTAACTGAGAGGAAATGAAAGACTCGAAGACAAAATATCTCTAAGATATGTACTTATGTTATTAATGCATCTGACTTCAAAAAGGATTATCTGGTTCAGTTTTAATTTGATATAAAAGTAATAATTAATAATTAGTGTCCAGAGCGCAGGAGTTTTGTCTAGTCGGAGCAGGCGTGCTGTTTTTAAAGACAGTGCTTTCGCCATTCACAATTATCCCAAAATTTATCCAGCATTTAACTTATTTATAATACCAAAGCCAACATCCATGTATGTTCGTGTACGCATTCAATGTTTTAATGCTTGGTATAGTATTATCTTCGTCCTTTCGCAATGGCATGAGCTCCTGACATAGGTATAGTCTTATTATCTGATTAAATTAGCTTAGGCTTAGTGTAAACCCATTACGTAATGGTGTATCACAAACAAGGTTGCCTCCTATTACTGCAAAACCCCTCAAACACTGCCGTAGTAGAGCTTGTTATATATCATTTTGTAATATGATGTATCATATGCGTAAAACGTTTCTTGGCTTATTCCATTGTAATGGCTGATAGTAGACTGTAGGTAAAGAAAATTTTCTATTTTTACTGTTTTTAATACTGATAACATAATTTCTTCATTTTAATACACAGGGAGTTCCAGTTAATACTCCCGGGTCCATTTTCTCGATAACTAAAAGAGATGTTTGAATTATGTGAAAGGTATTCACTGGCATATATAAATAATTTTGGGCAAAAACTGAATTCGATAGCTAGACGACGGACGTGCTTTTGTGACACTGTTATTAATGTGTGCATAAGTTCGGATAAAACTTGAGAACCGACAAGCAGGTACATAAAATCCCAATATCACAAGGGCGAAGAGATCGCGGCAACGTATACAATGATGATCAATATCAATGGAAATACCTGAGAACAGGGATAAGATAAATCCTTACACTTTTCATTTATAATAATAACGCTTTTTTTACAGGTAAATAATTTCCTATTAATTTGTAACTTATACTTTACTGTATTTACTTACTGTTAGCTGCAACAGACACCTTATGTCAACCTTCCAGTGAATGTTCAATCTAAACTAGGCCCAAATTAATCAGTGGCATACTATTAGGTTATTTGAGAGCAGACGATTGCAACAACAACAAACAAAATCAAGTCCCCACGGAATATAAATGATTACAAAAGAATAACTCTGCATAAATCAGGAATACTTCTTCAAATATTAAATATCAACATTTTGAGATGGTTTTCACTCCTTGGGGTAAGAGCATGTGTCAGGACCATATACGAATTGTACATGTTACTTTTTGAAAAATTGTCCATAGATATGAGATTATTCCTAAATTTCACATATTTTTACATTTAGGTAATAGTCGAGGAGTCTGTTGTAGAACTCTCCAAAATCGTCCTAAGTTGAAGACAGAATCAAAATTCGACTTAGGCAAAAATTTCATTTAAAGACATTTTTAAGAGTCTGCAGAGGCACAGATTAGTCCATAAGGACCGTTTTGGGTTCTATAAGGCATTGGAAATGACCCGGTGAAAATTCGAAGAAACGCCGAATTTTCACTTAGGAAAAATGTTTTTGGTTTAGGATATGAGAGCAAAAGTATATAATGACAAAGATTTATGAATGATATACTTTTTCAAAGGTACCACAAATTGGACTTTGAAAAATAATAATATTTTGAAAGGGCGTCAAAATTTGGCTCAAGAATCGATTTATCGAAAGTACGCCAAAATTTCACTTGCAGACTAATTTTTCAAAACTGCGTTGAAATTTGGCTTGAAAATCGATTTTTCAAAAGTACGCCAAAATTTCACCCGCAGATTAATTTTTCAAAACTACCTTGAAATTTGGCTTGAAAATCGATTTTTCAAAAGTACGCCAAAATTTCACACGCAGATTAGTTTTTCAAAAGTACCTTGAAATTTGGCTTGAAAATTGATTTTTCAAAAGTACGCCGAAATTGGTCTTGTAATAGATTTTTCAAAAGTACCACAAAGTCAGTTTAAAAAGTACCACGAAAATATACTTTGAAATATTTTTAATTTTTTATTCCTCCACCAAAGACATTGACCTTTGATGTACGGTCATTGAAAGCCCAATTCTAAAGTATGAGCATAAAATTTTAGCGATGCACTGCATCCAAAAGGCAAAATAGAAGATTTTGACAAAGCCGGTGTAGTGCCGATAAGCAAAAATTGATAAAAATCAATGCACATGTACAAGGCCGGTTTCTCACATAGAAAAAGTTTGGATTGACACAGAAACTCGCAATTTGGTCGAGCGCGTTGAGTGTTCCAGACAAAGTGGTGGTAGGAAAGCCAATAGCGGGGCTTTCCAAATGACAAAGTTATAGAGGAAAACGCCTTGTGCATAAAAAACCAAAAATTCAATTTTGCCTAAAAGTCGCTCGAAGGTGGGTTGCTGCCATATCGATAATATTGAACAACTGCATAGGAGCAAGTAAATCGTGGACTGATCGAACGCCATTAAACTTATGCAGTTATAAGTCCTCATGAATGTGTTTGAGTACGTGAATCTCCGCGATACAAGAACTTTTAAGCTAAGTAGTCTCTAGCGAAACTAAATTCATTTAGTAAAACTTTTTTAAGTTAATATCAGTCAGCCGTAATTATAAATTGCAAATAGTCTCAGACTTCTCTAAAAATCTCGCTTTTTGATTCTGAGAAGGTATGCATGAATCTTTTCTACCTAATCGATCGTTAGCGTGAGCGCCTTCGTTTGTATGGTCTGAAAGTCATTACCTTGATTGGGAAAGGCACGATTCTTATCTTGAGAATTTTGTATAACCAATTCTGTTAAATAAACGGATTCTTTGAACTATTGTTTCTTAATTGATCTTGAGGCCTGTTGACGGTCTTAAATCCCTGGAACTTTCGTATAGAAAACCGGATGTGTCGAGTTAATTCACATTAACGTTCGACCTTCTGGTTGCTTTACGGAGGTTTGATAGGGATTTTTTTATGCGTTTTTTGAGAAATAGATCCCGTCATTAACAGACCAAAACGTAGTTTCCACGTACAAAAATTAATCCCTCCGCAGAGAAATTCTTCGGTTGGGATTTTTTTATGCAAAAATTCAGGAAATTAAGAGGTACCTAAACCTCTAACGAGGGAATTCAGGTCCAGAGAGAGCGTCATTTCCGATCTGTGGTAGTGCAGCCTTGGTCCTTTATTCGGGTATAGAAGTGCATCTTATCTCGAACCCACCTGGGAGGTAGAAGAACGGGGTAATACGCGACTGGCGCCCCCTGAGAAATAAATTGATGTCGCGTCATTTCGACGCCCAGTAGTGTGTTCTTCTACAAGCCCACCCTAGCTGTACATGTACCCCCCCCCCCTCGATCCTTGGGGACAATTCTTCATAAAGATTAAAGCCTAAGGAATAATTTTAGACGTGCCCCCAAAAATAAACTGGCTGTACTTTCAAAATGGCGGCCATATATTAAAAAAAACTGTTGCCAATATCGTTTTTGTCATTTAACACAAAAACTAAAAAGGATGGACAAAAACTTTTTTCTCAAAAAACAACACACAATTTTGTTCCTATACAATATTTGGATAGGAGTTGCCGTTTTCGAGATAAATGTCTGCAAATTAGGAAACAATGGGTTATGATCAGATTAGGGTTAAAAGTGTTGATAGTGACATCTTTTGGATTCTGTTGGCTCAGTCCGATAAAATTAAATGTAAATTACTCTTTGATACCAGATTTGGCAATAAAAGAAGGTTTATTAATATATCCGCATTAGCAGAAGAGTAGGGACCTCAAAAATGTTCGGCACTACTGGGCCTTCATTCATTTACTGGATGAGACTCGGTTAGCGCCTTTAAGGGAAAAGGAAAGATAAAACCCCTAAAATGTTACTTTCTCCCAAATATACCAAATATATCCGAACATTTCAAGATTTGGGGAGCAGCTGGAATATTAATGATGAATTAGTCGCATCATTAGAGGAGTTTACATGTGCCATTTATGAATCAAAGAAATGCGCTGGCGTCGACGAGCTTCGCCTAATTGCTATTAGACAGAAATGTGGTGACAAAGATTTGTCTTTATCAATTGACACTAAAGTTGATTTTTCTTCGATTCCACCACCTAGAGCTTGTCTTATCGAACATATTATAAGGAGTGTTTACCAAACGCGTATTTGGCGATTAGCCGACGAAGGTATTCACAATATTCCAAAACCTTGGATTGATTATGGGTGGCAAGAAAATGGAGAACCTCTTTGGTGTTCAACAGATAAAATGCTGCCTTAATCGCTTACTGTAATTCTTCAGAAGATGATTCCAAATTAAATCATAATAGACGAAATTGAGGATGATAACGATATCATAAATGAAGCAATAGAGAAAGAAGACTTGGAAGAAATATTCGATGTATCGGGAGACAGCGATAGTGAATCTGAAAGCGAATGTGGTGTTACTTACGTTTTATATTGAATTTTAAATTTTATTTCAAGAGCTGAATCATTTATCTCGAAAATGATAACTCCTATGCAAATATTGTATAGGAACAAAATTGTAGAAAATTTTATGCACTTTGTTTTTTGTGCAGAAAGTTTTTCTCCATTTTTTAAGTTTTTTTTTGTGTTAAATGACAAAAAGAATATTTGAAATTTTTTTTTATAGACACGGACGCCGTTTTGAAAGTGCAGCCAGTTCTTTTTTGGAGGACATGTTTAAATTTGTTCCTTAGGCTTTAATCTTTATGATCCCAAGGATCTGGGGGGGGGAGAGCACGTACAGTTAGGAGTTAGAGTGGGCTTCCGTAGTATAATGTACTAGTAGGCTTTTTAAGAGTTAATGGATTTGGCCAATTATTAAAAAATAAGCCGCCAAAAAAAGTTGACTCACCACGGCTCCGTATTGATGTATTTATTATGTTTATAAATCTCTATTGTTTTTAGGAAATTTAGTTTTTGCGAGATATATAATATTTCGAAACAGTTACTATGTGGAAATGTTTGTCCTCTTTGTAAAAAGTGATTTACAAAGTTAGAGTTTGTTTTGTTATGCTGAAATGATGGCATGTTCCTTAAATCTGGTTTAAATTTTTTTTTCAGTTTGGAGTAGATAAGCAAAGAGAGTTCTGGACCGGAAGTGACTTGGATGGCATGTGTCCATCGAGATCTGACCATGAGCTGTTGGTCATTGTCGTCGGAGCTGAAGAGTTCTTGTGGTGAAGAGTGAAGAGTGCTGTATTACGTGGTATGGGGGTGTGAAGTCTGTACCTAATGCCCTTCTGGCTAAGAAATATTTCAGCATGACTGTGCAGAGATTTTAAATTTAGGTAAATTGAATATAAACGACGGTTGCTGGCCCCGAGACATAGGAGAGAGGAAGTGATAAGAAAACGGATATGTGATAAGAGAGAGTGTAACATTTGTATAGAAATGCAAATTAAATGAAATTTTTATCATAACCGCCGGTTAGGGTGGGCAATATATTTATTATTATTATATTATGGTGATGTTTGAATGTGAACATAGGCGTACATAAATTAAAAAAACTGTCGAATTTAATCAAATTCAGATATAAATTAAACAAAAATTGTATTGCTATTTCATTTATTACAAAAAAAAACATTATAATATTATTCATTCACACTGCTGCGGAGACATGACATTTTTCCTAATAATTTTAATTATACACTTTACAATTAGGAGAGAAGAACAAACTGTAATGTAATACAGCAAACCAGACACCGCTTCCACTCCAATATCATAATTTTGTTTTTCAGAATTTGCATTGCTGATGATGGTAGGTGCAGTACAGGGGGTGGCAGCACAATAATTTTAATTATACACTTTACATAAATTAAAAAAAACTGTCGAAACCAGGATTTGAACCCGGGACCTCTAGAACTTCAGTCTAATGCTCTCCCCACTGAGCTATTTCGACTTTAATCAAATTCAGATATAAATTAAACAAAAATTGAATTTCTATTTCATTTATTGTACGATACTTCCAATCTCAATAAAAGTGGCCGTTAATTAATTATATCGTAAGGAAATAAAACTGAGAAAGAAAGCGTTGATATGTTATTTCATAGGAAACAGGAAAGATGATAAACCTGCCTACATAGCCACAAAGTGCACGTGATGACAAAGCAAGTTGAAGGAAGGAAGTTGATAAATATATTCCATTAGTTGGTTATGTGAAAATATCATTTAGTACTGATGTAGATTTCGACGAGTATAAAAGCATAAACTGAGATTGAGATCACTTACTTTCCAAGTTATAAATAATTTTGTTAGCAAGTGTTTGTGCGCATTACTGATTTAACGTAAGTTCTATTAATTTATTTTATTGCAATTTATCTCAATATAATACAAAAAAATATTTTTAGATGGACTTAAATAAACTGAATGCCGTATCACTTTTAGATACAAAGCCAACCATCAAATTAACGGACCTCCCACTAGATACACCTGTTCCAATAATTTCAGCAAAGCTAATAAAAACCAAATTTGGAACAACGGTTCTATTAGAATTCGGTGACAGCACAGCATTTTTACCAAAACGAGTGGTTCCCCATATGAAGGATAATTTGGAGAATTTCACAGCAGGAAAATACAGCCTGATCTTTAAAGGTCAAAAAGATGTTAATAAGCCTGCATTAGGAACAACATTCGAATTTATTGAAACCGAAAGTTGGACTCAAAGTGCATGTAAGTAATTTATTATGCATTTTGAAGATATTTATTAAATGCCATTTTTCTTTTAATTTTAGCTGATTCACAACAATTCTAAAAGGGGCTGTGGGCGGATCCATACACATAAAGAGCTGCAATAATTTAGGAGCTGCAATAATTTAGTATGTATAAGTGCATTATTTGTAGAAAGAAATTCAAAATTCGCTTTTTTGTTGAAAATCACGCATTTTTTTATAATAATAATAATACAATATACTCGAAAGTAGATATTTCTATTTATTTGTTATATAATGAAAATTTATTTAAACGATTGATTCATCAATTTGTAGGGTTAGATTATACACAAAACATTGAAAAAGTAAAACAATTATTTATAAATATTCAACCTAAGTTTACTGCAGCATTAGAGTTCAAACTCTCGAGCATAGAAGTTTGCAAGAAGTGTATTGTATTATTAGATAAAATTTGATAATGGATATATGTAATTTAAGTGATGAAATTGTGAAGAAGTTTCAAAATGTAACAAAAATTTTGAGTGAGTGTAAAAATGTTATAGGTCGGGAAAAATGGTTAAAATTAGTGAAAGGGCATTTAAGTTTGCTTAACCAAGCATTAAAAAATCGCAATTCTATTGGAATTCGTAGAAAAATTCATACAAATATTGGACATTTAAAAAAAGTTAAAATTTTAATAAAAAATTTAGGCTACATTGGATGGGGTTTGAGTGGTAGAGTAAATAGAAGTTCTAGAATTAAATGGGAGGATATAAATTCGGTATTTTCAGGTCGCATACGTTCAGGTTTAATAATAAATTTAATACATAAAGATATGAGACAGTTCCTTGATGATTCCTTCTTTCTATTCAAGTCACGAATAAATAATATTCTCAAATCACAGCCGACAATCAAAGTGAATGCATGTTTTTGTGGGGAATTCATTAAAAATAATAATATTAAGTCAGAAGAAATGGAATTTAAATATTTCAACACTAAAAATGCCTCAATTGATATCAGCACTGATTTAAAGTTGTGGTTTCAGGAATATATTATAGATAAAATTTTAAATAAATTAGAGGAATTCCAGGAAAAAGAGTCGGGATTTGTGCTACAAAAAATAATAAGTTTAGAAATAAATATTAATAAGGTTGAAATGGGCAACGGCTCATCTTTCATTAGACTTCCCAATCAAATAGCTAAAAAACATGCATGTGTCAATGTTAAAAATTATGATGATGAAGCATGCTTTGCCTGGTCCATAATTTCGGCTTTGTATCCCGTTGACAGTCATTCCGATAGAATATCATCGTACCCCCACTACTCCGAAATTTTGAATTTAAAAAATATTAAACTTCCAATGTCACTACTACAAATTACAAAATTTGAAAAACAAAATAACATTTCTGTTAATATTTATATGCTAAAATTGTTTGGAAATAATTTTCATTCAGTACCAGCTCGTTTAACTAAAACCAAATTAGAAAAACATGTAAACTTATTAATGATTCAAAATAACTATACAGATGAGCGTGAAAAAAGTACTGATGATGATGATTCCAATCTTGAAATAAAATATCATTTCTGTTGGATAAAAGACCTTTCCAGACTTGTGTCTAGTCAAATGAGTAAACGTAATGGAAAACTGTACATTTGTGATATATGTTTAAATTATTTTTCTAGTGAAGCAAAATTAAATTTACACACAGTAGACTGTAAAAATGTTAATAAATGTAAAATATCATTTCCAAAGGAAAAAATTGTAAAGTTCAAAAATTATAATTATAAAGAGCCTGTACCGTTCATATTGTACTGCGATTTCGAATCAATGCTAGAACCATTTTCCGAAATTAGTCAAACTAAAACTTTAAAATACCAAAAACATACTGCTTTCAGCGCAGGATTATATTTTAAATGTTCGTATGATGATAGCTTATCGTATTATTGCAGCAATCGTGGTTTTAACTGTATAGAGTGGTTTTCAAAACAATTAGAGAATATCGGTGAATTTCTCGAATCAAAATTAAAGACTATTGTACCAATGGACATTTCTGAACATCAGCAAAAAGAGTTCGCTGCATCAACTCACTGTCATATTTGCGAATCAATATTTAAACCTGAAGATAAGAAAGTACGTGACTACAACTATTTCACAGGTAAATACCGCGGGCCGATGCATGAAAACTGCAACTTAAATTTTAAAAAATCATTTATAGTACCGGTCGTCTTTCATAATTTATCTGGATATGACGCTCATTTTCTAATCAAAGATCTTGCAAAAACCGGTCAGATCACTTTATTGCCAATCAATAAGGAAAAATACATATCGTTCACAAGAAGTGTTGAAGGCTCGGTAATAAAATTTCGGTTTATCGATTCTTTCCGATTTATGGCCGCAT
This sequence comes from Rutpela maculata, assembly GCA_936432065.2. Taxonomy (NCBI): domain Eukaryota; kingdom Metazoa; phylum Arthropoda; class Insecta; order Coleoptera; family Cerambycidae; genus Rutpela; species Rutpela maculata. Next base: position 20,519,812 of record OW386288.2, read on the forward strand.
CGCTGGATAAACTATCATCATATTTAACAAAAGGGGAATTAACAAATTTGCAAAAAGAATTTAGTGATTTAGATAGTGAAAAGTTTAATATGCTTACGAGAAAGGGCGTCTTCCCATATGATTTTATAGATTCTTTTAAAAAATTATCTGAAACTGAGTTGCCGGCAAAAGAACATTTTTACAATAAATTAAATGACTCTAATATAAGCGATGAAGATTACCAACATGCTCGGAATGTTTGGGAAAAATTTAATATTAAAACACTAGGTGAATATTCAGACTTATATCTAAAAACTGATGTAATTTTATTGGCAGATATTTTCGAAAATTTCAGACAAAAATGTTTAAATATTTATCAATTAGATCCGGCACATTACTATACACTACCGGGCTATACGTGGCATTGTATGTTAAAGTTTACAAAAGTAGAGTTGGAACTTTTACAGGACATCGACATGCTTTTATTTATTGAACGTGGTATTCGAGGTGGTGTAAGTCAGTGCTGTAATAGATATGCTAAGGCTAACAATAAATTTTTGTCAGAATATGATTGTTCAAAACCTAGTTCTTATCTATTATATCTTGATATAAATAACATGTATGGATGGGCCATGGAAGCCTTTTTGCCCTACAAAGGGTTTCGGTGGGTGGAGAATTTTGAAAATTTTAATGTGATAGATGTACCAGACGACTCAGAAAACGGATATATTCTCGAAGTTGATTTAGAGTACCCGGAACATCTACACGACAAACATAAAGATATGCCTCTCTGTCCGGAACATCTAGTGCCGCCGGGATCAAAATTACCAAAACTGATGACGACACTCTACCATAAAACCCGATATGTAATACACTATAGAAATTTAAAGCAAGCTTTATCCTTGGGGATTAAACTTATAAAAATTCACCGTATATTAGAGTTCAAACAATCTCCATGGCTAAGACCGTACATAGAGTTAAATACAAAACTGCGCGCAAGTTCGAAAAATGAATTTGAAAAGAATCTATTTAAGTTACTAATTAATGCAGTTTTTGGTAAGACTATGGAAAATATTCGTAAGCATCGGCTTGTAAAATTGGTGTCGAAATGGGAGGGTCGATATGGTGCTAAAAATTACATCGCTAGCCCCAATTTCCATAGTCGTGCTATATTTGACGAGAATTTAGTGGCTATTGAATTAAATAAGTCTGAAATTTTTTTCAACAAGCCTTTATACATCGGATTATGTATTTTAGATATATCGAAAACTTGTATATATGATTTTCACTATAATTTTATGTTGCAAAAATTTGAAAATAATGATGACTGTAAATTGCTGTACACCGATACGGATAGCCTTATTTATGACATAAAATGTGAAGATGTTTATGAGAAAATTATAAAAGAAAACATTGCTAAATTCGATACTAGTGACTATCCACCCAACAACCGATACAATATCCCTTTAGTTAATAAAAAAATTCCCGGGATCATGAAAGATGAGTTAAATGGTAGCATAATGACCCATTTTGTAGGTTTACGGTCAAAGATGTATGCGCTTAGAGTTGAAGGGGAAAATGTTATAAAAAAATCTAAAGGGGTAAAGACTAATATTGTAAAAAATAAAATTTCATTCGATGACTATAAGAACTGTTTGGAAACTAAAACCGAACTGTACCGAACCCAAAGAACCATCCAATCACATTTACATAAAGTCTACTCGGTTAAGCAAACTAAAGTTGCTTTGAACCCCTCCGATGATAAAAGATATTTAATCCAGGATTCAACAGATACATTACCTTGGGGTCACTACTCAATTATGATAGAATAAATTGTTTTTAGTTGAAACGTAAGGGTAAACATGGAATTACTGCCGCACCATGCCAATTTTATCAGCGAACCATTTTTTACACATCTTCTTAGCAATGAAGTGAAAAAGATGAATCCAAAAAAAACTTAGTTTAATAGCGTATACTGCTTTATGTTGAAATCAAACTAAAATAGAATGTGCTTATTGTTAAGATTAAACTATTGTAGTAGCTATTGCAGCTCTTTTGTATTTAAAATAATATTTTATAAAACTTATTACTGTCTGCACATTATAAGCTCTTTTTATGTGTTTAAAATAATATTTTATAAAACTTATTACTGTCTGTACATTATAAGCTCTTTTTATGTGTTTAAAATAAAATTTTATAAAATTTAACTCTGATTTTTATTTCTAGGAATTAGGAAAAATCAAAAAACACTTCATTATCATACATACTTTATTTATGATATAAATATTTTCAAAAAAGATGTGATTTTTTGTCTACATATAATACATTTATCAAAATTAACTGAACAATCACTACAACATACTGTATGCTTACAGGGCATAAAAACAACAGAGAGCTCATTTTCTAAACAAATTTTACATAACAGTTTATTACAAGTTTCAACTTGATTAATTTTTACATCCTGTGCTTCTTCTGATACTAGCATTTCTTTTATCACTAGTGATGACGTTACATTTTTTTCATTCTTGAGCTGATTATATTCACATTTAGAATTAAAGCGGGCATGCTCTTCCCACACATTATCTCCAGAACTCCAATTCATTAAACCCACACCACAGTGAAAACATATGACTTGATCACCTGTGCCGGTATAGTAGAAACCTACCTCAGCTAATTCTCTCGGTTTTTGGCTTATCTGAGGGGGCCAGTTCTCAAATGTTTTTAAGCGGCTTTCCAAAGTCATTTTATCTGAATAAAGCGGGGTCCGTCTTCTCTTAATAAATAACGAATTATCCTCACCATTTTCAAAAAACGCACAGTCGGGGCTCCATCTCAAATGATCTACTGTGGGATCATCACCCTCACACCAATTACATAATTCAATTTCACATATTGGACATTTAACTATGTCTTCTTGACCAACATAAATGAAACCAGCTAGAGCTAGAGTAGACTTTGGAAATTCTGATAACCAATTTTCAAATGTTTCTAATCTTTTCTCATACTGCACATCCATTTTATATACCAGTCAAATAACTACTGAATTGGGATAAATAATAAGATGGTATTTATTTGAAAATATTTATTCAAGCATTTAATATAAACATTTTTCTATCTAAATCATTCATAACCTTAGCTCTATTAAAATGTAAACATTCACGAATACAATGCATTTGAATGGAATGTGGTAATAAATCACATAAATATAACATTACATTATCTGAAGGCAGTTCATAATTAGATTCACATAGTATATTATTGGTGACATTCAAAAAATTATTGTAAAATCCAGCAAAATCTAAACCATTTAATACATGTATAGTTGAATTGATAAGCCTACTAATGTTAATAAATTCACGCACAGTATTTTCACATATATAAAACGTAACAAAATCGTTAGCCACTTTCAACATCTTAGCACCCATAAATGACGATGTGTTGATAATGTAATTTGAAAACTGCTTCACCGCAGCAGCCTCCTCATCCTCCCCAAATCCACTATCAGCATCGAAGTAATTATTGGAAAGTTGTTTAAGGTAAGTAATAAAATCATACCAATCTTCAGCATCGAAGGAAATGTTATGAGCTTTATTGATCTGCTCATTAGCGGCCATTAATATTTTTACAGCTGGAACATTGTTTCGTGCACTACTTAATCCAACTTTTATTCTATATGAAGAGTTTTTCATGGCGAATACACGTTCATAAATGTACTTTTCTTCATTTTGGATTGCAACTCTATACTTTTCGGTAATTCGATCAACTTCCCGCCAATGATCGAAATCTTCAGAAAACGTGGGGCTAGGTGTGTTTGATGCCATGTTTCACGACTAACTAACAGTAACAGGCTTGATATATTTCAAATAAATTAGCTGCACCAGCAATGCTTCCGGTTAATCAAAAGGCCTCTTATCGAGCTGAATTTGTGCGTGTTTTCCATAAGAACCAATGTTAAATCACATAATTCTAGTCAATTGAAACAATTCCCCATTTAAATACATGCAAATCGAAACACATCAGAGTATATTTGTGTTGTCTATCCAACTATTGTGAGATTTATCTAAACCTAACCATTTAACAAAAATTTTATTGCTACGCTTACGTAATACTTTTTCTATTAAATAAACATCCGAATATTTAGCTTTTTGAAGTTCTTCGGCATAAAATCCACCGGCGATGGGATTTCCACGCAAATCCTGAAGAAGGTAGGTGATGGGATTGGTAATCTGTACTTTAATGATTTTAAATAATTCCGTTGTCCAATTGGGAGTATATCCTTTTTCAAATACATGTTTATGCTTACTAATACGAACAAGGTTACCAACTTTAAATTTTCTCGGATCTGTCGCCATCTTAATAAAGTTATAAGAGGAATTTAAAATAATTTTTTCATTTTTCTTGTTTATTTCACATGGTTTCATACCCGTAGTTCGATGGCGTTGCGTATTGTAATTATCAGTTATTTGAGGTAGTATATCAAGCCATCTGTACGTTCCGTTCAAACTAAAGTATTTGTATAACTTTTCCTTTAACGTTCTTATAACACGTTCCACAATTGCAGCCTTTTTAATGCTGAACGTACTATAATGGTTAACGTTGTACTTTTTCATCAGGCTGTTAAAACCAGTATTATAAAATTCAGTACCTTGATCTGATTGTAAATTTTTAGGTATTCGTTTACCATCTTTGAATATTTCACCAACAGCCTGCGTTATCTCTTTTCCCGATTTAGTTTTTAAAGGTTTGGTCCAAACAAATTTCGAAAAACAATCAATCATCACTAATATATATCTAAAGTTACTATTAACATGTGCGTGATCCATTACAGCCAAGTCCATTTGCCAAAGATCATCAAAACCTTTTATGATAGTACGCCGACGCTTGAAATTTTTTCTAGCTGGTTTATGGAGTTCGTTTATCACTTGAATTTTTTCTTTTGTATGCTCCATGACTACTCACCAGCAGCAGTGTTATCAGTGAACTAACTTTTTCTTTTTAAGATTGGCCATATCTAAATAAACTTCAGACATTTGTCTTACGACGGTATCTCTAAATTCATTTGGCTCCCTTTCAATATTTTTTATAAAATTTTCCATCGATATTATTTTAGCAGATTGATTTAGCTCCCCTTCAATATTTTTTATAAAATTTTCCATCAATGTTATTTTAGCAGATAGATCTAGATCTGATATCTTATCCAAGTTTAATGTATTTACCTGTACAGCCGATTTTAAGTTAGAAATTGCATTTGACAAATCAGTAATTATTATAGTTCTGTCATTTTTGAGTATATTTATTTTATTTGAAAACTCGTTTCTTAAATTCCCAACATCTTTCTTGATGATCTCAAGCGATTCGTTGAAACTCTTGTATTTATGTTCAAATTCTCGAATAGCATCTATTGAAGACATTTCAATAATTGTATGGAGTTCCTTATCTAGAGATTTTAGGCTACCATCTACATATCTTTTATTACAAACATCATTATCATTAGTAGGTGACTTAACATTACTAAGTTTTAGGTTTTCCACATCTATATTTCCATCCTCGGTGAAGATGAAGCCATGCCTATAAGGCGAAAGTAAATAGGAACCACTACTTGGAACACTATCTTGGCCTATATTAGACCTACCGAACTTGTCTACGGGCATATTGTAAATGATGATACTTAGCAAAGTTGTAAATATTTAAGCAATAACACCTATTTCCTTCAGTTCCGATAATATACTCAAGATCTCATTATCGTGAGAATCTGTGTTTCCAGCGCTTTTTGAGGCTATTAAAAGTTTTAGTCTATCAACAAGTTCATTTACGTCATCCCAGTAAACGTATTCTATTGGTTTTTCATTGTACACAGCCATGCCAGATCCGCTTTTCGAAGGAGCATTTTGTGACTTACTCCTAATTCTTGGATCATATCGAGGTTTTACATATAGAGGTTTTATTACACTCGTATATTTATAGTGCCTATGCCCCCTTCGTTGCTCCTGCGGATTGTAATCGCGTTTGTGAGCACTGGTTAAATCTAGAATTTCTTTGTAATTTTTTAAATCAGTTTCATTGAACCCATTGGGGTTTTTCATAAATATCAATTCATATAACCCTTTAGTACCCGGGTATGGTCTATCGTCGATCACAAGGTTATTATCAGCTATTTTCAGTTCTTTATTACCCATAAATAATTTGTTTGCTAGAAAATCAAAACGAGCACCAGATGTTGTATCGTAACTATTACTATCTGTGAAAAATCCTTCAATGTAATATCTCGCTAATGGTGGAAATTGCTCCAGATATTCATCTATAACAGGTTTATTATGTTTAACTAGATTATCGTATTGTTCTTTAATTTCATCAAATGACAGTTCTGGTACTTCTTCTTCTTCTTCGAGAAAGACTTCACCGATTTCCTCATCAGGTAGAAAGTTTACTGATGGTGGTGATGGTATCCGTCGTTCGGTTAGTGGTTCAGGTGTTACCGTTGCTGCTGTCGCCGCCGCCGCCGCTACGCTTTTAGATGTGTTTATTTTAATATCATGTAATGGTTCTACAATTGGTTTGAATATACGATTGAGAGATTCGTCTTCTTCAGCCTTTCCTAGCTTTAAAGCCAAATATTTCTTTCTGATTGCCCTTGACACTTCAGTAATTTTCTTTTTAAGTAACTTCTCCTTTTCTAAATCATGTATGTGTGGTTTTACTACTTTATATTTCTCTAGAGATATTTTTTTATACTTCATTTTTTATACAGGTCTGTACAGCTTTTTCACAGGTCTGTTACAGCTTTTCACAAGTCTGTTACAACTTTTTCACAGGTCTGTGACAGCTTTTCGCAGGTCTGTATCTGTTAACGTGTAGAACAGTAATAAAGCTGTATGATGTATCATATACATATATACTGATCGAATCCTTTTCGATAGCGTCCATTGTTCAAATCAAAATCTTTAACTATTACTAATACACCATATTTGTCATTCCAACATTCAGCGCATAGTTTTTCAAATTTATCAAAAGTCATGTCTGGAGTTACGTGATCATCATAAACATGTTTAAGATTCATACGGTCCTGCTTGAATAAAATAATACAGTTACAATTATCTCGTACCAAATGTTTGCCAATATGTGTATAGGTCTGACATAGATAGAAACAGTCCACAAGTCTATGTCTACCCATACTGAAGTAGGCTCTTATTTTATCTTGTTTGTCGCAAGCCACATCATCGAAAATGAATATGGAATTGGTTCTAGCCTTAGAAGGATCGATTATACCTTCACTATCTGTATACGGGAAATAACCAACACCTTTCACTTTTTTCAATGCATCTTCCAGCAATTTATATTTCGGTTGATATAGAGATTTGGAATAGACGTATACATTTTCAAACCACAGCCCATTAGGATCGAACAATAAACTTAGTAGGAGATTCGTTTTGCCAGCGCCACTGGGCCCGCATACAATCGCTCTTAAAGCGCTAGGAAATAATGGACCATGTTTTTCGGTTGCTGGACATTGTGAGAAAATATCCAAGTTCTCCACTGGAAGTGACAACCGCTGTTTAAGAAGCCGCATCGTAGACTCACACTTTCAGTGATGTGCAGCAGCTTATATATATATATATATATATATATATATATATATATATATATATATATATATAAGTAGGTATGCTTTGATCTTTCTTCAAAAGTTCCCACGGTCCTCAAAAAGTTCCCACGGTCCTCAAAAAGTTCCCACGGTCCTCAAAAAGTTCCCACGGTCCTCAGCGGAGTCCGGTCTCAACCGTCCCCATACCTACTATATATATATATATATACACTACACCTTTACATTATTACTCATTATCAGTTTAGATGTTGATGTTGAAGGAGGGTAGTGGAGTAGTAAACTCTCTGATAAATAAGTTACCATTTGAAGCGCATTTACCAGGATATCAGTACTGCGGTCCAGGCACCAAGTTGGAAAAACGGTTAAAGCGAGGTGATCCAGGCATTAACGATCTCGACCGAAGCTGTCGCGAACACGATATAGCCTATAGTAAAAGCTCAAATTTAGAAGATAGACATAAGGCTGATTACGATCTTGAGCAGCGTGCCTGGGAACGAGTCAAGTCTAAGGACGCTAATTTGAAAGAGAAGTCGGCCGCTTGGGCTGTTGTTAACGCTATGAAGGTTAAACGGAAGATGGGAATGGGGGTTCGCAGGCAAAAAGTCGGTTTTCGCAAAACTATCGATGTTGTTAAGAGATTGTTTAAAAAACCTAATAATAATAATCTAAGAAAAAATGCTAGTATGGCCTTGAAGCTAGCGAAATCAGCTATGAACGCTGTAGGTGGTCGAAAAAAGATAAAAGCACCACGCATACTACCATTACCCAAGACCGGTGGATTCTTACCGCTAATCCCTATTTTTGCCGGTCTGAGTGCTCTAGGAGCTCTATCAGGAGGGGCTGCAGGTGTGGCAAAAGCTGTCATCGACGCCAAAGCTGCAAAGAAAAAATTGGAAGAGGCTGAGCGGCATAATAAAACTATGGAGGCTATAGCTTTAGGAAAGGGGATGTATTTGAAACCTCATAAGAAGGGCTATGGGCTGTACCTGAAAAAGCAGCAAAAAAACTCCCAGTGAAGCTACCCAATAGAGCCCTTCTTGATGTAGATTTGATGAAGTATGTTAAAAAATTGAAAATTCCGCACTTCAGAGGTGTCTTTATGCGTGACTCGTTACCTCACGCTCCTAGAACATATGAAAGCGCAATTATTAATCTCGACACGCAAGAAGGGCCTGGCACGCATTGGGTAGCATATAAAAAGTGTGCTGACAATGTTATTTATTTTGATAGTTTTGGCGCGCTTAAACCACCAGTAGAATTAATACGTTACTTTGGTGATAAATGTAAAATACGATTTAATTATGATAGTTACCAAAAATTCAATACAATCAATTGCGGACATTTATGCTTAGAGTTTCTTTATAAAAACGGTAATATCCCATAAGTTTCATTCAGTATGTCTCAGATATTCACGATAAGAGGTCGAGGTGCCACTCTTTCCATAGACTTTTATAATCCAATTGAATTGGATCCTCAGTACGATTACGCATTAGCTCTAATTGGTTTTCATACCTATAATAGCATTCCTAATATCGAAGAAGGTGTAAATAACAAGCTTTACTATTGGGAGCTAGGTGATAAAAGTAAAGAAAAAGTAATTTCGATTCCGACTGGATCTTATGAAATAAGTGATATTGAAGCATATCTACAGAGTCAAATAACGTCACCGGTGAAAGGTGTTGAATACTTCTCGTTGAAACCCAACAATAATACACTCAAGTGTGAAATTAGGAGCAAGCACGAGATAAATTTTATACCTAGCGATAGTCTAGCCAGTTTACTGGGCTATTCAGCTCGCGAGTTAAAACCCAATATTTTACATCAATCTGATTTGCCTGTAGAGATAGTGAAGGTTATAACGATCCACGTAGACTGTAATATTACCACAGGAGCATTCTACAATAACAAACCATCACATACCATTTTTGAATTCGCCCCATCTGTAAATCCGGGGTATGCCATAGACATAGAACCAAAAAATCTAATATTCCTTCCAGTAAATAACAAACGGGAAATAACTAATATCACCTTGGAGATACTGGATCAAAACTCTAAACCTATTAATTTTAGAGGTGAGGAAATTATTATAAGGTTGGAATTGAAAAAATTATGGGGTTAATAATTAAACCATTAAAGTATTTAAATAAGAATTTTTCAAATCAACATCATTCATTACCAGTCAAGTGTTCAGGTAAGAAGGTAGCATCATCTTTAACGTCAGCAAATATCTTGTATTTAAAATCTCTGGGTTACCATGTTGGAAGAACTACAGTTATTCCAAGATCCACACTTTGATAATTCCTTCGACAGAGAGGAAACTCGAACGTATCACCCGTTCGTTAAGTCGTTCAGAAATAATGATGAAATTGAAATTGTAATTCATCAGCAAGATGCTTTATTATTAATGCATGATGCAGCTTTATTGATTGAAGGAACGTTGAAGAAAACTAGCGGTGATGGAACTATTGAATTTACTAATAATGCCGGGGCATACATGTTTGATTCCATTAGTTATGAGTTGAATGGTAAAGAAGTGGATAAAGTGAGAGACGCAGGTACTGTGAGTCTGGTGAGAGGCTATCTGTGCTATGATAAAGATGATAACACGCTTAGCCCAGCAGGCTGGAATTTTCCTGAGGGTCAGCTGGTAACTTATGATCCAGTAAATGGAACATTTTTCCTGAGAATTCCATTAAGTCATTTGCTCGGGATATTTCAAGATTATAAGAGATTCATGTTTGGAAGACAGATTATAAGATTGGTTAGAGCTCGAACTGACGCTAACTGTTATAAAGTAGCGGCAGACAATGCTGTAGCTGAATTAACTATAACCGATATTCAACTTAAAGTTAAACATGTATTTTTAAATGATGAAAAAAAATTGGAATTGCTAGATAACATAAACAGAGATAAACCGATTTTCATTCCCTATAGAACGTGGGAGATTCATGAATTGCCTTCTTTAACGGCTGGAGCTGTGAAAGAAATTTGGTCAGTTAAAACTTGTACTAACGTAGAAAGTCCTAGATATGTTATCGTGGCATTTCAAACAAAACGAAAAGATCAGAAGAAAGTAGATATTACACACTTTGATAATATTAATGTGTCTAATATAAAACTGACTATAAACTCGGAATATTATCCATATGAAGATTTGAAATTAAATTTTACTTCACGAAACTATTCCGATGCTTATCACATGTACACTCAATTTTCCAAAATATTTGCTTTAAACAACACACCCATAAAGCCCATATTAGATTTTGTAGCGTTCAAAACACGCGCCTTATTTGTCATTGACTGTTCCAAAAGAAACGATTCGATAAAGTCAGCCACTGTCGATGTCAAATTAGAAATCGAAAGCAGGGTAGCGTTTCCAAATGATACTAGAGCATATTGTATAATTATACCGGCGCGGTAGCTCAATCGGTTAAGGCGTATTGAGTGGCGAATACGCTGATCGACTCGCTACCGCGCTCTGGGTTCGACCCCCAGCCCCGGTATTGACAACATCGGGGGGTGTGGATGTATGTCTGCGTTTTTCCGAATGTGTAACCCCCTTCCGGACAGCCTTGGCTTTGGATTTGGGGGTTGTCTACTATCTGTGGTGTGTTTATGTTTATGTTATGTTTATGTTAATTATCCACGATCGAGTTATGGAATATTTACCGCTTAGTGGAATCGTAAGGAGTGCTATATAAGATATATTCACTAAGAAGTTTTCTCAGTCTACACCACACGCCACCATGAAGATAATGATTGTTGATATTCAGGGATTCAGTTTACCTGATTTTTATCCGAAAGAAATAACATTTATTAGTGAGCGACAAACAGCTCATTATCTGTTGAAAGCTCCATTTCCAGCCAACAAGTTAGACCATAAACTACGAAAACAGATAAAATATTTAGAGCGTTTTCATCATGGTTTGAAATATGATAGTGGTTACATAGACTATACCATGTTAGATGACATATTACAGAAGCACTTATTGAATAGTAATATTGATATGGTGTATGTTAAAGGGCATCAAAAGCAACAGTTTCTCGAAAATAAGCTGTGTGAACTGGAAGAAACTTCATCAACCATTCCTAGCATTATCAACATAGAGAATATGACTGGTGTACCAAAATTTATTAGAGATATACCTTATTGTCCTAATCATTTAAATAATAAATCAATGTGTAGTTTAAGAAATTGTACTAAACTTTATAATTGGTTGCATTCTTCTTTACCAAAATAAAAAAAATATTATAAATACATTTTTTTTTCTTCCCCCACCACCCTTTTTAGATGTTAAAAGTAAACATGCAAATCAATGTGAATTAGTAAATAGTAAGATGTTGTCACGTGCATACATATTCATTTTTGTTGCACCGCTGTTGTGTCGTGGTGATTATTTCGAGTCTTCTGTACACACTAATAATGGCTCTGTAAATATTAGTCATCATGTTGATAACACATCGATACATGTACAATACAGCAATCTACATAGAAAATATCCTAGTGTAAATGTTTTACGAAGGTTGTCCAACTACAATCAACAGACTAATTTATCTATTATTTCGGCTGCTACTACTCCAAATCAAGCCCCACCAGCAAGAAATGTATCAGCTACTACTACAATTCAACCCCTACCGGCAAGAGGCTTATTAAATTTATCACACCCATATCATCAGACTCATGCAAATGATATGTATGATGAATTACAGCTATACCGAAAACTATACAGAGATCTGGAAATAAGATTATTGGATGCCAATGCTAGATTTATGAATGATTTAATATCATGTGAAAATAAATTAAAATTGAATTTGGATAGTAGTTGTGAAAGCGCTGAAAACTTAAGAATTTTACTCACTAATACAACGAATGAAATGTTAGAGCTAAGATCTGATCTCACTGCGTGTGTAGCTAACACCGAGGGATTAGAATTTGAAAGAGATAAATACATAGCCAAATATATGGAGGTCAAACGATTGCCTAAAGCCGAAAGTTTTATTTCCCTCAGCAGCAGCAGCAGCACATTACCCCCACCTACAATCTCTAACACTACTGATAGGAGTTTGTTAAATTTGCAATGGCAGTATTCTTCCTGTATGCAGGAACTGAGACGGGCGGAAAGTAAACTAAATACTTGTAAAAATAATTTAGTATCCTAGCGAATCTTATAGCAGCATGTCAGAGTTAATAGTGAGGTTAGAAAGACACTGCAAACAGTTGGAAAAGTTAAAAGAGCATATAAAATTTTATGAGCACAAGCAGTGTATGTTCTCCAGTTTCAACAAATTAGATATGAAAGATGAGGAATTAATATGGGATCGAAAAGTATTTAATAATTTAACACGTTTTAATACATCATCATCATCAGAGAGAGGCCGCCAGAGTCGTCGCATTTCCCCAACGCCCATATAATACGAGACAGGATATGATTTATATCACATTATTTTTACCCACCTATATATGGATTTACTAAAAAAATTATAGTTTGTTTACTGAGAACAATGGTGATGTTAAGTTCGCATTTCATAATTTTACATGCGGTACTGCAAAATATCCTGTACATACATCAACCTTATGGTAGTCGAGAAGTCTTTGTATGTTTCGATGGAAATGAGAGGAAAAACGATAGCTGGCCATCGAACTGGATGTTGATGACTCCATATGCAGTTAATAATGCACCTACTTTTACAGCGAACATTCCAAACAATACAATTCAGTACAAATTAAGAATACGATTTCAAGATAATACAATGGGTGATACCTATTGGGAAAAATTATGTGCTGCCACCCCCTGTACTGCACCTACCATCATCAGCAATGCAAATTCTGAAAAACAAAATTATGATATTGGAGTGGAAGCGGTGTCTGGTTTGCTGTATTACATTACAGTTTGTTCTTCTCTCCTAATTGTAAAGTGTATAATTAAAATTATTAGGAAAAATGTCATGTCTCCGCAGCAGTGTGAATGAATAATATTATAATGTTTTTTTTTGTAATAAATGAAATAGCAATACAATTTTTGTTTAATTTATATCTGAATTTGATTAAATTCGACAGTTTTTTTAATTTATGTACGCCTATGTTCACATTCAAACATCACCATAATATAATAATAATAAATATATTGCCCACCCTAACCGGCGGTTATGATAAAAATTTCATTTAATTTGCATTTCTATACAAATGTTACACTCTCTCTTATCACATATCCGTTTTCTTATCACTTCCTCTCTCCTATGTCTCGGGGCCAGCAACCGTCGTTTATATTCAATTTACCTAAATTTAAAATCTCTGCACAGTCATGCTGAAATATTTCTTAGCCAGAAGGGCATTAGGTACAGACTTCACACCCCCATACCACGTAATACAGCACTATTCACTCTTCACCACAAGAACTCTTCAGCTCCGACGACAATGACCAACAGCTCATGGTCAGATCTCGATGGACACATGCCATCCAAGTCACTTCCGGTCCAGAACTCTCTTTGCTTATCTACTGTTTGGCCTATATAATAGCTATTGCATTCTGAATATTTATGAACTTCCTGTTTTTCAAATTTTGGTATTTTATCTTGGGAGTTAAATAATAGATTTGATAGTTTTTGAGACAGTTTAAAAACTACTTTAACATTAATACAAGTAGTCCAGTGTTTGGCGCTAAAAATCACTATCGACCTTCACCTCTTATTCTTTCGGATAACATCGATTTTGATGAAAATTTGTAATTAAGCTTATCTTACCCTCCTCTTCAGAAGTTATATGTTTCTGATATGTGCTTTTTGTTTTTTGGGGGTGAAAACTTTCTGACAAAAAATTTAAATCATGGTTAAGGGGAGAAATAAAAATTTTATGTATATTATAATAGCATGTTTTATTATTGAAAATTCATGGATCATTAGAAGAACTATCATCACTATCGACCTTCACCTCTTATTCTGTAATTGGAGGACAATTTTGACAGTCACCGGAGCAAGTTTCGCATGTTGCGTTATAGAAAAGTCCAACTTTTCTGCAGCTACAAGCTGCGCCGCATTCTTTTTTTGGAATTACAAAATATCATTTCGAGGAGTTCTTCCGGTGCAGGCATATTCAGCATTTTGATTGGTAGTAAAGATCCTTCATTATTAATCCATCCCCAATCGCAGTTGGATCAATATTTTTGTTCCAAGCCATATCTGGGTTTGTAAATAAACCCTCTTAATGTGCTCATTCAGAGCATCAACTGTCGGAACAACGGATGATAATTTCACAGCACTGTCTTTAGTGGTAACCTTAATAAAGCATCATATACCATCTGCTGGAGAAACACTGATAAGTCTTCAACACGGCTCACTTTTTTTAACTGTATCTCTTTAGCAGCTCCATTCAGAATTATTGTGCAGTACCTACCGACTTCTAAAATTTCTTGTAGCTCTGAAGTACTATTATAAAATATCTCCACCTGACCTCCGATCTCACCGGTGTTCTATAAGATCGAAATTTTTTTTTGTCTTTATTGGTTTTTCAACGATAACTTCCTTAATTTTCAAGCTATCCAATCGCTCCAAAAACCATTTTGCAGAGAATTTTAAGGGCTTGCTTGAACCCTTCATTTTTGAAATTTTTTAGTTTAAAGGGCTCGGGGAAGGTGGTCCTCGCACTCAAATGCAAACTTATAACGGTTATATCTCAATTAATTTTTTTTCCTAGAGAAATAAAAGAAACACAATTTTCAGTAAAAAAAAAAACAAAATTTTTGTACTCTAGCATTTTTTACGCATCTTCTTTAGTTTTTGAATTATTGTGAAAAAATGAAAATTTCTTAAGAAATTTCAAAAATCATTTCAAATTTGAATCAAACTTTCTTTCAAATCTAGGCATCCCAAACTGGTCAAAGTCTAGAACATATTGTTAGTACTTAAATAAAGTAAGTTTTAATTCATTACTTTCAATTTCAATTCTTGCGGTGGAACCATTGATTTAATTCCTGATTTTTTCTCAGAAAAAACGAGACAACCATTTTATTTTCATCATAACTCCGTTAGTTTTTATGTTAACGACTTTTACCAAGATCTTTTCAGGTATTTTTAAAAATGTCATATATTTCCTACAAAATTTTCCGTTTTTCCGTTATTTAATGTTGAAAGGTTCAGTTTTCAGCGAACAAAAAGTCACATTCAACGAGCCATAACTAGAACTTATTGCATCTACAGAAATAAAAAAAAACAATCGATTTGTTATTTTATAAGCTTCATTTTTGCTAATAATAATTTTTTTGATAAAACATAAGGTTTTCGAGTTATTCGTGAAAAATCGTTCTAAAACATGCATTCTTTAGATGATCAGCATTTGCAATCAGGAATAACTCAAAAAGTATTGACTCATCGAAACAACTTTACAGAACATTTTTTACTGGGACTATATAACTTTAGTTCCATGAGCCATTCCCTAATTACTGCCAAAATTTTACGTCAATAGGTTTTATCCGAAAGAATTCTGAGCGAAAAACCGTCAGACACTGGACTAACGAGAGAATTTGAGATATTTTGTCAGATGTTGGCCCGAACTATGTAACAGCGTTTTTTAAATTTTCTATTTCTCTATGTCCCGGATATGTTTCAAATTATTTCATATCAATGGGTATTGAGATCCTCTATCATTATGCGCTGACTGGTCCGTCCTCAACGAAACATCCTCTATATAACAATATACTATTTTAAAAGGTAAAACATGATTGAAAAAGTATAAGTGTATCTTACTAAGATGTGTGGGTGTGTGGAAAATAGAGCGGACACCTGATTTGGCATCGCTGTTAAGTATATTGTCCGTGTGATTGGCGGCCGGAGTAGCAATTAAGTCGAACTGGGATAACTTCATGTCCTCTGCAATTGCAACTTGCCTTGCTGCATTCCACCTGTAGATCACATCTTGATTAGTATATCCAACTGAAATAAAAAAAAAATAAGAAATGAAAAATACTTTTAGTTAGGGAACGGGATAGAATCAGGAAGTGAATATAAAATGTCAAGATTTGTTGAAGTATTTTTTGGATGATCACATTACACTACTTTACTAATTGAAGTTATGAGAAGAAAACAAAAGGCGTTACAAGCTTCCTTCGTCCATTTCAGTAAATCCGAATAAACGAAAAGTTATGCTATACTACTCGAAGTGTTTATAAGGCTGTTGTTCGCGGTTTTATCAGATTAAACAGTTGCATTGTTAAACCTTCACATTTCTATCTAGTCGTCGCGCTTGGGGAAACTTTTTAATAGAATCACCAACTTGTGACATTGAAATTTGATTTAGATTTTCCACATCAAGAAATCTTTTTTGGAAGTAGAATTATATAGAGGCTTAGGTATGCTATATAAGATGATTTAGATAACTCGGTTCTTAATGGTATTAAAATACGTAAATACAGAGATATATGGGTATCACAACCACAGTTTTTAAAAACATTTAATACAAAGCATTAAATATGTTTTTTTTTAAATATCTCTAGAACTTCTATTTGTAAATATCTGAAATTTTGTTAAAATATTTACCTAGACCACTAATTGTTAGACCATAAATAGAGCTTAATACTGAAACCTATTGACGCTGTAAAATTAAAAAATGAATAGTATTTTTCCCCTTTAGTCCGGCATGTTAGATTAAAAAAAAAAACAAGAGTTACCGTCTCTTCCGGAAGAAAGAATAAAACTTGGCATATATGTAGCTTTCATGTATATGCTTCAATGTAGACGTGCAAACACATTGAGAAATGATTGTTTCCCTCAAAATTCAGTGGAATTCAAAATAGCGGCACAAACAAATATAACTTTACTACATGCAGCATCGGTTGGCACTGGAAGGTAATTTAGGTGTCCAAGTGTAGGTTTAGGGATTCTAGGAGTTTGAGAACTTTCGGCTGTCAGCTTGGATTATGACAACCATTTATATATACAGTGTGTTCCAGAATAGATGTAATAAGAGGTGTAATGGACAAAAAATTTTAGAATTTTGGAATAGCACTTAGTGATTCAGTTCTGCTTGGTATGTACACTAAATAAGAGGTGGATATGTTATACAGGGTGTTTTATAAGCAAATTTGTAAGAATCATCGCTAATAAACTACCTTTATTTTTCAAGATAAGAGAAAATTCTACTAAGAAATATTTTTTAGAATATAATCGTATGCCCCTTACCAAATTTCAGGAAAATAAATTACCTTTTTTGGAACTGGCACTTTTTCCAATAATTAATATTCTATGAATTAATGCAGGGAAAACTTCGGTTTTCTGTTTAAATAAGTTCAAAGCACTGTCAACTTGCTAAAATAATTTTAAAAAAAGTAAAATAAAATAAGTAGGTATTATATATTGGAAAAAATGGATATTTCAACAAAGAAAATTTATATTCCTGAAATTCAGTAAGAGGGCATAAAATTTCATTCTAAACAACTTTTTCATATTTTGAAAAATAAAGGTAGTTTATTAGTGATGAATTTTACAAATTCGCTTATAAAACACCCGACACTGATATCCAACTCATTTTATACCTTAGTTTTACACCAAGCAGGGCTAAATGTCCAAATGCCGTTCCAAGATTCGAAAATTTTTTGTAACATCTATATACAGTGTGTCCCGCTTTTCATAAATCCACCTTAATGTCTCAGTTATTAATAATGCGATTTTCTTCAAATTTGGGTGGTAATTATATGTTGGAAAAATAAATTATTTGGCATAGTAAAAAATTTTTATTCTTCATTGGCGTGCGGTTTTAGGGGGTAAAATAGGGTAGGTTTTTTGACAAAAGGATATTAGGGCTTATTTTAGACAAATTTTTCTATCATGTTTCGATTCAGCATGTCCAAAAACCCCTTAATCCATATTCTCCATGATCTAAAAACGGATTATGGCAGAAACGAAATATTAATTAATTTCTTTAAAAACACTTTTTTAATTTTTTATAACTTTATTTAATTGCTATAACAAACCTAAAAACAACTTTTTTAAAATTCTGGTTTCTTCAACATAACCACCTTCTAATAAAATACACTTTTCAACAACCCATCTTAACGGTTCAATCACTTTTCTTAAAGTTTGGGGAGTAATTTCTTGACACGCTTGCCTAATCCTACGGCAAAGCTCTTGTCTGTTACATATCCGAGTAGCATACACTTTATCTTTCAAGTACCCCCATAAAAAAAGTCACAAGGGGTAATAACAGGCGATCTAGGGGGCCACGGTTCTAAAGGGCTATTTCTACCTATCTACTTCATAGGGAAATTTGCATTTAAAAAATTTCTAACTATCAGAGAATTGTGCGCCGGGGCACCATCTAACTGAAAGTATACATTTTCTCTATGCTAAAGACATTTCCATAAAAAAATCATCCATATCATTTTGTAAAAAATGTACAAAATTTTCTGCGTTGAGTTTATCCAGATATGCTTGAAATTTTGGAAATAAAGAGGGCCCTAAAAAACCACAAAAATGTTACAAATACACAAATTATATTTGCAAATACTCCCGTACTAGACACTGTATTAAAATTATAATTAAGTAAGTTCCTAGTAAGATAATTAAGTTCCTAGTACCAGGTAGGATTAAATTTAATCAATTGCAATAAAATTAAAATTAGCTATCATCCCATTCCAAGCTTATTGTAGGTAACAATGTGCATATATATTGTAAGCGGTCACTTTTAGGTTAGTTATTAAGACTCTTTGATAATGGTCGTGAGACCGAAACATATGTCAGAAAAATCTGAATAAAAACCAGTGAAACAAAATACCAAGTGTTTAAATTTCTTAATTTTAACTAATATATTACGAAATTAATTAATTTTTCGTTTCTGCCATAATCCGTTTTTGAGATCATGGAGAATATGGATTAAGGGGTTTTTGGACATGCTAAATCCAAATATGATAGAAAAATTTGTCTAAAATAAGCCCTAATATCCTTTTGCCGAAAAATCGACTTCTTTTTACCCCCTAAAACCGCACGCCGATGAAAAATGAAAATGTTTACTATGCCAAATAATTCACTTTTCCAACATATAATTACCACCCAAATTTGAAGAAAATCGCATTGTTAATAACTGAGATATTAGGGTGGAGTTATGAAAAGCGGGTCACACTGTATATTTAATTAATATAAATCGTGCCAGCTCATAAGCTCATAATGGCAAGTTCAGTGGCAAGAACGGACTGGAATAAGTACTTGCTTTGTCAGCTGGACACAGGTGTACCTCTTGTTTGTCCAGCATTGTCCACTAGATCGGACCGGCAGAGGATGCTTCGGCGTTAAATGAGTTTGGGGAGATACCTGAAGATGTAATAGAAAGACTGAAGGAGGGACGTTCATTCTCAGAAACTATGCAATCTAAACAGGCTACATTTCACAAAAAGTGCCGTGCAAGGTACAACAACACTATAATTCAGCGGGTCAAGAAAACCAAAAACAAAGTTGACAATAAATTAGTGGTGAAACCAAGTAGCACAAAACGCGCATCATGCTCTACAACCATAAGCGCGACCGATAAGAAGATTCTGTACGATATCACAACTCTGAAGATTGAGAAGCATATTCGCGATGAAGCAGCAATTCTTGTAAGAGAGGATTTGTTGGTCAAAATGGCCATAGGAGATCTGGCGACCCAGGAAGCATCATATCACAAGAATTGTCTTTCGAACTTCTATAACCAAGTTCGATCAAATGAAAGAAAGACCAAAAAAGATGAAACAGGTTTCTTAAGTCTTGCATTTGCTGAATTTTTTTCAATTAATTGGTATTTTATTTTGAATAATGCGACAAAAACTAAAAATTATTTGTATGATTTTGGAGTTATCTCAACTTGACACAAACATTTTTAAACATTTTCATTGTATAATTCAAAATAAAATACTACTTAATTTATTGAAAAAAGGCAGTTCTAACAAAGTAAATTTATATTCCTGTTTGGCAAAAAAGTATAGAAATGCATTACTTATAAACCACTTTTCTTACTGAAATTCTTTCACATCTTGAAAAATTAAGGTAGTTTATTAATGTATAGTTTTATACATTTTCTTATAGATGTATAATACCGATTCAACTCATTTTTTATATACCATAGTTTTACACCAAGCAGGACTGAATTTCCAAATGCCATTCCAAAATTTTGAAATGTTTTGTCCATTACATCTCTTGTTACATCTACCCAGTGATGCACTGTATATATAAATTGTTGCCATAATTCAAGATGAAAATTCCCAGATTCCTTTAATCCCTAAACCTACATTTGGACACCTCAATAACCTTCCAGAGCCAACTGATGATGTATGTAGTAAAGATTCCAAGTCTAAATTGAAGCATATACAGGAAAGCTACATGTATGCCAAATTTTATGATTTCTTCCAGAAGGGACCGTATATTTTAGAAAGGAGCCGTACTACATATATTTTTGACTAATTACTAAGTATTTTTAATTCATATTAAATCAAAAATGAGTTTAACAATGAGATAAAATGAAAAATGGAAGATAGAGATAAACAATATAGAAGAGTAATAATGACAGGGAAGGAACATGTTTAAAATATAAAAGAAATTAAGTAGTAAATTTAATTAACGATCAAAAGTAGAAATGTTATGCAGAAAAGATGGGATATAATATGTAAAAAATGACTACCCAGCTACGGGAAAATCTGTAAAAGTATTAATAGAAATTTCCCTCTTTTATTTGTTGATACTACTACCTTTTCCCACCTCATAACTAAATAAAAGTTGATTGACAAGTGGATTATCCGGAGGTTGGTATTGAGATCAATTATTATTATTATTCAACTTTATTAAAACTAATAAGAAAATATTTTTTATTCATATTAATCGTGAAAATTATTTTCCTTCGACGATTTGTACTTTTAATTATTTTTATAGCGAGACCACCCAGTATATTATTTTTCACTAAAAGTACATGGTAATAGTGTCAAACATATTGCAAATTTTTGTTTCCACAATATTTTCTTAATTATTCTTTAGAGTGACCAATTTGTATATTTTTCACTAAAAGTATAGTAGGTTTATTTATCGGCAATACACAATAATATCAACAACATTGCGAATATTACTTTCCATAATATTTAATCAATAATTTTTTAAGGTGACCACCACTAAAAGTAACACAGATATCTTCGTCGGCAATAGTATAATTTAGAGACTAAATATTATTAATTTAAATAAAAAGTTTCACCACAACGGGCTGGCTTGAAAATCCTTTATCATATTTGAAGTTATCTTATATTGTACCAAAGATAAGACCGTGAAATCACCACAATACGCGAGTGATTTTCATGCCTGGATAGAACGGATTTCTATCTGCTTGAAGGGATTAAGATTTAAATAGGCTTTACCTTGTTTTCTACACGCCTACGCATGTTTTAGTGAAATCAGTTCAATAAGTAATAAAAAAACGAGATGCTGCTGCTGATTTCAGTAGGAGACAAAGTTGTCTCTTTTGTTTTATTTGTCGATTCAATAATATCTAAAAACATTAAACATGTAATAAAAAATTACGATTTAAAAGAGATATCCTCTTCTGTGTTATATTTGGCGAGCAAATTGAGGGAATCCCTAAAAAATATTACAAATTAAAATATAGAGGTTTTCACCGCAGACAATCTAATCAATTTATTTATTTAAGTTTAGCTTGATTCAAGATCAAAGGCCAAGATTAGTACCAACTAAATTCAAGCCAAGTTCAACTTGATCCAAGACCAGAGATTTTGATCTTTGATCAGGCTGAACCTGGCTTAAATTTAGCTATGGGACAATCTATTATTTAATTAAATCTTTAAATTACGAAGAAAATGATAAGCGTAATGTCTACCTTCTCTTTGTACTAAATTTATAATTAAATAAACAATAATAATTTTTTTTTAAATGTTTCTTGAAAATAAAAATAATATTTGAGGGTCAGATCTTATGTATTTTGGCCAGCAGGATCCAAATATACAAAAATATACAGGTTGTCCCATTTAAAATTTGATTTTCATGTCAATTGCATCGAAACCGGAAGTCGGCAATTTTGGTTCTTTACATCATATAATTGGAAATTTTATCCCATATCACTACAATACATTTGAAAAAAATCCATTCGCCCATCCAAAAGTTACAAGAGTGTCCCTATCGGCTGAGTCACCCGGTATATAATAGAATACCCTGACTGACTAATCTATAAACAGACAGCTGGGTGTAGAAACTTCAAATTTTGCATAGAGGTTCCTCAAATGACGTAGGCAACTACTAAGAAGGGATTTTTCGAAATTCGACCCCGAAGAAATAAAATAATAAATTGTTATCAAATTGGGATGCGCAGTGAGTTTCCTCGAGTGCAATGGATGCGCAGTGGGTTTCCTCGAGTACCATGGATGCGCAGTGTGTTTCCTAAAGTTTCCTTCCTGAGTACTATCGGAATACTCAGTGAGTATGTAATACTTCTTTATAGGCATAAGTTAGTATGTCAATGTTCTTAATTCCACGCAGACGAAGTCTTCCACGCGAACAAAGTCGCAGGCATCATCTAGTAGTCTATATGTACTTGAATATTTCCTAAGAGAAATTGTCGTTTCCATCTCTAAGGTAAAATAGTTAAAGATTAGAAATGTTCACGTGAACTCAATTTATGTCGACCATTTTTGGGTTAGTCACTGACACTGTCACAAAAATTGTCTACAATAAATTTGGGCTCGAATGGTATTGAATAATAATTAATAAATGCCCTGAAATAGTTTCCGTTAATTTAATTAACTAGTTTTAATCATTTCCATATGATGCCAACATGGTTGACGAAACACGCGTTGAGTGATAGTATTCGAATACAGTGTTCATGAGTTATTTTTGAAATAACGTAGCTTTGTCTTATACTTGCCGGTACTTAATATTTCTGTGCGAGTAAATCTAATTCAATAAAATTATAAATAACTGGAAACCAAGCTATGAAAAGTTTAGAATAAGTAAGTTTACCGACTGGGTTTGGTCTGCTGTTTGTTCTGTTACATGAATGGAATAAATTAACTTCATTAAATCATTTTGAATGTAATGAAACCACAATCATAATTATCATCGTTGGCAAAAGTAATTAATTTCTGATTAAGATACAAAGCCAATTTTTTCTTGTGTACACATTTTATGTTTAGAATGAATAAAATAAGATCGCCAGAAAGTGTGGGCCATCAGGGGCGCAACCAGAAAGGTCAAAGAGGTAAAAAAACGGAGTTATATAACATCATCGTTACAAACTTTTTTAAGGTTGAGCATGTTTATTTAAATGTTTTGAACACAGAAAAAATTCCCAGAAAAAAACTCCCATCACTAAGGCTAGCCAGAAAGAAAATGTTTAGGATTTTCGAAGAAAATTGGATTTTTTTTCGCATATTTCATCTCAGAACTCTAAACTCATCGTTACAAGTTCTGGCTCCTGTTTAAAACGTAAATATAAGCTCCTTCAACAATAGAATAGCCTCCCCGTAAACTTCTTAGTGTCAACAAAAGTACCATAGGCTGTTAATTACAGGAAATTAACACTTTCGGCTAACTTGACTCCGTACTGTGCCTCAGATGTATTGTATCATTATTACCTTTCTGGCTGCGCCTCCTGACGGCCCACACTTTCCGGCGATCTTATTTTATTCATTCTCAACATAAAATGTGTAGACACAAAAAAATGAGCCTTGTAACGATGACATGATTTCACTAATTTTTAAACAGTGTTCGTGACGCTCCTGACAGGAGGTGCCCCGCCAGAAGTCGATTTTATGAATCGTTATCATCTATTAAACCATAAAAATATCTCAAAGTACATAAAACGATGAGCTGCCGAAAAAGCCACCTAGCTCCCGCTCTATAATTCGATGGCAGAAACTAAGAAATTCCAATAACTAAATGGTATTTTTAATTCTGAATATTTTTGTATAACGTATTTTTCATTTAATTTTAGTACTTTTGAACTATTTCATTTCAACTTTTAAAGTCGAATTCTACTTTTTAAATTTTTTTAATTGCTTTATTTATATTAAAGTTCTGTCGAAGTTTAGCTAATGATACTCCACTACTTAACCAGGAAGGCGAGAGGAGATACGGTCACCCATCCAAGTACCGGACTTAAACGGCGTGCCTTAACTCCGATGTCTCGCCACTGAAACCGGTACCGTACCTCACCTCACCCTACTTAATACTAAAATTAATCTACTTGCTTTGTATTAGCAAGCTTAAGCACCGCTTACAATTTAAATTCAACGATTAATATATCAACAAATCAAAAAAGAAAGAGAACAAGAACTAAACAAAAAACAAGTACTTTAACTATACCATAATTGTCATAGTAGTGAATATTGGTAACAAGAACGATCACTGTTATATTGTAAGACTTGCTATTGTAATTATTCAAATTCTCCATTTTGTTTCACGCAAATACTATACCGATGCCTCAGTTCAGTATCCGTTGTGGCTAATAAAGTGTGGAGGTTAATACTACTTCAACTAGCGTAAATATTATTAACAAACGCCTCCACATCAATATTTCGAAATCTTCAGCACCATTTATTTATCTACCTCCCCAGCAGTCCATATCTCAGAAACGTAAAGAAAGATGGAGAAAACCAGGTTTTATCAGATATGTTCTTTGTGCGTTACGTGATATTTCTCTCGCACCATATTTTGATCAACTGACAGGTTACCGGCTTATCATCTGTATTCTTCCGCTAAATTTTGTAATCGTAGTTACCGGTGTTATTCACAGATGCTTCGACTTATGCCATCTCGATTGCCACCCCACGATCACCTATTACACAGTCACACAAAATAAAAATAGTGGTCTTCTCTGGTACTCCATTGGGTAACCCATATGTATTTCGACGTGCTAAACACGAATGAGGTATCCGTTTAGCTCCATTGGCCATCATTTTTTTGTAAATCGCGAAAATAACCTGAAAAAATCTAACAATTTAGATTATTTTCGCGATTTACTAAAAATTGGTGTGTAACGGAGCTAAATGGATACCTGATATCTGATACCCTCCGGAATAGTGGCCGCCTCCTTGTCTTGAATGTTTCCTCATATCCTAGAACCGATCTCGCTTGCCGTCAGAATATCAGGTCAATCTTAGTGTTAGGTGTTAGAAATCATCTGCCTCCGCAGAGATGCCCTCCCCTTCCTTCTCTACTTCGTTGAAACGATTAAAGGTTCAAGTTTCTTTCATCTACTTCCGTGATTTTCATGACTGATGTGACCATGCCCTCCAAGAGTTGTCAGTTCTCCACTGATTCTAGCATCCTCAACGCCATGTCATCGGGTGTAACAGGGCCGCCTAGCCTATCTTCTCTGCACCTGCTACACCGAAACACGGTATGCCCCGCGTACATGCATCTCTATCTTCGATCTTCCCGATGTCATAGACGAACTCTGCAAAGCATCCATGCCCTGTTAGGACTTGTGTAAGGTAGAACACAACCTCTCCGTGTTCTCTCTCCACCCAATTTTAAAATCTGGAATGAGTCTCCCCGTCCATCTCCACTTACTCGAGATATTCCATATCTCCTGCCACCTCTGATAGAGTCTATCTTTGGCCGCCTTCCTGCCAATTCCCTCGTATGTCTCCCACCTTTCTTTTCCTAGAAGGTCGACGGGGGGATCTCTGCCACTGTTAACACTGCCTCATAGGAGACCGTCCCGTAGGCACTGTAAATTCTCAGTGCCGCACATCGCTGTACCCTGGCCAATATTCTTCGCGTTCTTTCCACTGCCATCGCACTTGCCCATACCGGGGCTGCGTATAGGAGAATGGAATACACCATGCTGCACAGCACCCTCCTCTTGCTGCTTTCTCTCAGCTTTCTCCTCCATTTTCGTCACATGCACCTTGTGTGTCAATCGAGCCACATACTCAGGTACTTTATCGCCTGGCTCGGACCGATTTCCAGCTCCTCTACCCTCGTTTTCACGACAGGGATATTCCTCTTCCTGGTTATGACCACCAGCTCGGTTTCCAGGGGGCAAGTTCCAGCTTCTTGCCCCTTACCCATCTCTCTATTTTTGCAATGGCCATATTAGCCGCCTTCTCGATTTCCCTCGCCGTTCTGGTTGTGACTGCTATTGCCAGATCGTCGGCAAATCCGATCACCTTAACGTTATCCGGTTGGGGTAAGCGTAATGGATCGTCAAACATTATATTCCACGAGACCAATCCCTGTGGAACACCACAAGTCATCTTCCGCCACTAGGTAACGCCCTCTAACTCCAGCCCTATCCACCTGTTCTCGAGGTAGCTCTATACTATCCTTAGCAGGTACTGGATTATTCTCAACTTCCGTAACTTCTTAACTATCTCGCCCCAATCCGCAGTGTTGAATGCGTTACGAACATCCAGCGTTACTACCGCGCAGATCATCTTGGCCCTCATAGCCTTCCCAGCTGTCTCGGTTAGGTGCCTTATCGCTCCTACCGTGGATCTCCCTTTCCTAAAACCGAACTGGGTGTCCGATAACCCTCCCTTCTCTTCAATGCCTGCCTCCAGCCTCCCCAGAAGCAGATATTCCATTAACTTGCTCATTGTATCGAGCAGACATACCGGCCTATATGAAGACTGTATGATCTAACGCGCAATAAAGATTATTAGCACTTGAAAATCTTAAGTTAAGCTTGACATTCAAATTGGCCATTTATATGAATGAAAATGACCTAATTCTGTTTATAGTTGTTGCTTGAAATATAAACAAAATACTCACGGGATTTACTCATGAGGTTTACTACACACAATAGAATTTTTTGCAGTGTAATCTCTGTTCAAATTATGGACGTCTATTATCCTCATCCTTAATGTTTCCATCGGTTTTTTGTTATCGAGAAAGCTTAGTCTTCCCCAAAAGTGCTTTAAAATGGAAATCTTAGTGATGCAATAAAATATAACCCCATCGGGTAACATGTGGCGAAAACTTAGATAGATGAGAAGAATTACAAGCGGACAGACGCTGAATCAACTTGAGGTGAGCATCAGAGGCTAGCCAGAGCTCGCTTGATTAATACCACACACTTGTCATCCTCAACTAATCACTATCAACTTATTATCTTTCATGGAGAAATTGCTTTGTTCTGCCCATGCCTGTTTATACACTCATTTCTCACGTTGTTCCTATTTTTACAGCTGCAAGCATTTGTCAGGACATTTTCGACGTCTCTTAAGCTCTTTAAATTGGTATCTAAAGTCATACTACAAAGAAGCGAATTTACAAATACATAGAATTTATTTTATGCAGTTTCTGCAAGGTTAATAGTGGAGTCAATAGAGGCTGAAAATATGTATTATTTCGATTTTCCTAAAACCTTTTGATATCACTTTTACATAGCTTAAAATAAAAAGTTATAAACATATAATCGTGAGGAAATTGTTTATTAATTTATTTAAACAAAAAAAAAACGTTTTTTTTTAACAAAATTATTATAAGTTGAAGAATTTTAAATTTAATTCAAATTGACATATAAGGGGGTTTTCGAGGTCGCTGAAACAGATTATGATGTCAAAAAAGGCACTTCAAAATGGCTGATCCTTATGGCCGACTTCCATCAAGCAATAAAATAATTCAAAACACTATTCAATTAAAAACACAATTTAAATACTCACATAAAAACTTAAAAAGAAGATGAGAAAACGTGATATTGTACATAGCATTACAAGATGATCTGTGAAAAAGTGCCCAAACTACTTTTACAATGCTCTGCGGACACAAACACACCGCAGCGTGCGAGGCAGGTGATGCGTACTGCTTGCCGCGAAGATGTTGTTTTATTTTCAATCTCTTTCTATTAGCAAGCGTTATAATTTGACTCATGGCCCTATGCCACGTGAATATTTTTAATATGTTTTCGATATTTAAAACAGGATAAAAATTGTAGAAACCATCACCATGGAGTCGATTTACCGAAAAAACATGATTTTTTTCAATATTTAGATACTTCGTGAAAAGTATAGGTTTATACAGGGTGTCCCGGCACTATGGGGCAATACTTCTGGAACGTATAGTTTGGGTCAAAATAACACTAAAAGTACCTATAATTTTTTTTCTTATGGCGCCCCCCTACGCAGATATTACCCTTTAAAGGTTACATATTCAAGAATATTTTTTACCAATTACTTCCAAACCGTTCTTTATCGTTTTTAATAAAATTTGGACTGTGTACATATTAAATGAATATCTTTATTCCAGAAATATGGCGCCCTTCTTATCTTGTCTAGGAAGCCAAGTCTAATGTTTTTTACCCCCAAATTTTGACATAAATTAATTTTTGAAAATTAAAGTCACATTTTTAAATTCCTTAAACAATTTTCTAAAAGAAGATATTCTTGTTCGACATCGATAAAGCGATCCGTTTTTGAGAAAAAATGATTTTACTGATAAGGGAATAAGGAAAACTAGTAATATAAACTACCGCATGATACCTGTGAGAAAACAATTGAATAAATTTAAACGTCAAATTTTAGTAGTAATAAGTAAGTTGTAAGTAGTTCTGTGATAGTAGTTTATTGACATGGTAAATTTTTCATCTGGTGAATATGCCGACATGCAACTTATGTACGGGCTTGCCGCTGGTAATGGTTCGAAAACCAGACTGCTTTATGGGGAACGCTTTCCTAACAGAGTTATTCCAAACAGGAAAACTTTTGAACAGGTAAACCGTCGAGTACGAGAAACAGGTAGATATCCATCTTAGCAATAAAAAAACGAAATAATAAAAATTAAAGAATAAATAATTATTAAAAAAAATAATCCTATTAATTTTTAGGGAGCGTGGAGTGAAGGTGATCTTAGAACTGTTCATACAGTTGTACCAGAAGAAGCTGTATTAGATGCTGTTGCCGAAGACTTATCAATGAGCGCTAGGAAGCTCTCAGCGCAATTTAACACTTCGAAGTCGGTGGTTCACAGAATTTTGAAAGAACAGCTTCTCTATCCTTTTCTCATCCAGAAAGTTCATGCAATGTCCTCGGATGACTACCCTGCTCGAGTTCAATATGCTAATTGGTTCCTGCAAAAGTAACAGGAAGACCACAAGTTTATTGGTAGTGTTTTGTTCACGGATGAAGCAGGATTTCGCAGGGATGGTGTAATAATTTCTCACAATCTACATAGTTGGAACGATGAAAATCCTCATGCAATTATTCGAACTCATCACCAACGACAATTCCAAATTAACGTTTGGGCAGGAACAATTGGAAATTATTTAATAGGGATATTTGTTTCGGAAAATCGGTTAAATGGGAAAAATTACTTAAGGTTTCTACAAGAAAATCTAGATGGTTTATTGGAAGATGTGCTATTAGCAACTATAAGAAACATGACGTACATGCGTGATGGAACTCCTTCCCATTTCAGCATCACAGTCAGGGAATATTTAGATCAAAAATTTCCCCACCGATAGATTGGCCGAGTAGGTCCAATACCGTGGCCTCCTCGTTCTCCTGATCTAAACCCATTAGATTTTTTCTTTTGGGGTCATCTCAAAAATTTAGTGTATAAAACACAGGTACAAACAAGGGAAGAGATGTTAAAGGATCACTACCCAATGTGAAGCCATTCGGAACAACCCTTCCCTTTCAGGTTCCAACTTATCTCGCTTACGAAAATGTATTCTTGTACAGGGTGCTCACATCGAACATTTATTTTAGTTATGTAGTTATTGTAGTTATGTGTATTGTAGTTGTAGTATGTAGTTATGTGTTGACGAAATGTCTGTCTTTGTCCCTTATCAGTAAAATTGTTTTTTTCTCAAAACCGAATCGCTTTATCGATGTCGAACAAAAATACCTTTTTTTTAGAAAATTGTTTAGGGAATTTAAAAATTTTTTTTATTTTTTCCCACTCGGTATATCTGCGTTAATAGCAAAGATAAAAATGTGTACCAAAAACGAAAGTGTGAAAACATGAAGCTACAATTGGATCTAAACTGTATTTTTGAAAAATAACACAGCTTTGTGTATTTAAAAAAATAATTTTAACTTAAGAACTGCATGGCTTTCCATTTTAGCAGAGTAAACATACAACAAAACAAAAATCATTAAAGTTGAATAGACGGTTTAGAAAAAATCAACAACAAAATCATAGCAAGTTTTGAAGTTCTTTATATACCGGGTGGCCACGAGACCCGGCCCAGGGTTATAGCTCCTTTGTTTATGAACCAACTGTTTTGTATAATAACATCAATTTGATTTTTTAAATTGAACACCCTGTATATTTAAGTATTTTTGGAATCTACGGACCAAGTTGTATCTAATAACGTTGAGAAATTTTCATTTTTTTCAAAAATAGTTTAAAAATTTTTAATTTCAGTTTTCAACCCAGAAAGCTGACTGGGGTAAAATTTAACTATCTCCACTCTCTCATCCACACAAATGATAATTCTTAGTAGTAAGTTAATATTAAGTGTATTGTGGGCCAATAAATTTTAAGTGTTGATATTTGATAAGAATGTAAATTTTTTTAAATGGAACGTGTATGTACCATCCACAACAGTGGATAGAGAATCTTATTTCGAATACGACAATATGCGATATCTAGTTTTATTTCTATTTAACCTTAAAAAATTAAATAATTTAAAAATAGGTACCTTATTCATACCTTTACTTCATTTTGCTTATTTGAATTAGAAACATAGCAGGCCTGGAAACAAATATTAAACGTCATAACAATTTCGTTTGACGCTTTATTAAAGGAGTGAGCTTTAAGTTGTGTTTTAAGCAATAATGGAAAATAATCGGTACAAGTATACCAGGAATGAACAAATTGATATGCTATTAATATACGGGGAATGTCTGAAAAACTCGATTATTGCATGTACCCTGTATGCTGCGCGTTTTCTCCAGAGACATCATCCAGACAGGACATACTTTAAAAGAGTAGAAACGAAATTAAGAGAAGAACCAAATAACGTTGAAAATAAATTTATTGTGGACGAAGAAGCTGAAACTAATGTGTTGGCGTACGTACATTTTTTTCCGTCTGCTTCAATTCGACAACTCGAAATAGAATGTAACGTTAGCAAGGAAAGTGCAAGAAAAATTTTAAAGAAACATAAATAACTTTCGGACAAGTTTTAACCTACACCAGCATTTATACGAAAATGATTCAGATCGAAGATTAGTGTATTGCAATTGGCTATCACGTAAACAAGTTGACGACAATAATTTTCTTTCCAAAATTTTGTTCACCGACGAAACAAGGAGCTCAGGAAAATCCGACATTATTAAGGCAAGGATGTTTCCAAGACAGGTTCGGTTTTAACGTTTGAGCTGGTATAATTGGAAACAGAATTATTGATCCCATATTACTTCCACATCCAGTGGAAGTATAGCAACGACAAACAAATTTTTTTAAATCTTTATTGTTCAAATAGGCTCAAAATGTCATTAAAAGTCGAGATTTTAAGATTGAGCGAAAAAAATTTCTGTCTGTCTGTCGGTCTGTCTGTAACTTTTTTTGTGCGCACGTTTACTCTGGAACCGTTTAAGACATTGAATTGAAATTTGGTACACTCTCGAGTCCATAAAATTGGTATTTAGTATGTACAAGAGAAGGTCTCAAAAAAATTTTTGGCATTAGCCACCCCCATTACCACCCCCACCCCATTATTAAAGGGGATGAAAAAAAATTGTGATTTAGTGTATGTACAAGAATCAGAAACCTCAAAATATTTTTTTACTTCATCCGCCCCCCACTACCACCCACCTCTCTATCACCACCCCCACCCCACTACCGATGTGGGGTATCGTTTTATGAGTTTCTGGGGTAGAGGATTTCATATATTATATTATTAAAGTTCCATAAACAATTATTTCCACATACAAAATGTTTTCGTTGTGAGTGACTTGGATAGAGAATCTGGATGTGGAAGTAGTGATTCCTTGGGTAGCGATTTTTTTTATGGTTCTTTAACTGGCGAAAGATATCTTGAATTCCTCCAAAATGAAATCCAAAATGAAATTAACAATCTAACCCAGCATTTAAAAAATAATATGCACTTTCATCAAGCTGGGGCACCACCACACAATGCCCATATCGTTCGCGATTACCTACGAAGAACGGTGGATTGGCACCAACGGTCTAGTTAGGTGGCCATCTAGGTCACTTGATCTGACTCCTCTCGATTTTTATTTGTGGGGATATCTTAAAAATAAAGTTTACTCCAGACCACCAACAACATTAGAAGACTTGCGTAAGAGAGTAACACAAGCTCCAAGAAATTTCGAAGGAAAAGTTAAGAAATGCTGTTCGGTGTGCTTTAAATAGGACACAACTTCGTGTTGCGGAGAACGGGAATCATTTTGAACACATAATTGGACATTGACAATGAAATTAAAAGCTATTTTACATTAGAACTTTCAAAACTCATTTTGGTAATATTTTGATTTAGTTTAATTTTTTTATAATTTTTTGTTTAGTTTTAAATAGAAATAAAACTGGAGATATTGCATATTGTCTTATTCGAAATAAAATTCTCCATCTACTGTTGTGGATGGTCCGTACACGTTCCATTTAAAAAATTGACTTTCTTATCAAAAACCAACACTTTAAAATTTATTGGCCCACAATACACTTAATATTAACTTACTACTAAGAATTCTCATTTGTGTGGATAAAAGAGTGGAGTGGAGTTGAAAAATGGAATTAAAAATTTAAAATTATTTTGAAAAAAATTAAAATTTCGCAGCGTGATCAGATATAATTTGATTTGTAGATTCCAAAAATACCAAAATATACAGGGTGTTCCATTTAAAAAATCAAATTTGAAGTTATTTCCGTCGAAACCGGAAGTCGGCCATTTTAACTACACATGTCACTAAATCGGAAAATAAGTCTTATATACATGTTCCAAATTTCAAAACAGTTGGTTCATAAACAAAGGAGCTTTAAGCCTGGGCCGGTTCTCGTGGCCACCCGGTATATTACTATTATATAGACAGACTTCTCAAAAATCTAATAGTAGCAATATAAGCAGCAGTCTAGAAATATTGAAAATGTGATAACATGAATAATTTCATTCGATTTTTCGACATACACCTACGCTCCTTATATATTTTATGATTTCTTATATCCACACAAATTTACATTTTCCGTCGTTCTGAAAAAACCATCTTATGTCATAGCAGATATAAAGTTCTTATTAAAATTTCCGTATGGTGTATACATATTTTGTGGTTGATGTGAGTGTGATTGAAGGGTGTTTTATAAAGTCTCGTGCTAAGTGAAGCGCCTCAATAAAATCTCTTTAGAATTTGTTTAAAAGTTAATTTAAAATGCAGGCAAATCGAATCGAAATCCAGCCCCACACTACATTTTTCAGATATTTGTAAATTTTTTATACGGACTCAATGGAGGGGAAATAATATACATTCGTTATATACTGTGCTTGTCGTATTAAATTTTGATCCCTAAAAGCGAAACGCAGTGAGTTAGATATTTTTTTATTGGTTACTCATTTTGCTATGGGAGATTTATTTGTGAAATATGGGCAGGTGGAGGAGAAGAATATATTAATACTTGTCCTCACTAAAGGAAAAGCTTATTTTCTTTAGTGTTAAGTATTAATACAAGACAGTTCGACTGTTGATAACTGTATAAATAACTATATAAATATTTTTAATCCTAAATATTTTTTAAAAATAATTTTTTCCATTTAGTTGAATTTCATTGAAATTGAAAATGCTATTGTATAATGAATATATAAATATAACCTTTTTCTGTAAACTAATCTTGATTGTTTTATTTATTGTACATCATTCCTTGTATTAGTTAATGAACAATATCGATACCTGTGAAGCTAGCCTTCTATTTTCGATATGGAAACATTTTTGAATCCGAATAATTTGCTCGTGATTGCTCATTAGTTCCTTTTGTTTGCTTGCTGCTCAAAAAATTCACCCACTTTTGAATATCATTATAAATAATGACGAACAAACAGAGACAATAGATAGGAAAACACATGTAAATGAATTGGGGGTTAATTTTTTTTAAATCATCAGAAGGGAGCTCTTAATTTAAAACCTCTTTGTAAGCGGTAACGAGCAAACGAAAGGAACTCAAGCAATTACCAGCAAACTATTTACATTTAAAAATGTTTAAATTTCGAAAATAGGAGGTAATATATACTAATCTGTCTTGATAAATAGTTTTTATATGATCCAATTTCTTTTTTAATTGATATTTGTAGATTTTAAGCTGGACATGACTCATATGAATCTTATGATTTCTTCTGTACTTCTATACTTCCATATAAATTCTTAGAAATGTCGATCTTAATTGGCCTTACGTGCATAACTTTTATTTGATATATTGCCCATTGCAAATTGTGTTCAATATTTAATGTTTTTATATCACGTTTAAAATAGCATCCAGCTTGTAATCACAGTATTTTATGAATTCACAAATTATTTATTGATACCGCTGTACAATTATTATTTCAAATTTTTTAACGAATTTTCACTATTATGGGTCAATTTTGGTATGATTATATTTAATAAATTGTTTTTTTTTTCATTTTGATGACACTGAAATCTGCTAAAGATATGCACATTTCAATTTTTTTAAATGGTAAACATAGCTTAAAAAGAGCATTTAAAAGAATGCCTGATACCATTTTACTTCCACATCCAGTGGAAGTATAGTAACGACAAAAAATTTTTTTAAAATTTTTATTGTTCAAATAGGCTTAGAATGTCATGACACATCGAGATTTTAAGTTTGAACGAAAAAAGTTTTCTGTCTGTCGGTCTGTCTGTAACTTTTTGTGCGCACGTTTACTCTGGAACCGTTTGAGATATTGACTTGAAATTTGGCACACATATTATGTACTTTAACGAGATCTAGAACTAGATTATATTTGCATCTTGTTCCGTCGAAAGGTTGGGGGGTAAATTGGGTAAATAGGTAAATCAAGCAAGTGAGAGTCCATAAAATTGGTATTTAGTATATACAAGAAAAGCTAAGGTCTAAAAAAAATTTTTGGTATTAGCCACCCTCCATTACCCACCCCATTATTAAAGGGGATGAAAAAAAATTGTGATTTAGTGCGTGTACAAGAATCAGAAACCTCAAAATATTCTTTCACTTCATCCACAATGATGAACAATAGAAGATACTAAAAAATAGCTTTTTATTTTAGTTTAGTGTATATGGGGCGCTCATTTTTTAAATTCATCCCTGGGTCACAGATTAAACAATTTCCTTGAATTCGGACACCTTTTTTGTAACAAAGAAATGTGTTCTTCCAATGTCCAATTAAATATATTTTTTAAAACAAAGTAATATATTTATCAGTTATCGCATACTTTTTCCTATATGTAACTAACAAGGTAGGTACTTAGATATTTCCATTTTACTCTTTCTACAAAAACTACCCCTCATTATACTCTTCGCAAATACGAAAACGAAGAGTATATTGTATTTGATCGGCACATTTGTAAAACCGTGAATATCGCTCGCAGTCAAAAAATTTTCATATCATGGCAGAGACGGCGCCAGACTGGCCAGGCCGGGGGGCACAATTTTTTTTTAGGTTTGTAAGGGGGGCACAGAAACATAACTTTTACTTAATAACAAAGAATAAAAACATGATGATTGGTTCCACAGTCCGAAAATGATTAAAAAACCTAGGAATCCAGAGGGGCACTGGGGGGGCACAGTTTGTTTTTTTTTGAGGAGGAGGGGCACGTGCCCTTGCAGCGCCGTCTCTGTATCGTTGTGTTAGTGAACGAATTCTGAACAACTTTCAAAATGTCCGTCTGTCCGTTGATCGGTTAGTCCGTCACGTTTCTTGTAAGCATGATAACTCAAGAAAGAAAAATCCGATTGTACTGAAATTTGGAAAGTAAGTTAGTGTTAGATAGAGGAAGAACCCTATTGTCTTTGAACAAAATCGATTAGTACATAAAAACGTTATTAATGATTTAAATTTGAAAAAAATTTTTTTTGTTTTTTATGTTTTTTGTAATTGAATAGAAATCTGGTGAAATGATATTTCATTTTAATATTTACTTATTTATATATTTTACATATATACATTTCATAATGTAATATACAACCGTGGAAATATAATTTTAGCTCGTCTCTTATAATGTGAAAATTATCGTTTTTTTACGTGTTAAGTGGTGGTGTAGTTCTTACGCTTTTGACTCGGAATCCAAGGGTCCCAGGTTCGAAACCCAAATGGGGTATGGTATATTCTTTTTTAATTTTTATTTTATTTTACACTGAGTCTTTTACCAGCTAAATTCGTACTTTAAAATTAAACATGTCTAAAACTAACATTATTTAAAAAGAACTGCGAAGAGTATCCTATAGAACGTGTAACAATTATACAAAAAATTCAGTGAACAGGCGAAGACTACGTTTTTAGCTTGTTTTTTTTTGCTTAGAAGATATTTAAAAACATGTATGAAATACTAATTCCCAAAACAATGTTTCATTGGATTTACTTGCAACCGAGGACATTAATCCTGTGTTAAAAGAGAAGTGATTCATTTGGTTGAAAAAATATAATACACAAGGAAAGAAAGTTATTAATATAATCAAATATTTTATTAATTTAAAGCAAATGTACATTCATTAAGAAACTTTGTGTTAAATATTTAAATAATCGATTTCTGCTTTCCATGTCAACAGGTGGCCAAATGTAATGAATTTATTTAAATAGTTGGTTAAACTAATTATCAGATATCTTAATCGGGTGTTCAGAATAAGAAAAAAATAACTAAGTTAATTATAAGCAAGAAATAGACTTCACTGGTATTTGGCCGCAACGGCGGTATTATAATATTTGCAAGTAGAAAGAGAGGAAGAGACGATATTTTTACAGAACTGATCAATTTTGAGAAAAGTAGTTCTTAATTTATACTTACATGATCCAAACTTAAGTGGACATCTTTGTATATCCATCGGAAAATCTTCTAAATTCATTGGACATCCTGCCTTTATTGTCAACCTATAAAAATAACATCAACATACTTTAAATAAAAATATGAACACATTTTGTAATGGATATAACATAAACTTAATATACACATGACATAAAAGATTTTGTACTAATTAGCTTTGAAAAAGAATAGTACATTGTGTATCTAGTAGTAAAAGCAATACATTCCCGGGCGACGATGTAACATGTTGGTCGCGGCGTTAGCCGAGGCCAACAAGCATTGAAGTCCGGGAATGTGCTTTTACTACGAGGTATACATACTATTTTTTCTGAAATTACAATCAATATAATTATAAATTAAGAAATTGGTAATGATGCATAACATTTCTTCATTGCAATCTAACTGCTTACTAATAAATGCAATTTTAATGTGAGTTGGTTTGTCTGCGTGTATTTATTTACTGTCTAAAATATACATAAAAAACAGTACGGGAACTTTTCCGGCCTAGGGCTGGAATAGTATATTATATTACTAGGAGTAGAACGCACTCCTTTTTTGTGTTGAGCCCGGGATTTGCGGCTGAGGCGAAGCCGAAGCCGCAAACTGGGCGAAACACAAAAAAAGGCGTTCTACTCCGTGTAATATATACTATTTTTTCTTCAAGCGTATTAAAATGCAAAAATTCATTTATTTATCATAAATGTACAAATATTCAAACTACAGTCTTACATGTTGACACAATATGACAAGTGGCTAGTGGATAGCGCGCCACCGGTGGCTTTCGGTATTAACATTATGTTACTAGTAAAACAATACCCACTGCGGTGGTGCTTTCGGAACTAACATTATGTTACTAGTAAAACAATGTCCACTACGGTGGCGTTCGGTACTAACATTTTGTTACTAGTAAAACAATGTCTCACTTCTACTTCTGTTTTTGGTGACATAATTTAAACATTTTAATACGCTTGAAGAAAAAGTAACTTTCCCGGACTGTTTTCTGATAGTTGCTTGGCAACGGATTAAAATAGCGTATTTTGGGATCTGAAATTGCGCCGAAAAAGGAAATATTCTTGATCGATTTCAGAAAAAAATTATTTCGTTGATCAAAATCATTTAACAATAAAACTCAATTTGATAATAAAACTTTAGTTTTTTTCATTATTTCAGAAACAAGTTAAAGCAAGGAAAACAATTCTTGAGTTATTTTGTGATTAATAAATAATTAGGGTAATATTATGTTTAATGAGATCTATTATTTGCGATACAGTGACCTAATTTCTGTACATAGTCTGGAAGTTGAAATTTAAATGTTTCACCGTATTTAGTTTTAGTAATTTTAGTAATTCAATATACACATTACAAAGTTCTTTGTGTTGTAATGAGATCGAGTACCGATGACCCTAGTCTGTGTGCTTATAATTTATATATCTATACCAATTAACTGCCATATAATTAATTTTGAATAATTTAGACAACTAATTAGGCAAATACTGGAATCAAACTGTTAATTAATAACTAACTCTAATTTGATTTACCCACATTATCTATCATCAACTAACCTAATTATTAGTTGCTAACAATATTGTACACGCCACATTGTTTATTGGTGTAACGACGGAGTCACAGTGCCGCCACTGCCGCGAGGAAAAT
Organism: Rutpela maculata; assembly: GCA_936432065.2. NCBI lineage: Eukaryota > Metazoa > Arthropoda > Insecta > Coleoptera > Cerambycidae > Rutpela > Rutpela maculata. The sequence continues at coordinate 20,558,950 of OW386288.2, forward strand.
GTGGCTTTTGACTATTTTTTTTTTATTGATATATTTTTTATTTAGAGTATAAAAAATAAAAACGACGGGTATCACTATGGTACCTTTGGGCAACTCTCATAATTCAGGTTTTTCCATTTGTCCGGAAAACTAAAGGGAAAATTGCAAATCTAATACCATGGTCATATGGAAAATGCGATTTTAAACACTTTTTATTGTTGTATTTTTTTCAAAAAATGCTTATTTTACGATATACACATTCATTATCTATCAACATTGCCAGTGTCAAAGCTGGGGATCGAACCCACTACACGATAGACAGTGCGCGCTCTCTACACAACACGCTTTAGCCCACGTGCCACCGTGCCAGTTATTATCGGGCTTGTTATTTAATTGAAGTGGTGGTCGCCATCTTAGTTCTAGTTTGTCCTATGCACCCAAGTGGTATCTGCGATATTTCGAATATACACACCCCAAACATAAAATATCAGCATTAAGAAAACTCAAGACTGGTTTAGATAAAGAATCCCCATTTGACTACTACACTATTATCACAGATTTAAGGATTGATCGCATCAGATAAAATTTTGTGATAAACTAGCTCTTACTGAACGTAAAAATAAACCAAACCACTAGTGATAATTTTTAATTAAAGTTGAATAGTCTATTGAGGTTTAAAATTTAGTAGGAATGTTCGATATTCCACGTAAAATTACTAGAATACTTTTACCTTGTAAAATTTCATAACCGATTTTATTGTTATGTAGAGTTACGAACACAAATTTTCATTGTTGAATATCACTAATTCTTCTATCTGCGACTGCAGTTTCATAGTAATATTTTTAACTCTTATAAAAACTTGTCACACATAAATATGAATATCTTTCTAAACAACTACTTTTACCGCTACATGCTACGTTTAATATTGGAAAGATCACATGCAAATTAGGTACAGTGCGACTGTCACAATAACGTTATTATACTCTTCGCAAAAACGAAGAGTATATTGCACTTGATCGGCACATTTCTAAATCAGTAAATATCACTCGTAGAGAAAAAATTTTCATAATATTTTAGTGAACGAATTCTGAACAAATTTCAAAATGTCCGTCTGTCCGTCCGTCACGTTTTTGTAGGCACTTAAGAAAGAAAAGTCCGATTGTATTGAAATTTGGAATGTAAGTTAGCGTTACCTAAAGGAAGAACCCTATTGTTTTGAAAAGAATAAATCAGTAAATAAAAAAGTTATTAATCATTTAAATTAAAAAAACATATATTTTCTTAATTTTTGTCATTATTTGTACTCAAATAGAAATCTTGCGAAATTTTATTCTCTATAATTTTTTTTTGTTTATACATTTTACTAATATTTCATAATAATATATCTAATTCGTTAAAATATAATACTCGAATGATATAAACTACAGACATTCAATTTTTGTAGTGATGTGTCATGGTTCAATGGCTAAGGTTTTGTCTGATAGCGGACTCAACAGGACAAATAAAAAATTATTGTATACGATGGTGATCAGGCCGGCCATCACATACGCGGCGCCGGTGTGGTGCAGCATACCGACCACGACAATGAGAAAACTACGAGTTCTCGTACACAAATTTATGCACCTCATTTCTGATTCGGGCAGATACACCTCCCTCAGAGATCTATATAATCGTTGCCACGACATAACGCCACTAGCGGACTACGTCCAAGACATCTCCCAAAAATTCTATCAATTCGAGTTGGGCGATAGTCCGCTAACCCGAAACATAATACGAATCAGACAGCATAATAGGATCCTTTTCGATATCCGGCACCCCCTACCATACCAGGCGTTGCCTATCTTTCGGCAACCTTTCTAACCACACTTTCCTCTGCGACAACTTCTCCTTTCCCCACCTTTAATCCTCACCAAAACCTACAACCAACCACTCTCTATTCCCTCTATTTGTTTTTACCTTTTTTTGTTACTTGCCCATTTTTGTCTCTAAATTCAGTCTCGACCAATACATTCTTAACAAACAACAATTTCACATAAAATTACACACTTTTAACTATCCACGACACTTTCCTGGCCTCAGGAAGACTACCAGGGTGGAATTGTCTCAAACGGGTTTTTTCGTTGAGTTTTGTTTTCCCGTAACCGCAATCAAAATTTTTAAGTGTTCGCGTGTGCGCGAAATCAATAGTTTTTACAGTTTTTAATTTTAATTATTTTTAAGTAACCTCGTGTACATCGTTGCACGATACTGTTAAATTTAAGCCTTTCTCCATTAGGCAGGAGTTTTAACTCACAACTAATTTTCGTCACCGCCAAACCGGACCCTCCCCGCCCAACCTCACAGCCACCTCGGCGATGTTCGCCGTGGTTGTCTGATTGGTTCCGGGCCGGACTCCGGAATGGCACATTTTTGTATATGAATATTAATAAATGCTTGTTGTTGTTGTTGTCTGGCAAACCAAAGGTGTTTTTTTTTCATTTTTCTTTCATATATTTTTTTTCACAACAAAGCTGGTATCACAAAATTTAGAATGTCGAAAAACTAACATTATTTACAAGAAAACTGCGGAAAGTATCCCATAGAATGTGTAACAATTCTATAAAAAGCTCAGTAAATCGGCGAAGAGTATAATGCATCCACTAGTTTACTGAGTGAGACTTTTTTTTTAATTTAAACTATCCTGTTCAATAACACCAAAAATAAATAAAACAAAAACATTTACCAAAATGGAAGTTTTAACAAACTTTAAGATATTCACTATATGTCGCCACTGCGAATTTTTTAATCTTAAAATGGAGAGTTATATACGGGGTGTCCAACTTAAAACTCCCGGTGACATTTTCTCCATAAATAAAAGAGATATTTGAATTCTGTAAAAGGTGTTCACTAGAATATATAAATGATATCAGTTCTGAGTAAAAACGGTAATTTTACAAATTGAGGTATAGATGGCGTTGCGACGCAAAGAAATTATTTGATCCTAGGAACGATCAAATGAGATGCAAGTGATGGGACATTACATTCTGAGCAACTTCTATGATACGAACAATTTTCGAAAAATCACTTATTCTAGAGATATTTGAACTTCAATATTATTTTTTTAAATATTTAAAAATCGTCATAACTTTTTTAAAATACATCTTAAACGGTAAGTCCTTTGGGACATTTTTCATAGTGAATCAGATTGATTTAGATGGTAATGAAACGTTTGTTGCAAAACACAAAATAACTTTTTTTTTCAAGTAAAACACAATCATGCAACTGCTATTTGGGAATTAAAGATTTTGATATTTCTGTTTATTGTGTATTGTCTAATTTTTGCGTCATGTTTATGTTGCATATTCGACTAAATTTTACACTGTAAATTGTAAACAAGTGAAAAGAAACATGCGATTTTTGTTAGTTGAAAAATTATATTGAAGTTCAAATATCTCTAAAACCGATGATTTTTCGAAAATTGTTCATATTAAAAAAGTTGCTTAAAATATAATTCTCCATCTCATGCACCTCATTTCATCGTTCCTAGGATCGAACAGTTTCTTCAGAATTCAAACATCGCTTTTGGTTATCGAAAAAATGGCGGTGGGAGTTTTAAGTAGGAGAGTTATATACGGGGTGTCCAACTTAAAACTCCCGGTGACATTTTCTCCATAAATAAAAGAGATATTTGAATTCTGTAAAAGGTGTTCACTAGAATATATAAATGATATCAGTTCTGAGTAAAAACGGTAATTTTACAAATTGAGGTATAGATGGCGTTGCGACGCAAAGAAATTATTTGATCCTAGGAACGATCAAATGAGATGCAAGTGATGGGACATTACATTCTGAGCAACTTCTATGATACGAACAATTTTCGAAAAATCACTTATTCTAGAGATATTTGAACTTCAATATTATTTTTTTAAATATTTAAAAATCGTCATAACTTTTTTAAAATACATCTTAAACGGTAAGTCCTTTGGGACATTTTTCATAGTGAATCAGATTGATTTAGATGGTAATGAAACGTTTGTTGCAAAACACAAAATAACTTTTTTTTTCAAGTAAAACACAATCATGCAACTGCTATTTGGGAATTAAAGATTTTGATATTTCTGTTTATTGTGTATTGTCTAATTTTTGCGTCATGTTTATGTTGCATATTCGACTAAATTTTACACTGTAAATTGTAAACAAGTGAAAAGAAACATGCGATTTTTGTTAGTTGAAAAATTATATTGAAGTTCAAATATCTCTAAAACCGATGATTTTTCGAAAATTGTTCATATTAAAAAAGTTGCTTAAAATATAATTCTCCATCTCATGCACCTCATTTCATCGTTCCTAGGATCGAACAGTTTCTTCAGAATTCAAACATCGCTTTTGGTTATCGAAAAAATGGCGGTGGGAGTTTTAAGTAGGATACCCTGTATATAAAGAATGTAGCTATATAAGAATGGCCAATCGGCCCCAGCACAGATAATGATCATTTTCCTTATTTTGATTGCTATCAATGACATTTACAATTTTACCAAATATTATCGCTTAATATTTAATCGGTTAGGTGTAATCAAAAATATTAAAAACAATCTATAGCTTCTGAATTTTATACAAAAAAGTGTGTTGTAGATACAACTGGGGCACAGTTATTAAAAAATTTAGAAAGATATTTCTTGATGGGAATATCGAATTTTTAAAAATATTTTTCTAGATTTTATTTAATCAACGGCGCTCTTGTACACCTATAATGTATTTTTAGTACAGCCTTTAGATACTATTTCACAAAATACAATTTTTCGGAATTGCTAAATAGAGCAGATCATGCTTAAAAAAATACATATTTTTCCCATTTTTTTTTTGTCGCATATGAGTATTTACAAATTATTTATTAAATTGACTATGACCTTCGAGTTTAAAGTAATTAAGTGAATACATAACGCATATACATTTTGTCCATTTTATATACTTCGCAATATTAGCAAACTTCTGGAATTTTCATTGCATAACAATATCTATCATCACGTTAGCAATAGATTCTCGCCGTATCAGCACGGCTTCATGAAAGGTTACCACGATCAAGTTAGTTGCCATCACGTAATTGATTGCTAAATGTGGTTTACACATACTTCTCCAAGGCATTCGATGGCTTCAACCATAATATTTTGCTAAAAAAGCTTACACTATTCGAACTTTTCTCTTCACTTTTAATACTATTTGTGCCTTATCTATCTTAAGTATATAGTGTTTATCTGTTGAATACCTTGCAACTTCAGGAGTTCTCCAAGAATCTGCCCTTGGTCCCCTACTTCTCAATATATTTATCAACGACATCGTCATAGGTATAGAAATTAATTGCCCCCTGTATACGGACGACTTAACAATATTTGATGAGGTTAGGAATCTTGAGGATCGTGAAAAAATTCGGCACAATTTGGATAAGACTTCTAATCGGTGCTTACTAAATAACTAGCTACTCAGTGTAACATAATGTCTTACAAATTAAAGACCTCTACTTTGACATTCAGTTATACACCCGAAAGTACATATTGACAAAAAATTGTCATTCAGTAATCATATCGAGACGATAGTGTGTGAGGCATATAAATCCTATGCATTTATAGCACGAAACAGTAAGGATATTGCATCAAAATACTATACAACTGTTTGCTGAGATCTAAACTTGAATAACGAACGATTGTATGGAAATTCTCATTCCTCAATCCTCGAATGTGTTCAGCGTAGATTTCTTGAACTGCTATTTAAATCAAATGGTGCGTACATTCAAAGATGAGTTTATTACGAAGGCAGGACCATCATCACTCACAAATATTTTGTATCTAAAATTATTCATAATAAAATCGTTTCTCGAGACATCGTATCTCAATTAAGCTTTCATGTTCCCCCGAGAATATTCTCCCGTGATAATATAACTTTCCTCCTGTCCACAGCGTGTACAAATATACTTTAGTATTCACCTGTATATACAATATGCAATAATTGCAATCCACTATCATATGTGCTAGGGTCGATTGACCATTTTTATTCTACTACACTCTTTCACAAAAAATGATCAAATCATTTTGGACTGTTATGAAAAACCTTAAACTGAATACTTTGGCGGTAAAGATTCATATCTGTACCTAAGTCGTATGATAAAGCACACGCATTTTTTGCCTACTATTTAACCTCGGAGTTACAAGATGAAAAGTATTAGATTCATAGATTATTGGACCCCAAAAATGCACATAAAAAGTTAAAACAATAATTTAATATGATTGCTAATTGAATAGTAAGTAGAACATTTCATGAAAATATCACTAATGTTTATATGTGAGCTAATCTTGGGGTGGTGACTAGAGAATATTCCAGAATTCTGGATCTGTCAATAATTGAAGAAAACAAATCATTACGTAGCGTGGCTTGCAGAGAGACTATCGATATACAGATTCGAGTTAAATTTTTATGGACTTTAGTTTTAATCGCCCCCAGATAATATCAACTTTGTTGGCGAAAGAGTCTTCAAATATCGAATGTAGTATTTAGTGTTTTATTATTTGTTGGCACTAGCTCAGCGTCTACGGACTTTTTATGAAGTTCGTAGATGTTTCTTCCTTTTATTTTCAATTTAAATTAATCTAACTAAGCTATCAATTCTTCTACAATAATGTAATAATTGGTGGATGATATAAGCAAAACTAATTAGATTCTTAACTAGTTTCAATCGCAAACAAGATATCAAGTTAAGTAAACGCCTTCTAGACATTTTAATTCTATTAATAATGTTACGTACAGTTTGCATTTCGGATTTAATTTTCAGGCAATTTACATTTTTCAATGCAAGTAATTGAAAGCGTTATCCAGAAATTAAATTCTAAATTCATAAGAAGATTTCTAGATTCTGAATTTAATAATGATTTCATTTACACGTAACTGGAAATGAGGTAAATTTTTATTTGGATAATGCAATAGAAGATGAATTATTTTATATCTTTATTGGAAATGATTCAAAACAAATAATATGAATGTTGCAAAAACATTCGTGTCTTATAATTTTCAAAATTAATCTGTTTAACAAGTCGAGGAAGAAATAAAAATGATGTCATAAATACAGGGTGTTCCATAATTACGTAGACTCAGAACTAATTCATAAAGTCAACTAAGTTCATTTAATTAAACTTATTTAAATCTTTGCAAAACTATGTCAAAAAAAAACCGCTACCCAAGGAATCACTACTTCCACATCCAGATTTTCTATCCAAGTCACTCACAACGAAAAAATTTTGTATGTGGAAATAATTGTTTATGGAACTTTAATAATATAATATTTGAAATCCTCTACCCCAAAAATCCATAAAATACCTCATCGCACTGACGCAACAAGAGCCAATAGCTAGAGACTAGTCAGCGATGACTGAGGCACATGACTGTCGTAGAATCCCTAAATTAAATATAAATCTTTGACCAACTTCGATGTAATCAGTTAACGTCTCTGGTAGGGACAAATATTAGTCAGAACGTAACACTGCGTTCTCAGTTTTATTTATTGAGGGCCACCACTATGAAGGAAATATTGCAGATTTAAAAATATTGCTTCTCTTATTTGGATATTCATTTTACATTTTTGCTAACTTCACTGTCTCTGAAATGGAACAATATAACTCAAATGTATTTTCTCAACTTTTTGTCTTCTATCTTACTAAAAAACAAGTTTTCTTTAAATCTAGGACACACTGTATACAGGCTTCTTTTTTATGAACTATTTCCCCACAGAAATCAATTCCATTATTCAGACGCCTTTCTTTTATTGAAATCAAATAATATAAATTCTATTCGACATAGCGACCCCAATAACAATGTTATTAATAGTGATGAACCCTTGTAAACCCCCTGATAATATAACAATTCAATGTATTCATGTAGTTCTGCTTCATAATATAATATATAGGTTGTTGGAACTGGACTAGCCCGCATTTTGATTCCAAGCGAGTTACCAAGAACAATTCATGGAATAGATGGCGAATGTACAGTTTATCTCACATAAACTCCCACCAATTATTGTCGGGACGGATGGCATCTCTTCACTAAATATCAAAAGGAAGTTGCTTAATTCTGCTCACGTACATATAAATCTCGGCCACTCTTCCACCGCAATAGGGGCATCGCTATTACGTCCGTCGTATTACTGTCGATCTGAGATAAACAGGACCGGTTAGGAATTATGTACACTTTTAGAAGTAATTCTTTAAACTTACTTCTTTTATTCTGGGTTATAAAAGTAATCGAAGATTTTTGCGTAATTCTTGTATTAACTGGGCGAATATTTTTTACAAAGTGTAGAATTAAAAATTCTCTCAAGGCAGTTCCAGTTGTCGAAATGGCCTACTGAAGACGATGAACAGGAAACTGTTAAGTATCATTTTAAGATTAACTTATAAGATTTAAAGAAATGCCGGATGCGCCAGTCACAAAAGAAAATCTTTTAGGCCACTACTTTATGGCCTCTACGGATATGTTTTATCGGTAACGCGCATATAATCCTCAGAAGTAACCAATCCTACATAATTGAATGTTAGCAACCAATAACTAAAATCTTTTGCAACAGCTATGTAGCTGTATAAAACACAGGTCTATAAAAAAACGGTCTCTCATTTAACTGAAGTATTTTGACGTGCTGAAACTTTACAAAAAAATAAATAAAATAAAATAATATTTAGTCCTGTCAGTGAATGTTCAATAAGAGGGCCTAGAGGGAACTATCGAGATCACAATTTTTGGCCTTTTTAGGGCAGTGTTGTAATAAAGTTGAAATACAGTTAAAATATCAGTGTGTCCCAGGATAGATGTAACGAGAGGTGTAATGGACCAAAAATTTTGGAATTTTGGAATGGTATTTGGGGATTGAGTCCTGCTTGTTGTAAAACTAAAGTATACCAAAAATGACTTGATTTGGTGTTCTACAGGGTGTTTTATAAGCAAAGTTGTAAAAATGACCACTAGTAAAGTACCTTTATTTTTCAAAATATGAAAAAATTCCACTAAGAAAAGTTATTTAGAATGCAATATACCAAATTTCAGGAATATAAAATTATTTTTTGAAACTTCTCATTTTTTCAATAAATTAGTATTTTATTTTGAACCATTCAATTAAAACTGCATAGAAATTATTTTTTGTGAATTAATATTTAAAGTTATGTAGAAGCTAAAAGTAGGCTATGAGAAAAGCAGTGGATACACATTTATCATTTATTATTGACATATCTGTCAAACGTAGTCAATATTATCCTTAATTTCTGTTTCAAATTAACGAACCAAGCATAAAAAATTAAGCGAAAATGGTACAGTGCGTGAAAAAAATTATATTGTGCAATGCTACGGAATTGGCGGTGACAACTCGCTAAGAGAAGTGGTAAGCCAATTTAATTTGAAATTTCCAAACACTGCTTTGTCACGTACTCAGGCTATGAGAATAATTAAAAAGTTTCTGGCTACTGGTAGTATTCTTAACATGAAAATAAAAATAAAAGCATATGATGAAGACAATGTTGGGGCTATTATAGCTCATGCCTCTGTTATAGAAAATCCTAGGATGCCACTAAGAGAGAGATCAGCTCTTATTAATATTAGCAAGTCTGAACTCCAAAGAATTTACAAGGCAAAGAAAATTAGGGCATATAAAGCAAATTATAAACATACGCTTGAAGAGGGAGATGACGGCCCTAGGTTGGATTTTTGTTTGACAATTGGAGAACAAATCATGGAAAAGAGATTTTTTCATCATTTCATAATTTTCTCAGATGAATCCACATTCACAACCAATGGTGTTGTTTCATTTCACAATTGTCGGTTTTGGGCTTCTGAAAATCCAAATTTTAGAATTCATTGTAGAAGACAATATTATAAAAAAATGAATGTATGGTGTGCCGTTTCTTATCACGTTGGAGTTATTGGACCTTATTTCATTGAGGGAAGGCTAAACCAGCACACCCATTTACAGCTTCTTGAAAGATTTTCTGAAGAACATTTCAATATTTTAAGCGATATGCCTTTAGTTCATATTCAACATAATGGTTGCCCTGGTCACTCCACAGAAATGGTTAATCGGTGGTTGAATTTAAATTTTGGAGAAAATTGGATTACCAGGAATGGACCGATCAAGTGGCCGGCGAGATCCCCAGACCTATCAATATTGGATTTCTTTTTATGGGGTCGGCGGTCGGCCTCAAGCAGTTGGTTTACGCTGAACCAATTCCTAACGATGTAGCAGTATTGAAGCAGAGAATTACAAATGCTGTAAACTTCATACCGTTAGATCATATTCGAAACAGTTTTAAGGACTTCAGGCGAAGGATCGAAATGTGTGTGGATGTGGGTGGTAGCTACGTCGAATAATAAAAAAATTGTAAACATTGTTTTGCATTGGTCAATAATTAATTTGTTTGTGAATCTGTTGTTTTTGACATTTATTACTTGTTATAATTTTTAAACCTCATTAATCTTCTGTTAGTAATTGTTTCTTGTTTTACAATTAGTTCGATTAACATTATACCTTCTTACATCTCGTATATTCAATTTTTTATTTACCAATAGCGTACTTTTTGAGATGATTAACATTTGCTTAACTTTAAATATGAATTCAACTCTTAATTCGCCAAAAATGGGAAGTTTCAAAAAAATAATTTTATATTCCTGAAATTTGGTATAGAGGTATAAAATTGCATTCTAAATAACTTTTCTTAGTGGAATTTTCTCATATTTTGAAAAATAAAGGTACTTTATTAGTGGTGATTTTTACAATTTTGCTTATAATACACCCTATAGAACACCAAATCAAGTCATTTTTGGTATACTTTAGTTTTACAAGAAGCAGGACTCAATCTCCAAATACCATTCCAAAATTCCAAAATTTTTGGTCCAATACACCCTCTTGTTACATCTATCCTGGGACACACTGTATACAATCCATTACTGAACCATAACGATATGACAAAAATTAATAGAAATATTATTGTAGAAAATTTAGTCAGCTTTAATTTTTTATATGGCCATTTTTTGATTATGGCTAACCGTTCTCGAGATATGAGCGAAAAACCAAAAACCGGGACCATCTTCGTGCCCCCCTGCATCATCTCAGAGATGGCGCGAGGTGCTAACATCTACTGAAACATGTGGACAGATGTAGAAAGATCAAGAACTATTTATCCAATCCACGATACAGGATGTTACAAAAGGTATCCTTTTCAGATAACGTTTCTAATTTGAACTGTTTTATCAATAACGCTTGGATGTAGATTACTCTCGTAATAAAGTCAAATTGTCATTTAAAGAAAGTGTTCTTGTGTAGAAATTAATTTTCCCTCTCTAAGTACATCATACGTAAACAAACTGTGGAAAATGTCAGAATGTTTCCGATCCGGCAAATGTGGGTTTTGTTTAGTGTATAGGTTTCCGAACAACGCTAATAGACTCTCAATTAATATCTGTAGTGTGGAATAGAATAAAGTGGATTCATCATTGAACTATGCAAATGCGAGTTGCTACCGACGGGCTTAATTAAAGTTTGTCCTCGGGAATGCACCAAATCACTTCTGAAATCCGCCTATTCAACCAAGTGCTCCGCCTCGCATACGAGCCATCATTTTGATTTACTCGATAAACTTGACTGATTGAATTTCGAGACATTTTTCAAGTTTAGACATCGCTATTTGAATATGACCTGCTTATAATCATCTGTAATCCATATAAGACTGTTAGCAGCAAACAGTATTTGTTTTCTTTGTTGGTTATGTTAAGATGGTAAGAACATTGATTAAAGTTCAAGCTTCTGAAGGTTTTAATAATTATGCTAAAATAGCATTATAATTGACAATTCTGATTTGCCGATTACAATAAGAAAAGTAAAACACGACACATAATAATATACCGGGCAAAATACACCTCATCAATAATAACACAGACACACAAAAATATGTATATTTTCCGAAGGTGAATCTATCCTTACGTTTTTTGATCCGCTGGCGCTGACTCCAAATATGTAAAATTCAACTTACATAGATGACAGGTAGTGTGTTTTTTACTATTTACAGTAGTGATCGTAGGTAAAAGTATATTATAAGCAACTAAAGTGAGGTTATGATGTATTATTTGTTTATCCTCCAGACAGGGACCTTGAAATATGTGAAGCTACTAAAAAGGTTGAAAATGTTTTTTTTTTGTTTCAGTTTTACAAATACCTGTCTACCTATTACTGGAAAGTAGCAGTAGCTTATTACCAAAAATCAATTTGAAGTCAGTGCAAAACGTATTTTTGTAATTACTATTTTTTTGCCGACTTCAAATTGATATTTGGTAATAAGGTACAGTTCCTTGCTACTTTCCACTAACATGTAGACAGATATTTGTAAAACTGGGTGAAATTTTATTTCTTACTTTTTAGAGCTATTTTTTGAAGGCGGTTCGATTCTTAATGTATGCTTTTAAAATTAAATAAAGTCGGAAGCTAAATCAAACGTATTGTAAAAGTTTAAAGTCCAAGAGTGCAAATATTTTAATACCGTAAATTTCTTACAATTTTTCTTTCAGTACTTATATAACTAAATAGACACTTTTCATACTGCCAACATATATTCTGTTCAAATGTAGACATGCTCTTTGCAATAATTTTAACAATCTACTAAGACTCTTTGTCCTCGCAACGAGTAAAGTTCAGGATGAGAAACGGTAATGATTCGTTACTCTAAATATGGTTGTTAGCCAACATAGTATTTGGCAATTTTTCAGAATATGTATTACGCATCGCTTAATAAGTAAGTTAGTTTTGCGTAAAAGCAGAAAATAAATCTTTAAAACCAAACAAAAAACAATTTTGGCAGTCTGTCAAATGCGCTCTTGCACGAGACTGAACTGTTTCTATGTGGATGGCTAATTTTGCTCATATACAGCGTGTTGTATCATTTATTTACATGGATTATCTGTTGTTTAAAATAATAATAACATATTATGGTGGCCGAGGGGTGAACTACATTTACGATATTTTGCCTTTAATCTTTAGAACTGTTAGTTTTTATCTTTAAAGTAGGTGCTCTTTGATGCGAACGATTAAATCGGGAGTTTTATTTAGAGTTTCCTCAGAATGAGTTTTAAGATCTTCTAGAAATTGTTAAACTGCAAACACGACGTAACATGTGGCTCATGCTTGATGGTCGTCCACCTGATTATTGCCTCTCTATGCGACAACACCCAAACCAATGGATAGGTCAAGGAAAACCTGTTGCTGGGTCATCTCACCTGATTTGAAGCCTCTAGATTTTTATTTAAAAAAATTAGTTTATTCAGCTCTAGGGAGACCAGAGAAGAACTGGAATTCACGTTTTATTGTGATAAAATACGAAACAATGCTTAGGTATTATGGAAGGTGCAGCATCTTCAGTTCGTCAGGCCCAGGAGTATATTAGAGGCCAAGGAGCCCATGTTGAGTTTTTTTATGAATTTTTTAACGAAATCCATAAACTCTTCATTTTTACTCAGCTTTGTCAGTGAAGTAATATATTTTTTTAAACATTGTTACAACGTACAATAATTAAAACATAGATTATTTATTCACGTTCAACCGCGCTGTTCCCTATTCACTTTAGCGATTTCAATAAAGAGTACCTTTGTTTATCCTTATGGTCTAAGGAATCTTAATTAAAAAAATGTACAGATCTAAAAATTAGAGGTAAAATATCTTGAAGAGAGTTAACCCCTGGCCTTTCTGATCTCTCATTAAAACTATGAATTTTATCATCCCAAGCATTTAGAATCGGGGACCGAAACCAAAATTAATTTTGGTTAGGATTAAATAACGTGTATCATATTCAGTTTTCATAGCAGCGAAAATTTGGTTTTCATTTACGGTTTCCGTTGTCAAGGCAGCAACAATTCGGTTATGGTTTCGGTTTATAGATCCGCGGCAATTCGGCTTCTGTTAGAAAAAATTAGTAATTACGGTGCGGTTTTTACTTGCCTTTTACCTTATATAATCTTTATAATAGACTAATCGACTTTTGAATCTTTGATGTCAACCATATTTTTTCAGCTTTAAAGTCGTAAGTACGGTACGGATTTCGGTATCGGTTTCAGTCCCTGTTTAGAATAAAGGTCGCTTGCTTCCAATACCAGGTCCCTCGTATTTTGAACATAAGTGCTACGATTATATTAGCAAAGACGATTTTTTTTAACGATAATACAATAATGCCAACGAATGTTGGGAACAGGAAATCGATTTTCAATAAAGAAAAGTGTTTCCAATATCTAACCCCACTCACAATGATTCAGTTCAATGCCAAACCAAAACAGAATTAGGTAGTCAACTCTCAATAGGTTTTCTATGTAAAAAACATATTGTTTACCATGAAATACCAATTATTTTTCTAAGAACATTATTTTGCCTAAAAAATAATCATTTTTTTATTAGGCGAGTGAAATATATATTTAATATATTTATATATTTAATAATTATCAATTCAGTTTTCTATAAATCGAGAAGCTAGATGTAATTGAAAAATTAATCGACTTACGTGAAGATTAATTTAAATTATATGAACAATCTCCTCTTAAATGATTATCTACTGCTTTCCCTTATAAACTCTATACCAGATATCTATTATGGCACAACGCAACAAAAGTAAATGAGTGACCAGAAAAGCTAACATTGTAATTCATGTAATCATGAAGGAGGAGATTGTGAAATGGAATTAAATTATAAAACGTTACATGGCCGCCATTTTCCAACATGGCAATGTTAGCGTATACCAGATTTTTTTTAGACTTAAAACTTACTATAGACAACGAATACTATACAGGGTGCGCCACTTAAAACTCCCCAGGCTTGTAACTTTCTTATTTTTTAATCGACGACCATGTTGGGCACATCAAATTGTAGATATTTTTAAGTCATTTAAACATGTGTACAGAGTGATTAAAAGTTAAGAAAAAAACTTAATTTCCTTTTTTCCTCACCCTGTACATGAACTGCGTTAATGCTTTCTTATAAAGGTTTTAATTAGCTTCAATTTATGTTATTACGTCTTATTCGAAATTCTTTTTGGTTTTAGAGAAAGAAATTAAAAATACCCTTTACGATTCCAAACTGACTTTTTTAAAGCAATTTGAAAAGTATGTAAATAATAATTTTATGCTTTATTTGTAAAAGACATATCACAAACAATATTCAATGTAACAAAACAGCAATAAGAAACAAAAGAAATCAATATTTTTAAAAACAAACTTATCTTAAAATGTACTAAATAGGAAATTGCAAAATTTTTATTTTTTAAATATTTTTATTTTAATAACGTAAATTGAAGCTAATTAAAACCTTTATAAGAAAACATTAACACAGTTTATGTACAGCGTGAGGTAAAAAAATATTCAAAGAAATTAAGTTTCTTTTCTTAACAATTTTATTAAATCACTCTGTATGTATGTTTAAAGGTTTTAAAAATGTCTACAATTTGATGTGCCCAACATGGTTATCGCTTTAAAAATAAAAGAGTTACAAGTCTGGGGAGTGTTAAGTGGGGCACCCTGTATACTTCGAATAATGAGTTCGATACTGTTCATGTCTAGGTTATTCCAAAATATCGAAGATAAAGTTCCGATTAATTTTATAAGCCCTTAGTTTCTCTTGAACGTTCGTTAGTTGAAATTGTTGGTCTATATATTTTAAAGTGTATTAATAAAAGAAACGTCCGAGAGACGATTCTATTCTTTACTAGAAAACCCTTACCTTGAAGAATAAAGAACCCTTCCATCTTGATACAGCCTGACGAATTTATTGGGTGTCGTGATGGTGTGTAAATAGGACTGCTTTCCATTGTAGAAATATGTGTCTGGTTTCCAAATCCTTGCTAGCATCGATATGCTTAGAGCGAGAGTATCGCTGGAGTCCCCTGAGAAAGCGAGCCTTTTATCCACCCACGATTGTCGGAAATAACAGTCCATCGAATATGTCTAGTAACAAGTGAAAATCTCAAATTAATCGGGTATAGGGATATTGATATTTTATTGAATAGTATTGGATATTTTCTTAGGAAAGTTGAAAATATTGAAATGAACAGCTATACAGGGTGTCGCCTTAATGAAATGACTAGCTGCAAAAGGACTATAATGCCTCCCGGACTATAATATGATTAGACCAAATTTTGACAGCAAAAGTGGTCAAAACCAACATTTATGTCAGTGGCGTATTCATAGAAAAATTTTGGTATAGTTTTTTAATCGTTTTTAAAATATTTTTTTGTGGGAAAATAGTTTACTTTTAAATGGACTATAATAACTGAAAGGTCGTTGAATACCGAATTACTGGATGTCTCTAACATGAGGAAAAGAGAACTTCAACGTAGCCATTGTAATTTTTTTCTAAGGAATTTTCGGATGTCTTCATAAATAACTTTTCTTTTATGAATATATATATATATATATATATATATATATATATATATATATATATATTTTTTTTTTTTTAATGCCTTATTCATATTAACGTCCTGGCGAAGTTTAGCTAATGCTACTCTATCACTTAACCAGGACGGCGAGATGAGACACGGTCACCCATCCAAGTGACAGATTCGCCCGGCGTGCTTAACTTCGCCGATCGAGGTCCAGTCACTGAAACCGGTACCGTGCCTCACCTCACGTACCGTGCCTCACCTCACAATTTTACTGAGGATTTATTAAATTTAAGCTACAGTTAAGTATCTTTATAAGTAAATTCTTTACAATTGAAAACAAATTTAACCTTTTTATGCAAAAATCTTAATATTGCAACAATTTGTTTAAAAATCATTGCTTAAACAAAAAAATGTTTAAATATTTTTCTAGAATTTTGGACAGTTTTTTCCCTTTCGAATTCAAAATGCTTTTCGTATCTGAGTAAACAACTATGGTTTAACTTTACCTTATAAATTAGTTAAAATGCAGAAATATCATGAATATACATTTACACAAGTTGTACCAAATTAGTCAGTTTCTTGTATTGCATATTGATAAATAAAATACATAATTACGTTGAATGTTTATGCATCAGATTGTTATAATATGCATCAATTCGCGAACAATAGAAGTTGCTCTAGCAAAATATATTTACATATTGTACTAAGAAGTATAATTTGAAAAATAATTGATCTACTTTCTCGTAAAAATATGTTAGACAATATGTACCTACTTAGCATATCCTACTTAGCATATATCGTTTTTAAATAAAAAACTTAACAAAGAAATCTGAATGACTGAGAAGTTTGTATACGAAGACAAAGTAATATGTTGCTAAAATATCCCATTTTTAAAGAGTTAAGTAAATATCTGCATAAGCAGTATATGCTGAAACTTCAGAGATTAAAGAAGAGTATTATAACAAAAACACTGGTAATTCAAACAATATATCAAAAATCATGTGAAGCACTATTAAGAAAATACAAGGGAAGTATATGAATGTATCGGACATAATTATTATAAGTATGGATGAGTTAAAAATACATGACGAAGATGTAGCCCATGATTTTAATTTGCATTTTACTACATTACCCAACAACAATAATTCCTTGAATGACTATAATTTCCTTATATCATATTCACTATTTTCTACAAAAATATGCTTTATACTTTCTGTTTGTGAACAGGATCTTGTTTCTTAAATAATAAGCTTAAATTCTGGAACTTCAGTGGCACTGATGATATATCTAATAATCTCCCCAAAAAATTTAAATACTTGCCAATACTGTATATCTCTGACTTGGGGAAGATATTTCTCCGACAATGTTAAAGCTAGCTACAGTTCAATCAGAATTACAGAGCAATATGTTTCTCTCTAATATGGCAAAAGTAAATGAATATAAGAATATCTATTATCACACGTCTAGTCGTATCGAAATGGCTTTCTCTCCAATTCACATAGGTTTAGTAGTAAAAGAAGCACGGGTATAGCATTATGTGTTTGTTGTCTTAGGTTTTCAATGCACTAGATAACAAAAAGTATGCTAGGTCTTTTTGTAGATTTTCTTGCAGCTTTCGACTGTGTTGACCATGAGTTGTTAAAAGCTAAACTTAGTAGATATGGAATAAAAGCCACTGCTTTAAATTTGTGGTTCTCATACCTAAAGGACAAATTATACAAGTTCCTAATGATGTATACTGCAGTACTCTAGATTAAAATAGGTCGTCCGTAGGGATCTAAACTTGGGCCACTTATTTTTATAATGTTTGCGAACGATTAACTGACAAATTTCAAATAGTCCACTAGAATGTCGGGCATTACTGTAGAATGTAGATATATATCTATAATGGAATCAGCACGTATAAATGTTATGGTATTTTTGATATTATTTATATCTGGAGCACCTCTTAATAATAAAAATAATAATTTTTGAAATTTGGTACACATGGGTTTCTGAGGACGTTGAATAAGAATACATATATTTAATATATCAAGTTGCACATAAAAAAATCACTAGAATTTTTCGCGAAAAATCGACCCCTCGAGTATATCCTTGAGTATATCTGTCTGAAAAGTGAGAAGTGGTTCCATGAAAAGTGTATACAGACGGTATCAAACCCTTGCTCTTGTATACATTCATATACTCAAAGATCTACGAATATTCATACACACGCAAATGTATGGCGTCATAGAGTTTGAACATTATTGAAATCGATCATTTACACCACATAAAGGAGGCGGGGAGCTTGCCTCCAGTTCTAGATATTTGACGTTTTTTACCTTAGAGAACAGTAAGTGCATTTTACATATATTTTACTTACTAATAAAGTGGACAAAACTGGTTCTTACCATGTCGACTTCTGATATTGGACCCATACTTCGCACCATTATATCAACTTCTACAACTGCTGGGGGACCTAAAATTGTAAAAAAAAAATATGTCGGACATTTACCGATAAATTTGCTTAAAACTGATTTTCTACTTATAATTAAAAGCATACAGTTTGGTAAAGACATAAACAGTTCCTGGAACCTGGAGTAATCTTATCATGGATGTTTTATACAAAATCAGTCGAAGTGGTTTCAGTCGAAAGACCAACTCTAAAGTCATGCTGGCAAGTCGTCGTCGTCAATATTTTATATACAGGGTGTTTCAGCTAAAAGTCCCCGGATCATTATCTCGTAAAATAATAAAGATATTTAAAATTTGCGGATAATTGACACTAAAAAAGGTCTTAAATAACTGCAGTTAGAATTGTTCCTTCGTAGTGCTCAGAGATGGCACTGCAGTGAGAAATTATTTTTCGATGGTTGGAACCTTGAAACATGATTCATACGATTAATGAATAAATTGTGAAGAATTTTGACTATGTAAAAAATTTTGTAAATACCAGCCGTTTTGGAGTTACATGAATTTTTTTCTCCATTTTTTTGTCTCTGTAAATTTTGAAAACTTCTGTAACTTTTCTGATTATCATTTTAGAACACCAATTATTTAGAACTTTTATCTTATTATATTCTATACTTCTTATATTACTACATATTTTGAAAATTTTTATCATTTTCAGAATTTTTCAAATGCAACTAATTTTTAAAATTTGAAATTAGTAAAAATTTTCAAAATATGTAATAATATAAGAAGTATGGAATATAATAATATAAAAGTTCTAAATAATTGGTGTTCTAAAATGATAAACAGAAAAGTTACAGAAGTTTTCAAAATTTACAGAGACAAAAAAATGGAGAAAAAAATTCATATAGCTCCAAAACGGCTGGTATTTACAAAATTTTCTACGTAGTCAAAATTATTCACAATTTATTCATTAATCGTATGAATCATGTTTCAAGGTTCCAGCCGTCGAAAAATAATTTCTCACCGCAGCGCCATCTCTGTGCACCGCGAAGGAACAATTCTAACTGCAGTTATTTAAGACCTTTTTTGGTGTCAATTCTCCGCGATTTATAAATTTTAAGTATCTTTATTATTTTATGAGATATCGACTAGGGGAATTTTAGCTGAAACACCCTGTATATTTAAAAAGGAATATACAGAGTGCACCATTAATAATAGGTCATAGTTTAAGGGTAGATTCTTTGGACCAAAATATGAGGATATAACTAAACATGCTTTAGTAAATTGTTACTGTGGAAAAAGATACAGGGTGTCAAAACTGTAATATTTTTTTCTTTTTTTTTTTGCAATATTTCACTACCTCTTGACCGGTTTTCTCTCAATTTGGTAAGGAAAAATTTTTTATGCTAAGAAACAATAATTTATTGTTACATCACGCTAGCCCGTGGAGGGCGCCTCATGAGCTATACCTGATGATGAATATTTTTCTTTTTTTTTACGAAACGTAGTGGCAGTTTTAACTAGAAAATCTCATGCAGGAATCATTTCTACGTAAAAAAGATACACTAGATGGAACTTAACAATTCGAGAAAACTACCGCATAGATTTCAAAAATTCTTTGAAAACGAACCCAATTTGAAAAGGAAAAATTGTATTTAATGAAAAGTGTGCTTTGGTGACGTCTTAGTTCTGTCATTTACGTATAATTTCATTAGTTTTGACTCTATCGATAAATGTTGAGAATTTGCAGGGGTAGTAAGCAGAAAACATTTTTCTTTTCGAAATGATACCAAGTATTTTGCGAAGAAATAAAAATAGGAGATGGAGGCAACTTTTTTATTTGAAATTTTTTCTAATATTAGCACTTCTCCAGAAAATAGCAGTGTGTTTACGATTTCCACTTTGGCGATTGGTGGCCTGGTACTGCAATTGACTGCTACTAAATATCCACGTTCTTTATTATTATATTAAATAAATTGCATATATTATTTCCTCCACCATTTTACTTTGCCTTCATCTCCAATGATGCAATTCCTTCACTACTGGTAAATTGTTACAAAAAAATTATCATAAATTTAAAAAGTAGTAATTTGACAAATGAACTAATATTATACGAACGAAATATGCAAATATTTTCTTTATTGCTTTGAATACACGACAATATTATTGACAGATACACTGATGACATTCAGATATCCCGTCGCTAGTGTCATATTCTCAAAGCCGCCGTCACTCTAGTCGTCGCACTAACACATAATAGTTCATAATGAAACGGTTGCTAGGCAACAAATGCAGTATGAATCATAACGTGTCAGGTCCGCTATGCAATATGATATTCTGTGTAAAATGTAGCTATTTATTACCTACTGAATTCACGACTGTATAATGGACATATTTCGATGTTGTCGCAGAAAAAAACAGTTTTTCGTACTAGTAGCTCTGTAAGTGTCATTTTCTGACGTCTGTCAGTGTCATGAAAGTGTCACTTACAACCCATAGGCAGAAAAGTAAAAAAATTACTTTTATGGCTTAGGCCAAAAAAGTAAATTTACTTTTATTAACTAGGGCAAGAAAGTAAAGTAATAATAAAGTTAAATAATAATGAAATTCTTCACCAACGAAGCACAAGTATTTTTGGGTGCTTCCTGAATGTCGATACTTTCATCATAATCCATATTGTTATTGCAAAAACTCACGTAAATAACTTGAATGGCGGAAATTATTATGAAGTTATTAATTTGACAACTTATTGGCAGTAACTATAACAGAAAGCAAACACACTCCATTGGGTCGCGTGCGCCGACGTCACAGATTTTGAGATCTTAGGAAAAACAAACAGCTGTCATTGAATCAAAATGTTTTCCTTTAAAGTGAATTTTGCTGTGTTTGTGCCATTTATAAGCTTAATGTTGGATTATATTTAACATCTGCAACTATTCTTTTACTACTTTTATATCCTCAATTTTGTTTGCCAAGAAGACGATTAGTTCATATTTTGTAGAATTGTCTCATGATGTAGAGGTTAGGTATACTGCTGCCATCGAATTAAATCCTTATATTTTGAGAAAAAAATGCTTTAGTATGAATATTAATGTACTTCCAAATATCCCACATGGAGATACTACGAATTACTTGGTTTTTGAGAGAAGTACATAGACAGAAGGATGAGTTCAAAGCATTCAAAAGTCTTGAACCTGTTTGTGGTTAGGTGAAAGAAGTACTGTGCAAGAAATTTGCAGAATAAAAGCTTGTTGCAAAGGTAAGAATTGTTATCAGTGATCAGCCATTCTTTTCATATATACTTGCCTAATTAAATGTTGCTTTATAAATAATTGCTAACGTACGAATTATTCATTTTTTCAGGTTATGCACTCGTAGCATCGTGAACAAAAGCAATTGACTCCTTGGACTATTGCAGATTCAGACGGTTCCCTAGTACTTACTGTGAATGTGTTGCTAGTTTAGATAAAACATGTTCAATACTTAGTGACAAGAAGCATTTCCTTTTAGATTTTTAGCAGTAAACATGGCTATGGTCAAGGAATTAACCCCTGTAAATTTTGTGAAAAAGACCCCATATAAAATAAGTAATGAAGATTAAGGTGCTATAAACTATTTGAGGTACCTATGTAATAAGACGTACACAATTTCATAATATATCTATAGATTGGACTATATAATCCATTGTAATTTCTATAAGAACTTTATTTTTCGTATATTGTTATATAATTTATCTTACAATTATATATAAGTCATTTGTTCATTATTATTTTATTAAATATTCCCTTTTTATTGTGTTTTATTTATCACTCCTACTACTATATCTTGTACTTGAACTTGTACTTAGGTACATGCATGTAACTGAAAGCAAAACAAAATATCTTCACTAATTAAATAATTTATTATCCAAGGTCTATTAGTACTTCTAAGAATAATCGAGAAGAAAGTTATAAGTTATAAAAGTTTATATTGTAACAAAAAAAATAAATGATTGTAACATAACATGTACTTTATATTAATATCCATCTAAGCAATAAAAGTAACATTCATAGTTTATATATAATTCAAAAGGCTTTTATAGCTACATTTAACACTTTCATAGCCCATTCAGACTTTGTTTATGCATTCACTGGACTTAGACCACTTCAAAGTTTTAATTTTATACTTCTTCAATGTCCAATAGTCCAACATTGAGTTTTCAAACACTACACGACAGTGGCGGCTGGTGAAATTTCAATATTTTTTTTCTCGTCTATGGCGCATGGGACCCATACGAAATTTGGGAAATAACATCTAGAGAAGCACTTCTCTAATGACCCCTAAAAAATTTTGAAAAAGCAGTTTGCGAAAAAATTTTTGAAAATTCGTTAGCCTCCCCTGGGTCTAGGAGCTCCTGTTTATTTTTATTCTTTTTTGTCATATGCATTTGACTTTTCATAAAAATACAACAGATTTTGGAGTTTATGAAAATATTTTCATTACTAACTGAAATATAATGAACTGAAATTTTGTAATTTACAATTTAACAAATTACAATATTTCAATTCGTTGTATCTCAGTTAGTAATGAAAATATTTTCATAAACTCCAAAATCTGTTGTTGTATTTTCATGAAAAGTCAAATGCATATGACAAAAAAAAATAAAAATAAACAGGAGCTCCTAGACCCAGGGGAGGCTAACGAATTTTCAAAAATTTTTTTGCAAACTGCTTTTTCAAAATTTTTTAGGGGTCATTAGAGAAGTGCTTCTCTAGATGTTATTTCCCAAATTTCGTATGCGCCATAGACGAGAAAAAAAATATTGAAATTTCACCAGCCGCCGCTGCTACACGATATACTTTAAAAGGGCACATTGCAACACTTGTTGACAGCGGTTAGCTACTTTGGAATTTCCTTTCTTAATTTATGTACTTCATCAAATATCTTTATGAAGCCTGCAAATTTTCCTCTTGGAGTGTACCTTATTTAAAACAATTTCTGCCGTTGCACTTTTCTCTCTCTCCGTACAGCTTCACACCTTCGTTCAACTAAATTTTAAACAAGAAATAATTATTAAAAATACTGACAAACCAATATAAAATGTTAATTTTCTTTACCATGAATTGGTTATTGCTTGTTTGAGCAGCAGTAATTATTATCATAAGCAGTTTTAGTTTCACATATGGGTTTTAAATTATAATAATAATAATAATAATAATAATAGTGACTTTATTAGACGGAGTTCAGTCCAAAGACTGCTCTTAAGACTTATTGAGAGAGGATGCCCAACTGTACGTATCATCATGGTCTTGTAATACGGCTGTTTTTCCTACAATATAAATCCACGTTAAAAATCAAATCCCTACATTAATATGCAAAAACGTCTAATAAAATTCTTGGAAGTCTTTTGTAAAATCATTTCTTTTAATTATTTGAAATCGGTTGCAGTCTTTTAACTCCTAACTTTTTCTGGTTGTAAATGGAGGTTATTTTATAAAAATTGGCATTGCTTCGGATTGTCACACTTCCACAATTAATAATAAACCAAAAATTTGTCATTTTATATGTATATTATACATAGAAACAATAATATTACGAGAAGTTCAATCAGTGGCTTTTGACAGTTAAAGAATTTCAGTTTGTTTTTCCTAAGGTCTCAGACTGTGACGTCAAGCGACCCATTAGAGTCTAAGCCAACTAATAAATAATACTAATAATTTTGAATGCGTTTTCCTAAAAATTGTAATATTGCTAGTAGTACGAAAAACGTTGTATGCACCTCGGCTTGTACGTGTATTTGCAGGTTTCAAACATTTCAAACCTCAGCCATACGGGCTTCGGTTTGCACTGCGTTCTCGACCTGTAAAATACACTTATAAGGCTTCGTACACAAATAACTATTAAATGTATAGTCAATATAACAGCATTTATTGACTGCGTATTTATTGCAATAACCACAACATACTTCATGCCAAGGAACTAGACAGTTCATAAAAAATGCCATTGTCCTGTAGCACGTGTATTAATTGATAACCTTCAATAGTACTACGATCTTTGTCAGTATGAATATATAATGAATATTGTAAAAAATACATTTACATATTTAAATAAAAATTAATTTCCGAGCACTTTTACTCCACTACGTAAGGAGGAGGGTCATATGGTTTAGTATAATGTTCATTTGTCTCAGCGGCTACACCGATTTTCATAGTTCTGGAGTCAACCATTCGTCTAGATCCAGCAAGTGAACTGAATATACAGCTATCGGAAGAATAAAATGACAGTGTCTAAATCCAATATTCAAACCTTCTGTCATATATTTTGATTGGAAGTTTCTGGTGGAGTCGGATTTTGATTTTTAACTACTTGTATTAGTTTGAAGCAATATTCCTTATTCAAATGTTCTGTAACCAACCAACAGTAATATACGGGAACAGTTTTACAGTCTCTGGCAGTCTAAAAAAGTGTAATGAAAATCTGCAAATAATTTTGATGCAAAAAATGTACTTGTTGAAAAAAAAAAAAAATAAAAATGCCAAAAATGGATTATAGAATTTGAAATTTTTTTTTTAATTCCACTGAAAAATACGCAGAAAGATTACATTTTACAGAAAAAAATATGATCTTACGATTTGATGTACAATCAAAGTTTGAATTTTTGAATTTGTTATTGTTTACTTTAATTGAATTGACAAAATATTTGAAAACGGAGATACGAAATTTATGTATATTTTTTTTAGTGATTGTTTAGTCTTATGCGATTTCTATGAAATATTTTTTAAACTGCAAGGTGTGTTTCGGCGGTCCCTTAATAGTTTCATCAAGCTATGTCTATTTTCAGGTGAGCAAAAAGTGAAACTAAGTTTTTTAAAATTCAGTTTCAGTAATAAAAATTAAAAAATTCGAAATGGTGAATCCAAAATGGCTACCATAATTAAAATATTTTTGCATGTTTACACGAAAGATGGATGCCAATTGCCGAAAATTGAGATGAAAAAGATGGGGTACCCACTAGAGCATTATTAACTGATATCACAGCCACACAAAAAAAGTGGTCTGACCAGTGTAACCTTATGTATTTGGATCCTCTGAAACCGAATCCGAAGTTAAAATTGTCAGGTTTCTTCATTTTTCGCCCCTAACCCCAGAAAAACACCCCCCTAAAAAAGTGGTCTGGCCTTCGAATCAGACCAATATATCTTTATGTATTTGGACCCCCTGAAACCGAATCTGAAGTCAGAATTATCAAATTCGCACGGCTATTTTCTTTGCTGTAAATATTTGAAAAAAAATTGAACCGTGTTCAAAAGAAGTTTCTAAAAATTAGGAAATAAAATTTCACTGTCAGTTAACTGAACCTTATTACTTAATAACGAAATTGAGACAGATAACAATGAACAGATAATGAATTCAAATGTATTCTTAATCTACTTCAATATCCATATTAGCTTGAGTTATCAGAACGACTTCGACACGACGGTGTTTTTACCGACCTTTCTTGAAATTCAATATTTTCTTCGAAAAGTTTTTTAGGTATTGTTATAAATATTTCGACTTGATTGATGATGATTTGACTCCATTAGAAGCATATTTGACTAAACTTTCATTAAAATATAATATGCATTATTATTTAAGTTTTCGGCAATTGTTTAATTTTAATTGTCTTCATTATTGTAACTTAACGAAAAAGGTTTGGACAAGTTTTTTTGCAATTTTATAACGTTTTTCTTTATTGCAATATGGATGTACAACGAAAGAAATTAAAGAAAAACGGCGAAAAAATACAATATTAAAAATTTTTAAAAATGCCTTTTTCAATTCAATTCAATTCAATTTATTCACCTTTAAATGCCACAATGGTACAATTACAATTATTGCTGTACAATAGATAAGGTATGTCAATTTGAACAAAAATTCATAAGAAACATACAAAAAAATATATAAATTAATTACATATAACAGTTCTATATACCAATAGGTATATTTCGTTATAAACAAATGTAGATAAGTGAAGAAATAAGCAAAAGAAAAAGTAAGTAACAAATGGGAAATATGATACAGACATTACGATTAACTATGACTAGGCATTATAATAACATTTAAAAGAGTGTTAAAGCTGTAATAAAAAAATCTCATTTTCCTGCAATTCAATATGTCGTTCAAATTCAATGATAATTTAAAAAATATTATCTGTTAACATGTTCTTAATTTTGTTTTAAAATTGTCTTGGTGACTTCAAATTCTTTGTTTCGTGTGGTAACATATTACAATAGCAGCAACATGCATAATATGGTGAGTTTTGTGTGCTTCACTGTTGCATTTTTTTATGTAAAAATTATTATTATTTCTTGTGCCGTATTTGTGAATGTCAGTGCATGTTTGGAATGTATCTTTGTTGCTATGAATGTGCTGTAATATTTTTAATAAATATATTGAAACTACAGTTAATATTTTTTTTCTGTTTAAAAATGTCTCTACAGGAGTCCATAAGTATTAAGCTAAATATAAGGCGTATTATTTTCTTTTGTAGAATAAATACCAACATTAGCAGTTGCTTGTCCCCAGCTAATAATATTATAGCAGATCGCTGAGTAGGCTAATGCGTAAAACACGTTAATTTGAGCCTTCTCATCAAGTGTACTTTTTGGGCAGAATATGGCATAGAAGGCCTTGTTTTCAAATTAAAACTAGATGGTGTCTTATTTTTGTTTAAAACTTCTACAGCCACCGTTTTTCCTGCATTGACAACAAGATGTTTTCTTGACACCACTATAAAATTCTTTTATAGCATGTTTGACTTTTTTTATCGCCCTATCGCCATTAGCATCTGAGACCACCACCGTTGTATCATCTGCATATTTAAATATTCTACCATCGGTGATGTAATTCGGCAAGTTAATAAACAAGAGAACAGCAATGGTCCCAGAATTCCCCCTTGAGGAATTCCAAACTCAACATCATAAATATCGGAGGTACTCTGTTCCATTATAACTGTTATTTTTCTACTGGTCATGTATGAAACGATCCAATTATTAATGGAGCCCCTTATACCTAGTGTATCCAATTTCTGTGGTAAATGTGTAGGGTCAAGAGTATCAAAGGCTCGTGACAAATCGAAAAATATGCCTATTATGCATTCCTTTATGTTTAATTTGTCGTGAGCATACTGCACTAATTCAACTGCAGCAGTTTCAGTTGAAAGCCCTTTTCGAAACCCGTGTTTACTGGCGCTAAGTAATTTATGTTTATTAATAAACGTAATTAAACGTTCATACAGCCTTTTCTAATATTTTGGATATAGGACTTAACGTCGTGACAGCTCTGTTTTTTCTATACTTCTTGTAATATTCACAAGTTCTAGCAAAAAAATGCTATTGCAACATTAGCTTACTCCACTATAGTTCAATAAACTCAAAATGGTTTCAGAAAGTTATTTATTATCTTAGAAATAATATTATTTCGAAACGTGTGCTCTGTGGTATTGAGTTATATGCAGAACGGTTTATTCAAAACTAAGCATTTCATTGTGTGCTTTGAGATTATATAGCGATTGCAGTTTCATGAACATACATAATTAATTACAAGAAGGAAATATTGATAACTTTTCTGAGACTGAAAGCTAATATGTAAATTAGAATTGCTGTATTGTGCTATGTGTCATCTTCTATTATGTTTCATACAAATTGTATTAAGTATATTACTAAGTAATGTTAGAAACTAGTTGTAAATAATGTATTAAAGCTCTTACCTCCAAAGTCTGGTCTAATACTATTGTCGTATCCACTAAGAAGATTATCTAAGAGCGATGATATATTCTGGTGATTGTTTCTTTGTGGTAACTTTGAAGACTTAGTTAAGGAAACGGATGCTGTCCATTTTAACACTATTATAAAAAACACTATTCCCAGGGAGACATGTGTCAGCATTATATCACCTAGAAAAAAAAATTATAATCGCGAAAATTTTATACTTCACTATTTAGGCATAGGAAAGTAACGATAAAAATATATTTCAAAAAAGCAATTATTTAAATCATTCGGTATTACATAAAGGGTGGACCAAAAAATTACATCCCCATTTTATAACTGTTTTATTTATTATTATATTTTTTATCTCTCTGGTTTTTTTATTATACCAACCATTAAACATCATGTTATCCCATCGGAATAAATTTCTTGTAAAAATTTGACGATAGTATTTATTCCGTGCAATCTGTTACAATATTTTATATGAATTAGTTTGGTTAATTTTCAAGTTAAACTATATCACAGTTAAGTTTAAAAATAACTCGCTTACTATCGGAATCAAAATATTCCAGTGTTTTTTGTTTCACCGTGTACAAGCTGACAATTTTCTCATTTTTCCCGTAGGCATATAGGTATCCTCATTATTTCTCTGTGGTTAATCATTTTCTTTTGTGTGTATTCTGTATTTCATTTATATTTTTTGTACCTCGCATTAATTAAAAAAGTTTTGTATCATTTTTAAGTATCTGACCTTTTGATATCTAGTTTAATCAAGTGAAGGAAATTGAAAGTGTCAACAAGCTTAAGTAAATTAAACCTTTATAAAGATCGGATTAAACTTCTCATTTTCCTTTATTAACCTAAATTTATTTTTGGGTCAATAATCTGGAAAAATTGTTAAATGGTAAAGAAATTCACGAAAGTAGGTAACTTGCCACAATAGGATTTTTCCAGTTCATCGATAATTAAGTGTGATAATTAGAGGGCTGCTTTTGTGAATATAACAAAATATTTTCTTATAATATCGCAATATTTCAAAGAGAAATCACATTTCTGTGTTTCCTCGACTAAGAATTTCACTAGATAATATTCCGTTAATATTTCAATAAGGTATATGCTGGGCGACATGAAAATGTCTCCTTCTTCTTATTCCCAAAGTCTTGGAAAATGTATTAATCTTATGAAGAAAACTCTGTTTTTGTCAGTAATGTCTTAAGTCGTCATAAAGGACCCCTTGACGCATTTATTTCTTTCCTCGTTAACTTCCTAAATAATAAAAAAAAACAAAAATTTAAAATGTAAAAAACAAAATAATTTAATATGATGAAAAAAATAGAAAAGTGAAAAAAATATACAATAAACTATATATAACTATAACTACATGATAAACACATTAAAATATAATTAGAGAATATTATTTAGGTATTAAGCAAATCACAACTTACACACTTTTTTATTTATTGTGAAAATACCTACTTTCTGTATATTGTTGCCCTAATCTGGGCACGCTAATATACTAGTTATGTTATTTACATTAAAACACTCATTATTGGAGAATCAATCAAAACAACTACTCTTTTAGCTAATACTGACGAAGTATTGAATTACATGATAGGATTCCTAGCATTTTAAAGCAAAAAATATATTGAAAATAAATTCTTACTTAAATTCAGTCATTCACAACAGTATATTAGCGTGCCAGATTAGGGCAACAATATACAGAAAGTAGGTATTTTCATAATAAATAAAAAAGTGTGTAAGTTGTGATTTGCATAATATCTAAATAATATTCTCTTATCATGATAAAAGTAAATAAATAAAAAATAATTAATTGTAAAAATAAATTCAGAATAGGCTTGCAAATAATGAATGAATGTTTCTATACTCTACTGATGAGAACTAACGAGTTCAAAAAAACTTGTACAACTTTTCTAGAGTTGAAATAGAATGTACGGTTCAATAATTGTTGTGAATGACTGAATTTCAATAAATAATTTAAGTATTTTCAATATATTTTTTTGCCTTAAAATGCCAGGAATCCTATCATGTAATTCAATACTCCGTCAGTATTAGCTAGAAAAGTAGTTGTTTTGATTGATTCTCCAATAATGAGTGTTTTAAGGTATTTACCTAACTAGTATATTAGCGTGCCCAGATTTGGGCAACAATATACAGAAAGTAGGAATTTTCATAATAAATAAAATAGTGTAGATTGTTTAAGGGGTCGCTTGGCCCTGGCTTGGCCTTTCTTCACCTCGACCTAAAAGATCTTTTGTGAATTACCCTGCATCTAGTTGTTGCCCAGGATTCCAAGACTTTTTGCAAAGCTTGCGATTTTCTTGGGAGCTAATTTCCCTATGTCTTCGGGCGTTAATTCTGCCTGTTTTAGGTATTTTAGCCTAATGTGGATTAGCACCTTGCATTCACAAAGTATATGTTGCGCAGTTTGAGTTGCAGCTTCACAGTGTCTGCATTTATCATCTTTTGCCATGCCCATGTCCTTGAGATGATATCTCGCCAGTTAGAAGGCTTGTGATCAGCCTTAGGTCGAACTTTTCAAGTTCGAGAAGCCTTGCGGCATTCTCTGTTGAATAGGTTATAAACCTTTTTGCTTGCCTTTGGACTGGAGTGTTCCTCCAGTAGGACTTCTTTTGTTCTTTTTCTCATTTTAGGACCTCCTCCGTTATGTGTCCCGTGGATAAGCCACAGAACGGTTCGGGTCCAAAAAAAGGGGCTTCAGCCCCTTTTCTTGCGAGGCTATCAGCCAATTTGTTGTCTTCCATTCCCTCATGACCTGGCACCCACATCAAGGTAATCTTGTTGTTTTTTGCTAGTTGCTTGAGGGATTGTCTGCATTCCCAGGCAATTCTTGACTCGAAGGTATAGGGCCTGAAACCTGGCTATCTGAAAGTATATAGATCTTTGCCCTTCCAGTGCCTCTATTTAGGCATTCCTGGGCACATTGATCTATAGCATAGATTTCTGCCTGGAAGATATTTGGGGTGTTACCATAGCCTGCATTTAGGTCCTGCTACGCCCACACCTTCATCCGTCTTGGATCCATATGTGTACCAGATGTGTGACTCTTTCTCCAACCGCAGTGCTTCGACCCTGCCCGCCTGATGGCTTTCAATCAGCACATAAAACGGGCAGTCATGCTTGATTGGCATTGAGTCAGTGGGTTTGGTCTTGGATTCGAATTGGATTAACTCCAGAAACCTTAAGTGACCAACCAGGTTGCCTGGTCTTTGATGCAGCCTCAAGGCACTAAGTGCTGCCTCCTTCCCTACATGCAAATGCAGAGGAAATAAGTCCAGCATTGCCTCCATAGCTGCTGTGGGACACGAGCACATTGCTCCTGTAGTCCCTAGACAGGCAAGGCGTTGCAATTTCTGCAACTTTCCTTGTGCTAGTTTTTCTTCTGTTTTTGGCCACCATACACATGATGCATAGGTGACCATGGGTCTCACAACTGAAAGGTAGGACCAATGTATCATTTTCGGCTTCAGACCCCAAGTCTTACCAAACAGCCTACGGCATGTCCAAATAGCCGTCGTTGCTTTGGTAAGTGTCCTTTCTATAGTGTGTAAGTTGTGATTGCATAATACCTAAATAATATTCTTTAATCATGATAAAAGCAAATAAATAAAAAAGAATTAATTAATAAAAAAAACATTAAAATATATATATAAAGTGTTGGTGTACTTCCGGGTGTTTTCCCACGTCGTTTAGACAACAATGGCTCCAGCAGGATCCTATCAACTACGTGGGAAAACACCCGGAAGTACACCAACACCTCATTCAACACCCGCGAAAACCTAAGAAACAACAATATATATATATATATATATATATATATATATATATATATATATATGTGTGTGTGTGTGTATAGATATAATAAAATTTAAATAGGAAATGGATAGGCAGAGAGATATATTTCTAGAATTAAATTGTAATTTTGTACCCTGATTTTGGGTATGGGGAATAAATTAAAATTAATCAATAGTAGAGTATAAGCTAAAAAGACACACTAATTACGTGGCCATTGAAGTGTCATCCTTATTATTAAATGCAGCACGTTAACTCTGCACTTTGTGCAGACGTTTTTATCTGTTGACACCTGATGCAGGTTTTTTTTCTCTTCCCCGCATATTCTCGAATAACACCCGTTCTATTTAATAAAACACAAGTGATTTTATCTAAAATTAATAATATCAAAAACAAAAACACGGTTGGTCTTCATTCTTTAATAAACTGAAAGTCGCTGTGCCGCAACATCTGGCCGCGGCGCTATTTTGCGTGGTTGTGTCGCATATCTGTAACGTGTTGTTAAAAATGATTGTAAAATGAAATAAAATGACCTAATTAATAACATGTTAACGATAGTTAAAGAAAATAAAGATAACTTAATTGGGTAATTTGGTGAAAGTAGACAGCGCTAACTCCGAAAAATATAAAGTTGGCAAAGGCGTCTGTCACTTTTGTAAGTTTTGATAACTCATAAATTCTTTTTACAATGTCTCTATTTGATTTTTTCTTTTATTTTCTCTTTAAACAATTACAAATATTTAAAATAAAATGTTGATATTGAAGATATAAATCTCTCTTCTTAAACTCCGAGTTCATTTCAATTAACACCGACATTTCCTGTGATATTCCATTTTCTTCTGTTTGAAAAGGCCATAATAACATAGACCGGGGAAAAATATTTTTTGTACAGTGTTTGAATTATTTTGCCTAAATATGTTAAGCATGTGTTTACATATTCGTAGTGTACCATTAAAAATTTTTTATTACGTAAATTTCTGAAACTACAGCATAAAATTAAATAAAATTATATAATATTGAAAAAACTGTACTAAAAAGTAAAAATAATTTTTCAAAATTCATACACCTGAAAACCAAAAGCTTTGCGGGTGGTCATATAGCACTATTGCATAGTTACTTTGCTCAATTGACAGCCCCCAAAGCTTTTGGTTTCCAGGTGTATGAATTTAAAAAAAATATTTTTACTTTTTAGTACAGTTTTTTCAAATAAAAGCTTTTTCTTAGAAATATTTTTTTATATAATTTTATTTTTTACTTTTTAGTCTACTTATTTTACAGACACAGACAGATAAAACCCTTTCATTTGATACCAGTGGCAAGGGAATCGTGAAGAAAAAGATAATTTGTCATCCTAGGGCGTCCGCCATATTGGATTTATAATAGCGTTACACTGAATGTGGAAGTAACTAACATTATGCCATAAGAAGTCTATTTACCACAAATTAGTGCAAATATAATTGACTATAATCCCCACTCAGCCATATAGGAGTAACAGTCAACAATATAAAACATAATATGGGTATTATTCCCTTACCGAGGCCCTTGGTAACGAGCTTATCTGGTAGAAACCCTTCCCATCGAAATGTTTCAATTAACTTTAGATATAATACAATTTTTTAAATGTTTGATTTCTCCAAAGCATTTTCTAAACTGTTTTCCATGAAGTGTTATTAAAGTTATTGAACGAAAGGAAGAGGAACTCATATATTAACTATTTGTTCAGGATGTAATTACACACTTCCCAAGTTAAGCCAGAGAGAAAAATCTTGTTAATTTCCGTACCTTAGTTTTATGGCCAGTGAAATATGAGATGACGAATAGGGTTGTTTATATACTTCAAACTATATTGCTTAAAGCAGTAACAATCTCATGAGATAATAAATGTGTGGAAACGGAATTTTTACCAGATAATTACGGGTATACAATCAGATAAAGTGAAATTTGCATTGTAAAAGTTATTCGACTTATTCTGGATAATTAATTAAAAAAAATCTACTGAAATTAAAAAAGTCCGGAAAACAAATTTATACCTTGTCATATATTTTTTTAAATTAAGTAAAATCTACTCTGAAATTAAAAAAGTCCGGAAAACAAAATACCTTGCCTTCTTGTCAAACATAGTTTCATACGTAATATCAAGTGATAATCTTCAAATAGCATTTAGACCTAGCCAAAAGAATGTCAAATATCTTTGACAATGCAATACAGAAAATACATACAAATCGGAGGTTACAAGATCTCTTGTGAAGAATGCACATTGGTCAAACGAAAAAGACATTTAATATATGATACACTGAACATTTAATAAAAATTTGAAAATAGTAAAAATAAATCAAGTTTTGTAAACCATTTCTTTTAGAAATGGACCATATTTTTCCGTCAATAGATAAATTGAGCGTTTCATTACATTATTCAACAAAGTCTCTAATTAAATATATCAGAAGAATACGAAATCTACAAACACAAAAATAACCGAATACTACCTAGTACAGTACTTAGGGATAAAAAAATATATAAAATTTAGGAATAATCTCATATGTAAGGATAATTTTTCTTATAGGTAATTGTTGTAGTAAAAGGTATTGTCTTTAGTTTCTATATGGTTCCGACACTTGGTCTTAGCCCCACGGGGTGAAAATCACTCCTAAATTTAAATATTCAATATTGTTTATAATTTATTATTTGCGGCATATTCATAATTTCTTAGTATGTTGGGAATTTTGCCACTGTAAAAATATTTCAAAATTTTGATGAAATAAACCTCTGCGACAAAAGGATCAGACAGAGGCTGGTTTTTATACTTCTATCATACTTCTATTACAAAATGTCTCACACCTAAAAATATATAAACT
The DNA here is from genome assembly GCA_936432065.2 of Rutpela maculata. Classification (NCBI taxonomy): domain Eukaryota; kingdom Metazoa; phylum Arthropoda; class Insecta; order Coleoptera; family Cerambycidae; genus Rutpela; species Rutpela maculata. The sequence goes on from OW386288.2 coordinate 20,594,143, forward strand.
GAAACAAAATTGTTGAATGATAAATAGAAAAATTAAAACGAAGGCAGTTGACGTTTTGGAAAACTGTTCTTTTTACGTTATCAAAACTTTCACTTTTGGGAATGTCAAACCAGACAGTTTGTTGTTTATGTATTTCCATAGTCACGTGAGATATTAAATTATATTTATTTTATTTTTACTTACTTCGTCTCTGAGGATCGGCAACCAGCTGGTACAGAAATCTATAGATTAATTAGAAACACATTTATCCTCATTTAACAAAATAATAGCGGATTCCTTAAGTTTTCTTTTAGTTGAGTTGCTTTCTTTTTCCAAAATTTTCGCCCACTGGATCCTATGATTGTTATCCCAAATTTTTGATTTTTGAAATTCTCCCTTTCTAGCATCTCGGTGTTCACCAAGCCTTACGTTGAAAGGTCTAGATGACTCACCTACATAATGCTTATCGCACTCACATGGAACACTATAAATACAATCCTTGGAATTTTGAATAATATTAGCCGGTTTAGTCTTTGATACAACAGATCTTAATGTGGCTCCCGTTTGAAAAACTGTTCGTACAAAAAATCTATTTCCGATTTTTTGCAATTTATCCGATAAACCCTGTATGTATGGAATTACTGCTAAAGATCTAAATTCAGGTTGTAAATGTTGAGTGGTTACTCTACTTTCAATGTTTGCCATCTGACTATCAACAAAACCCTCGGTGTATTTATTATTAAATAGAACGGTTTTTATAAATTTTTTCTCGTTATTTAAACTTTCATCATTTGAAGAAATTAGTTTAGCCCCATTTTACAACACCTTTCTTAATGCTAATATGTTGATTTGAATTAAAATTCAAATATCTGTTTGTGTGTGTTTGTTTTCGATAAACACTGGTTTCATATTTATTACCTAACTTTTTAATTAAAACATCTAAGAAAGGTAATTCATTATTATTCTCTACTTGTATTGTAAAATTAATTGAAGGTTCCTTTTCGTTAATCTGATTTAAGAAATTATTTAAATGTTCTTTGCTATAAGGCCATAATGCAAAAATATCATCAACATATCTCCACCACACTATAGGTTTATAAACTAAGTTATTAATATTATTTTTTTAAAAATTTTCCATAAAAATATTACTTAATATTGGAGATAAAGAAGAACCCATGGCCATACCAAAGTTTTGTTGATAGAAGTCATTATTTAATTGAAAGTATGTCTTTTTAATGCAAAGAGTAAGTAATTCCATTATAGTTTCTATCCTTAATTTAGTTCTATTCGTCAAATTCCCATCATGTTGCAATTTATTTTTAATAGAAGTATAAAAACCAGCCTCTGTCTGATCCTTTTGGCGCAGAGGTTTGTTTCATCAAAATTTTTAAATATTTTTACAGTGGCAAAATACCCAACAAACTAAGAAATCTTAAATATTTAATATTTGAAAAAGTTTTTATTTTTTTATGTTTTTGGATTACGAATCTCGAATCAAAATTAAAAAATTCAAAATGTTTCAATATAGCGGATGAAAATTTTTTTTTAAAACAAATGTTTCAAACGAACAGAAAAGATTGAGCATCTAGATGATGCTACATATTAATGAAAAACAGTATTTTCTTTAATAAATGGGAAATTACAGTAACAAAACGGTGATATTTTGTTAAAAAAAAATGTGAAGATGCACATTGTCATGACCATAACTTCTTTGTTTTTATGATACAGAAACAAAGAGAGAATCATTTTGGTAATCAGTTTAGTAGTTTAATAGTTTTCTTATTTCCCTCTACCATTTTTATGTTAAACGTAATACTTTTCGAGTTTTTTGACGAAAACCATTTTAAAATATCCTTTTTAAGCTAAAATCGCTATTTTCAAGTCGCTATAACGTAAAGACTATCATTTATATTAATTTCCTTCACTGTAGATAGATAGATCAATTTATGTGAAAAGTTGCATAGAACCTTTTCTTCTCAAAATTTGATTCTTCTTCAACTCCAATATTTTTTATTTTCTTTTTAGGTACCACCCCCTAAAAAGGGCTGACATCCAGTTAGGCAATTCCCATATAATATAGAAACTTTTCTGTGAAGCACTTAAATTGCCAAAAATAAACGAAATCTAATTCATATGATATTATTCCGGAGTTAAAACCAAAGATGTTTTAACTCCTAGATCGCTCAACTCTATCTCAATTTTGTATAAAACATATATCACTTTTTCAAGTAAAGAACCGCCCATTATCTCTCCCACTTTGCTTCCACTCCGGGCCCAACTACAAACACCTGTGTTATCTATGCGCATGCCTCGCGTCTAGTTGGTGTCCTGTTGCAAACCTTCGCGACGTTGTCAAAGATCAGAGACAAAAGCCGCTTAAAGCAGGGAATTTTGAAGCGGTCAAACGCAATAACGTTGAGCGATCGGAAAATGTAGAGAAAATGGTGACAGTGCGGCAACACCGCTGGTTGCTTCGGTCAGTTGTTAGTGCCGGTTGAGATTTGATTGCGTTTGCGCTTTAAGAGCATAAAATCTTGTTGAGAAACTCGAACTGACCCGACAATAGCAATGGTAAAGTCTGACAATTCCAACATTGGTGTCTCGCTTTTTGAGGCGTGTTAATATTGTTCTCTCGGTTGAGATGTTTGCTGCTTTGTCATATACGAATTCCTTATGGGTTAAACCATCTAGTAGTTAAAGATCTTTGGTTAAAACCTCTAGTTACCGTACTAACCCTCCTTAATAGCCATTTAAATTTGGAAAATCCTACTTTACTTACCGCTCTGTACTATTTGTTTAATGATAGTCACATAACATCAATCCTTAGCGCCTGTAGATCTTTCGCTACTTCCCACTATTATCTAAGTTATCTTGTCAAACGCAAAATCAGATTCTTGGCATCTTTTTCCAATTTTTAACCCACTCTGTATTAGAAGTAGTTTATGAAAGATTAAACTACGTAATTTTTATATTTCACGAACGACACCTGTGCCAAGTCTTAGCTGTTTACGTATATTTTAAATGGGAGAAAAGTTGATGACTCAGTAAGGACTCTCAGGTTGATTGGTAAGTATCTCCTGAAATTACGTCGGTGACTTTTAGCACATTTTTTCAGATTTAGTTCTAACACTTTATAGGAATTTTGATAGTCTACAGTATATAGCGAGACTGAGATAGATATTACCATTTGTGTAGAATAGACGGGTGATTCATAATATGTGTAATTTTTGTCTTTTGGTTGTACATTGTCTTTAAAATTATAATTTTAAAAGGTCAAAGAATGTTTTAAAAATTACCTTGATATTTTTTACTTTATTGTTCAGAATTCATTATACCGTTCTGTTTAAAATTAATGTTATTAAACACATTATTTTTCAAGCAACAGCACTACGCATTAATAAATTAAAAGCTTACGCATGCATTATATTGATATTGGAATGTGGTTCCGAAGAGAAACATACGTGGAAAAATGCTGTATCAAAAACGAAACAGGATTTTTACACAAATAAATTTACTCTTGAATAGATAGGCAGGTCACTGTCGTTGTAATCAGTTGAGGATTCCCGTTCCTGATGTGCAAGAAAACGACACTGCAAAGTTATCCTGGAGCGCGTAATTCCTGTAAAATCATCGCATTGTGGGTGCGATGGACTATCCAAGGAATTGGTAATAAACGTCTCCAGATCTGTAGTTCGGGAGCATCTATTTGTCTTCCTAGCGTTTCATGTCTCACAGGTTTTTTTTGTAGAGGAGGGAAGATCTTCAGGAAGACACCTGATCTGATGTTGTGCGGTGAGGTAGTGCCAGATTCTTACTCACTACAATCCTTCACCTCTTAACATATTTCTAGTCATTATGCCACGTCTTTTATACATCCTCCGTCCATAAGTGCCTTGAATAGAAGTTACTTATTCAGCTCACGCTCTTCACTGTTTTTTTACTACAAGTGTACTGCGAAACAGTACCCTTAGTCTGTTCCACTTTTCTTCCTTCTCCAGTGTTTGTGGTATCAGATTTTCAACACACAAGGTTGTATTTATCTCCGCACTGCACTTTCTGCTTTTGGTGCAGTATACTCGTTCATCATTCTATGCCCTATCTTCGATCTAGAGGTGCTCGAGAAAACATGTATGTTCCGATTGGGCTTGTGTTATGTAATAGTGCACCGGCGCGGTAGCTCAATCAGTTAAGGCGTATTGAGTGGCGAATATGCTGATCGACTGTCTATCGCGCTCTGGGTTCGACTCCCAGTCCGGTAACAACACCGGTGGGTGTGGATGTATGGGTAACCCCCTTCCGCACAGCCTTGGCTTTGGATTTGTCTACTATCTGTGGTGTATTTATGTTTTTATGTTATGTTTACGTTGCTATGGGGTCTGCCTACCCATAAATCTAAGTCAGTGATTATTAGCGCCATACTCCCTTCTCATTTGTTACCCATTGCTTTTTTATTTTACTATGAGGCTCTTTCTTACTAGTATTTTCCCCATTGACCTCTTCATTTACGCGAAGATGTGTTCAACTAGCAAACTGCCGATCTGTATTCTCCGTCAAACCTAATACTAGGAAATGCCGGTATTGTCAACTAGGGTTCGTAGATTGACTACCCTATTTTGTTGTAATTCCCACTAAGATTATGCCAAGCAGAAGATATGAGAGCTAGAGTGAACAAAAGACAAGGAAAAATATTTCAGGAAATTATGATAATGCATTGCATTGATCAGCAAAAAGTCCAGTTTAAATCCTATAGAACATCGATGGCACGAAATGGGAAAACAAATTCAATCTTTGCAACCGCAACCTTAAACCTTAGTCGTGCGGCCAACCATTTATTATATCAGTATTTTTCTCTTCCAATGGCGCTACAGCCCAAATTAAGCCTTGGTCTCCTTTATCTTCCGCCTATAACACTGTCAGTCTGGAGCCGCCCTCCTCCAAGTTCTGACGCCCACCAAATTGTGTGCGTCTTCTTTTTCTATGGTCTCCTTTTTGGTCTTCTGCCCTGCATCCTGCTAGCTGCTGAGAGCCCTTTTTAGTAGTCTGTTATCTGGCCTTCTCACTACATGACCAGACTATTATTAAACATGTTATTTTTCAAGCAACAGCACTATGTATTAATAAATTAAAAGCTTACGCATGCATTATATTGATTTTGGAATGTGGTTCCGAAGAGAAACGTACTTGGAAAATGCCGGATTGAAAACGAAAGCGGATTTTTACAGGAAAAAATCTACTCTTAAATAGGCAGGTCACTGTCGTTGTAACTAATTGAGGATTCCCATTTCTGATGTGCAAGAAAATGACACTGAAAAGCCATCCTGGAGCGTGGTAATTCCTGTAAAATCATCGCACTGTGGGTGCGATAGACTATCCAAGGAATAGGTAATAAATGTCTCCAGATCTGTAGTTCGGAAGCGTCTATTTGCTTTCCTAACGTTTCATATCTCACGGGTTTTTTTGTAGAGAAAGACACCTCATCTGATATTGTGCGGTGAGGTAGTGTCGTGTTCTTACGCACTAAAACCCTTCCTCCTCTTGACTTTGCATTAAAAATTACTCAACCGTTTTCGCTTTACTTGAGGAAGAGATTCAATTGTCGTTTCTCTCAAAATATTTCTAGTCGTTAGGTCACGTCTTCTATTCATCCTGCCTCCATAATTACCTTCGATCAGGAGTTAGTTATTAAGCTCACGCTCTTCACTTTTTTTTTACTATAAGTATACTGCGAAACAGTACCCTTAGTCTGTTCCAGTTTTCTTCCTTCTCCAGTGTTTGTGGTATCAGATTTTCAACACACAAGGTTGTATTTATCTCCGCACTGCACCTTCTGCTTTTGGTGCAGTATAGACGTTCATCATCCTCTGCCCTATCTTCGATCTAGAGGTGCTCGCGAAAACATCCATGTTCCGACTGGGCCCATGTTATGTAATAGTACACGCTGTTATGAGGTCTACCTACATATAAATCTGTCAGTAATTATTAGCTCCATACTCCCTTTTCATTTGTTACCCATTGCTTTTTTATTTTACTATGAGGCTTTTTCTTACTTCTTCACCTAGTATTTTCCTCATAAACCTTTTTCCACTTACGCGAAGTTGTGCTCAAGCAAGCTGTCGATCTGCATTCTCCGTCAAATCAAATATTAGCCGGTATTGTCAACTCGTAGATTTTATTATCCTGTTTTGTTGTAATTCCCACTTAAGATTATGCTAAATAGAAGGGAGATGAGAGTCAGAGTGAACAAGAGATAAGGAAAAATATTTCAGGAGATTATTATAATGCATTACATTGATCAGCAAAAAGTCCAGATTTAAATCCTATAGAATAACGACTGCACCAAATGGGAAAACAAATTCCATCTCTGCAATCGCGACCTTAAACCTTAGTTGTTCGGCAAACCATTCATTTTAGTATTCTTCTCTTCTTTCCCTTTTAGTCTTTTGCCCTGCATCCTGTTACTGAGAGCTCTTTTTACTAGTCTGTTATCTGGCATTCTCACTACATAGCCAGATTATCGTAACCTCTGTAGAATTCCGAGATAGGTGCCTCCTTGAACAGTTAGTAGAGTTCATGATTGTATCTTCTTCTCCATGTCTCATTTTCATTTAGTGGCCCAAAGATCCATGTAAATATTCTTCTTTCAAACACCTCCAGTTTGTTCTTTGAGTCCTCTGTCATAACCCATGTCTCGCACCCATACTATAATATTGGCCTAATGATGGTATTGTATACCTTAATTAGTACCTATGTCAGGATAGTAACGGTAAAAAAAAAAGATATTTTCTTTTTGTTCAAATGTGCTTAGTATGTCATGAAACGTTAGAATTATAAGTTTGAAAAATTTTTGTCTATCTGTTACTTCTTTTTGTGCGCACGATTCTCTGAAATGGTTTATCATATTGACTTGAAATTTGGTACATCTATGTATTATAATGAGATTTGACACAAGATTATATTATGATCTTATTCCGTTGAAGGGTTGGGGAGTAAATGGGAGGTAAATAGGTGAAACAAGCAGGTAAGAGTTCATAAAATTGGAATTTAATGTATGTACGAGATATTTTGGCATCAGCCAACCCCACTGTATAACTCCATTATCACCCCATCCCATTATTAAAGGGGGTAAAGAAATAAAGTTACAATTATTCTTGGCAACAGCCACTCTCAACTACCACCACCACCCTCTACCGATGTGGTATAACATTTTATGAGTTTTGGGGTAGACGATTCCAAACATTATATTATTAAAGTTCTATGAACAATGATTTCCATATAGTGGAACGCAACATAGTATCAACATTTTTTCCATTGTAAGAGACTTGGGTACGAAATCTGGATGTGGAAATAATGATTCCTTAGGCACCGGCTTTTTAATACAATAGGTATATTAGATACTCTTATTAGCCACAATACAGTGTGTTCCACGATGAGATTTCTTGGTGTTATCTGCTAAACTTCCAATTTAAGGACAAACAATTTTTGCTTGTTTCTAAACTACCAAAACTCGGATCAGTCGTGTCATATCATTATCCAGTGTTAAAAATTTACGATGTTTACACTTGTCTGAAATATTTTATACTTGTGAAATATTTTTATTTTCAGTTAGTTCAAAAGTGATTTAGTAAACTTTGTTTAGAATTGAACTTTGAGACTAATTCCAGAATATAGACTAGGGATTGCAATACCGGTTAACCGGTTAACCGGTTAACCGGTTATTAGGACAAAAAACACGTGATGATAATTACCGGTTATTTTAATTTTTTACCGGTTATTTCGGTAAATTCTAAACTTACGATATGTCACGTATTCAACGTTTCTATTTATGTCAGTGACTAGTATTCACTAAATACAGAGTGACTGCCCCAACACTGAGCACTTTTAACAATAAATAAATAATATTATAAAAAGTAAAACCCAGACACCAAGTTCTAAGAAATACAAGTAAGAGAGACATTGACAATATCGTGCGATAGGAAATTGAATATTTCACTGCCGCAAATATCCGTGGAATACATTTAGAAGTATGTTATTACCAATTCTTATTAAATTATCGACCCACCAATATCGCTTGAGGAAGGACATCTTCAGCTGGTGGTATTCTATGCACATATATCAAACGACTAACAGATATAGCTTTGAAAAACTAATCCTTTTAACAGGCCGTTTTTAAAAAATATTGTATTTTTAGATTGGGTATTCAGTAAATGCCCTATTTGAGTTTATGTTTATAATTTTTGTTATTTAAGTTGATATTTTCGTTATTTACAGAATAATTATTTATTTAAATTTATTTCATTTATATTTTTTCCTTTTGATAAAAAACCTTTGGTTTGTTCATTATATTAAATATACGTATATAATAGTATATAATTCAACGAACATATAATGATGGCTATTATTCACGAGGGTGAAGTTTAAGACACGAGCCGTAGGCGAATGTCGTAAATCACCAGAGTAGCCATTAAATGCGAGTAGAATGCTATACTTTGTCAACAACTATTAGATATTTTTGTTAAATTGTTTACTGAAGAAATTAATTAATGAATTATTTACGTTATTCTTTTTGAGTAATATGTGAAATTATTGTAAATAACGTTGACGTTTAAATTTAATTTGACACATAACGGCCTACTCAATCAAATTTAAAAACGAAATTATATGATAAAAGAGAGTTTGTTTCTGAAACGGTAAATAGTTATCTATTCATAAATTTGATAATAACAGTAAAATTGTTCACACAATTGTAGCTATGACTGTTAACGAATAATTATATTTAAGGTTTCAGAAACTAGCCATAAATTCTACTAAAAAGTTGCGAGATTGCACTCGAATTGAGAAAATACCTGCCCGTGACTTCTTATAAACAACTGACTGTCATTATTATTCACTAGTGAATACTGAAATCATTATTCACTGCAGGGAATAATGGATAGCATTATCCCTGAGGAAACACATACATAATGAGTACATCGTGGGCAAAATTTTTTTTTGTCAAATTTAGATAATTTTGTACGTGGAAAAAGATAATTGCCATTTTCGCCACTCTAATCATTCATTCTAAAAATTACCGGTAAATACCGGTTAACCGGTTATTTCCATTTTTATTTACCGATTTACCGGTTATTAAAACTTCCGGTAAATTGCAATCCCTAATATAGACGATATCAAATATTCTATGATTAAAGATCTATGAAGAATTATTTCCACATAGAGGAGTACAAATATAGAATTAATTATTTTTTTTCGTTGTAATAGACTTGGATAGGAAATCTGTATGTGGAAGTAATGATTTCTTAAGCAGCAGTTTTTCAGATATGTAACCTTCTTCCGCATTGGATTTGGAAGTTGTTTAATAACGAGAAAAATATAATAAAAATACCTATAATATAATAGATGCAGAAATAAATTATGATTTTCATTGGACTAAAAGAGAAATATGTTCAAAAGATATGGCGGAAGTAAATCTTTCTTTTTAAATCTGAGCGTCTTGTATTAGCAACACCACATGATCAAGAATTGACTTCAGGAAACGTTCCATGAACTCAATCAATAATTTGATGAATGCTTATTTTCCTTAGGCTGTGATATTACACAATATGTATCTTTTGTTGTAACGGATGTAACGGTTGTAATGTAACGGTTTGTAACGGCTTCCCAAACCTCAGAGTCTAAGAATATTTTATATAATAAATGTAATCAACCTTGACAAGTCTGTCAACAATTGAGGTATATTTATCTGTTTTAGGTTAAAATCCGAATTTCTTTCTAATATTTTGTGGCTAGTCTCAGAGTTTAATTTTGAAAAAAGTTCATTAAGAGACTTTTGACGTAACTTTTAAAATAAGGATACTATGTAGGTACAATATTTCGAGTCTTAACTACTTATATAACCTGAGACGTTAATGACCTAGGCATTGACAGCTTGTTGACAAACAAAATTGTTGAAAGGGTCTTTGCCCTGAAATTGAAAATCTGGCAGATAACCCCAAGTAACCTCATCGTGATATAACGCGTATATGCAAATTTTGATTTGCTATTCAACAATATTTATTATTTATAAGATTACTAAAAATTCAAGAAAGTTTAGAAAGTATAATTCTTAAATTAGAAATTCATATCTAAGAAAGGTTATTATTAAAAACGACCACCGGAAATGGTTAATGGTAGACAAGTTGTGAGTACGTTTTTGATTATGTCCATTTTCAATGGTGGGGCGCATTTATATGTGCATACTAGTTGCATTTGATTAACTCTAGACCTATATTATGTAAAAGTCTATACACTCCCTGCGGATTTAGATTAATGTCCAAGAGCGGCGAGTTTAATGTTTGGTATCACTAGAAAATTAATAAGGGTAGCCTAAGGGGCTGTTCCACACGGTTTCATTATTATAATAGAAAAAAACCGTCTGATGTGGTCAACACATTATTTTTGCAAGAGTGTATATACAGGGTGGGGTGAAATCTTGCATAACGCACACGTTCCGCCTCGAAATCTCTCTTTCTTTTTCACTTTGTCGTCTACAGACAGAAAAAGTATTGGCATTGTACAAAATTACAGATGATGATGAATTAGTTATTTGTGTATTAATAGCGCAAGGTAGGTGACTGTCGATTGTAATCGGCAGACACTTTGCTCTGTAAATACACAATACATTTTTTCTACATCAAAAATAAACCATAAAAATTACAAAAAATGTATTTCTAATAGTTTGACGATATTGGTATATGTGAACTAGTCGTCAGCTTGTTTTAATTTTCAAAAATTCATGAAGTATCCTTTTAGCTGTCTCCAAGCAAATGTGAAAATCAACAGACTAAATAACGTCAGTGCAGAGTTTCTTAGTTTTGTACAAAGAAAAATTTTATTATTTTCATTAATATTTATTAAACAAATGATGGAAAGTAATGTGGATGATAGCGATTTTCCAAGAGCTCCACCTATCAAAAAAGAAAATATAGTAACTTTAAATCTTTTATCGGAGAAATCAAAAGATAAGTACTAAGCACAGTATAGGAAGTTTATTGCTTGATATCAAGATAAGAACGCGACAAATGTACTGTTGGTTCGTTTCACAGACAAGTTCACACCATTTAAAGCTCCCACCATGTGGTCAATATTCACAATGTTGAAGGCAACTCTTCAGGTAAAAAATTACATAGATATCGGCCAATACAAGAAAGTCGTTGCTTTTTTGAAAAGGAAATTAATAGAATACAAGGAAAAAAAATCCGGGATACTGGAGAGGAACCACAGAAATCAATTTATCACCGAATTCCGAAATGAACAATTTCTTATGATGTAGATAACTTAAGCATTTTTAAAACAATAAAAAGTTTTTTTTATATAAAAACTTACTGTTTCGGGTTGCACTTATTGTGGGCGTCTGTGGAAAGATGAATGGTTAAAAATTATCACTGATGACCTCGAACTCATTGTAAAAGTTATAGAGTCAAAAACCTATAGCTGTTACAAACTACCCCCTCGGAAAGGGGTTGTTTGGGTAGTCGTGGATCTTACACGCTCTGGGGAAGCTGGTACGTAGCCCTGACGATTTGTATAGTGTGCCTGCTCAATATTTGGTAAAGAAAACCCAGGTTTATCTAGGAAACAACGAACACGTCGCAATTAAATGAAAAGCAAGACTTGATAATTACTAATTTACTGAGACAAAATATGACGAGGAAACACACAAATCTTAAATTGAACACAAAACCGGAGGAAACGGCTTGTTTTCTCGGACCATTTGATTATAACTAAAATTATTAATTTCTCTACAAATTGACCATTTAAGTTCAAGGGAAAATGGAACGCTTTACGTACTCACCCCCTTGCAGGTTAATCCTGGGCGGTAAACCCTGTATGGAACGTTTTGTGGTTACACTTCACAAACTATTCGAAAAATTATTCTCACACTTGAAATGACTCTAAAAATATAAATTTTGACATCCGTTGAAACGAACAATTACGTGAATACTTTGAATTAGAAAAAGATTAATTTAATATGTTTCGGCGGAAATCACGTTTCTCGCCGGAGTCGAGCCTTTGTCAAACGAAGCGGTGGACCGAACTGACTTAATTTTGTCCCACTTCCCAAGACTTTCAAAAGTCCGTTGGGTTATCTATTGCTGAGACCAGAGTCTTGACCAAATCCGGTGGGAACCTTTGCTCGACCCATTCAGATTTGCTTATCGATTCTGGGAAACTGTTAATGATTACATTGTGTGGTAAAAAAGCAGAACTTCAGGCATAAGTAAATTTTATTGGTAGTAGGTCGAGATTTGAAACTAACGAAATTTGGAAAATTATATTCAGAAGAAGAATGCATTAGCACATAGCCAGCGAACTCTTGTCGTCGATTATAAGAGTTTTCCAACCCTTTACTGCAAATGAAAGCGACTACGCTTCTCTTGTTTTTATACTATAGAAATGGAAACTTTACGTTAAGTGGTGTGAGTAGTAAGTTAAATCTAGGTACTTGGCCCAAAATCTTTTGCTAAACATTGTTTTCGGAGGTCCTCCGCCCCTATTTTGGGGAATCACGAGAGGATTTAGCGAGATTTAAACATCACGATGGCGGAGGGTCAAGCTCCTCCACTGCGGCCGAAGGCTGCATTGAAGATTTAGTCATCAAAATTTCAATCGAAGTGGAAGTAGCACAAATTGCCTGAAAAATGCTCAAAGATAATAGAACTTGAGCTCTTGCTAATTTCAGTAATTTAAAATCCCACATAGGAATCACCATGAACAATTTTACAAATTGTACCTTAATGTTTAGTTATTAAAAAATAATTGAATAAAAAAAATCACTACTTCCGCATCCAGATTTTCGCGGGGGTGGGAGGAAGTTGGGGAAGTTGAGACCTTTGATTCTTGTACAAACTAAATCACAATTTTATTTTTTCAACCCCTTTAATAATGTGGTGGGGGTGGAATGGCGGTGGCTGTTGCCGAAAAAATGTTCAAATTTTTTTCTGCGTTACTATATTTCCGCTGTTGTGGAAGTAATACAATTTTAGTGTTTTTTTACTTTTCATTTAGAGCAAATCGTAAAAGAAAAATTCGTTTGTCGTCCATGGCAATGAGTGGCTTTCTTTTTCCGATTGCCAACAAAAAACATCAACTTTGAGTTGTCAATAGGAATCACAAAACGTCATTTTTCAAAGATGTAGAAAAATGGACTTTTGAATCCCGAAAATAACAAGCCGCCAAGCTCAATATAGAAAGTTATTGGACATTAGTGAATTCGGTGCAACAGGGGCGGATCCAAGAAAGGCCCAAAAATAACTTTCCGTCGAATTTAAAAATATTTCAAATAAAAATTGGTTGTTTGCAAATTTATCGTAAGGGTATCAGGAAAGGCTCTAGGAAGGGCCTAAAATAGGTATATTTTGAATAAAAAAACATTTTAAATAAAAATTATTTAGAATAGAAAATTGTAATGTAATTTTGATAGAGTAAGTACATTTTTGAATTTTTCAAGTAGAAGAAAAATGTTAGTTTAAAAAAAATCGAATATCAATTTGTTTTTCAAGTAAATAATAAAACTGTTCAATTATTATCATTGAGTTTTAGTCATATTTGAGTTGAATAGCTTTGATCTTTCTGTGAATTTATATATTTTAAAAACCACTGGTGCTTTTAAGTTCTATCTATTAATTTCTTCTTTACCTTATTGCTAATTGTTAACGTAATTTGTTATATACATAGTAATATAATAATATAAACACAACATAAATACACCACATAAGTTGACAACTCCCAATTTCAAATCCAAGGTTGTCTGGAATATATACGCTAGGGACAAGTTAAACACAGCTTTCAATGGCTTATAAAAACGTAACTATAAAATAATTATCATAACGAAAATGAAACAGAACTGAATACCAAGCAGGTAAATCAATTATTACATGTTAAACACACTCGCTCTGGAAGCAAATAAACTAAAAATATACTTACTTACGTAACTCGTCACAAACTAATTTAAGAAAATCAAAACTATGCACTATATAACATAATTCGTTGTATTTAATGTTCTTTCTGCTTAAGCAAGCAAACCTTATCTCAATTATTAAACTTCTCAAATTAAAAATAAGGATTAAATAGGTAAATATGAATATAATAATTTTTCAAAAATTCAGAGTTTGCCGTGTGGTCTAATCTAGCGATACTAGATACTATAACAATATTTCATACATAATTTATTCGTAATGCGACTTGTCGAAGCATGCCCGAGAATTCTGTACAGTAAAGACTGGTCAGTCTGTGTATTACAATACCTATGTTTTTCTTGATTGTCATTAGATTTAAAATATGGAGAATCGCGTGAACTTTAAGTTTCTGCAGCTGCTTGTTAAAAATGTATACTTAATTAATTTTTTTACTAGATGAGTCGCTTTGGAAATGCATTTCTATGTGACGTAAATGATGAAATTGAAAATAAAGTTCAGTAAACTCTAAAAAATGACAATAAAATGTCTGAAGCCAATTAATTATAAAACATAATATTAAAGATGTACTTAATGAATTATTTATTAATGAAATATTCTCCCCAAATACCACTAGTGTTTTTAAATTTTATCTATACATTTTTGCTCAAGCTAAGTAGCCAAAAGGCAATATAATTCGTGTAAATTGACAGTTTATTATCAAATCAGATAATAAACTGTCAATTTACACTTTTTATATTACCAGGCTAGAAAGCTTTCGAAAAAATTAACCAATAAAATTCTAAGCACTTGTGATATTACATACTATTGAAATACTTCCCATAGGTAAGCAAAGAAAGTAAAATGTGTTTTAAAATGTATTTTAACCACCTTTCATGGCACCTCAGTGACCCTCTTAAGACTAGGAGATCTACAATTATCTGAGTAAAAGAGGCGGGGTCCTACAGTTTATAGTAAAATCCAAACCATTTCTTGGGGAAAATTTAGTATGAAATTTTTTAAAACATATAAATTCAAAATGTTCAGGATGCGAATAGTTAGGTTAGATGCAAAGTTCAAGCACCGAAGTAAAGTCTAACTGACACTTTCGGAAACACTAATCGGCTTTGTTATTCCAAATGAGGCACCCTGTATATGTATATACAACTTCTCACTTATTATTATTACAGAAGAATCATTCCCATTAAAAAAATGTGTTTATGTTTAAAACTGTTACACAGCTCAATTTAAATTTCAATTATGAAGATTTCATTTGGGACTTTACATATTCCTTCTTTTAATTATATTTCTAAATTTTAGACAATTTTAATTGATTTAATTCCCTTTTTTATACACTCCGTTGAGAATCCTGAAAGATTTACCTCGTCGGTAAAAACTCCACTGACGTTTAATTAAAATTCCTATAGGGAAATGAGAATATATTCTCTCAACACTATTAGCAAAATTCCAAAATAAATCCCTTTACTGAAGTCTATAGTATCGCTCCCTGAATTAATTTTATATACTTTGTATTTAACTAGCTTTATAACTGATTCCACTTTATTTAACTAACAGGAGTATTGAATACTGCCTCTCTAAGTAATATTTGTTTAATGAATATTAAACAGTGTAGAGTGCGAGTAGTCGGATTTGGTGCTTTAGTCTAATCTGAATGAAACCATCTTTTTCTTTTAATTGATTTAAGTGAACCGAACATTTTAAAATAGCAGTTTGTAATACAGTCAATCTGTTATTTGATCCGTGAATAATTTCTGGCAGATATCTTCATCTTTTATAACGTGGGGGGGGGGGGTGTGCACAATCATTAATTTAGATTTTCCGCAAAAACATCGTTGCCGTTACGGTTGCTATTCTGAAGAGAAGAGAATAACATTATTTCTTAGTTATCTCCTTTCCTCTTCGTTCTATGCTCAATTTAGCCAATATTGTAGAGAATAAAAAAAGCTGCAACTTTTATTTCAACATTTCTTTTTTGTTTTACGATTAACTTCTTAAACTTCCCAAATTAGAAATAAGAATTAAAAGGTTTAAGTGATGATTATTAATGCGGTAAATCCAAACAATGCAAAGTACAATGTATATTTTAATGGCAATCTCTATTTAACCTTTCAGAAAGTACGCTCAAGTTGAAAATTAAAAATAAGGATTTAAATCCACCAGGAAGGTAAAAATTTGTGTTGTGTCTTAACTAAACACTTAACTTTTTAAACTTCCCAAATTAGAAACATGGATTAAATTGATAAATAATAATTATTAATGTGGTAAATCTAAATTATGCAAGTAGTCCAGTCAACAAAGGAGTGGTAGAGGACATGAAGGGGGGAGGGAGAATTTTACTCTTCGGGAATGTGTTGGGGGTAGTTAGGAGGTAAACATGCTAATAGTTCCCGCCTCTAGCTCTGCCGACTTAGGAGGGGAGGGGAGTGGAAAGGTCCCTTTTTTCGATTCTTCGCTTACAACTTGGAAAAAATGAGTCGTACGGAACAAAATATTCTACGAAAAATTAAACATAATTAAATTTGCTACAAGAATTTCTATATTCATTTTCTTCCTATGTGTTACAGTTTCCGAGATATTCGCCGGTGAAAATCGATAAATTAATACATGAATTAATTAGGTATCTGAAATATTTCTATCAAAGCGGTTTACCGTGGTCTGCTAATAAATCACAGTCAGGGCTGGCTCTAGGGGGGGGGCGAAGCGGACGGTTGCCCGGGGCGGCAAATTTTTCAAATCCACAGTTACCAAAAAATATGAAAAGCTAGGAAACGATTGATTCACTAATATAGTAATAGTAATGTTAACTTTATATAAATAATTTGTTATTGTTAGTTTTTTTTTGTATATAAAGCAGGCTACATACATACATTCTGTTTCTTATGTGTGATTTTACTTCTTGTCTAATTTCTGTGGTGTGGTATTTTTTTTTTTCAATACGGTTAATTTTTTCAATTATTTTATTTAAATACAGTAATCATATTGCTGAAAAATCCAAAAATTGCTGTAAACCTTATAACTAAAAAAACAAACCATCAAGAACATTCAGTAGGTGACTCTTAAAATAACGGACTGCAAAGATAAGGTCAGGCGGAGTAAAAATGAGACAGACGGGTAGCGGGGGAAAATAAAAGACAAGGTGATATCTAACCCAGATTGAAATAAATTAAACTTAATTTTTTATTCAAGTTTGTTTTGTACATTTAGAACTGTTTTATGTTATCCAATCAGGTCAGATGCCTACTGTTAATGCGGGAAAAATATTATTCAGTAAACTCTTTAATTCACTTTTAAAAAAAATTTGAACGCACCTTAGTACTTTTTTGGGGATTTTATAGTTTCTCTATTTGCATTGTCCGTATTTGGCAGACTTCAACTAGAAGTGTCATACTTCACATTTTGTGATCAAGTTTATTAATCTGTTAGTTTTAAATCATCAAAAATTTGATTTTAACGAAAAAATTAAAAGCGGGGTAAAAAAGAGACTAAAGAGACCAAATAGGCAGACTGAAGCAGGCACTTTCAGCTTCTTAATTTAGCAGAAGCTAGCCCTTCTGCAAGCCCCTTCTTGTTTAGTAAAAAATCTGAATAAATTACATATAAGAGAAAAAACCCTCCTCTGTCTCATTTTTGCACTTCCATTTGTACGACGTCAATAAGAATGGGAATAAATCACGTGTCTTTCATTTGCCCTCCACTGTCTTTTTTTACCCCACTTGGAGGGTAAACATCTTTTTATTTTTGTTTATCAATTAACGGTACTTTTTAGTAAAAAAATACATAGAAATATAGTTTTTCCTGTCATTTTTACATATGGTACCAATCTTTCATTAAATATGACTCGATTTTAAGCAACCTAAAAACTGAAAGATGTCATTTTGTCTCATTTTTACCCCGCCTTACCCTAATAAGACAGGGGCGGCAAAATGAAACTGTGCCCGGGGCGGCAAAATACCTGGAGCCAGCCCTGATCACAGTGACGAAACAATATTTATTTTACAACACTTGACGTATTTACTAACGTAATATTTTGTCGAACTCTACACATTTCCTTAAATATACAGTGTGACTCACTTAAAATGAAAACGTCCTTATAACTTTTTTATTTTGTTTCCGATTTGAATCAAATTTTACTCAAGTATAGAACAAATTAGGATCTACTTATGATCAGAAAAACATTCGGCTGGTACAAAGGCAAAGTCACCTGCAGTACCACAATACACGGAAAGAAATAAAAACATTTTTAATGCTAAAAATTCTAAAAAAATGCATCGGATCGGCGCCAAAAACGTACATACACCAAAATTTGATTTGGTTATTGACGGGGTATTTCTCATGCATAAGCTCATTTGGCAAAGGCGATCCTCAGTTTCCGCAATTTGTGATGGATACGTGAAATTCGTCAAGACCGACTAATATGATTTTTTATTTTTTCCGCATATTTTGGTACCGCAGGTGGCTTTGCCTTTGTAGCAGGCGAATGTTTTCCTGGTCATAAGTAGATCCTAATTTGTTCTATATTGGAGTAAAATTTATCGGCCCTTTTTTTGTAGTTTCTTAATTTTATTACAAATCTAACCTGGTCCAATTCTAATCTAAATACTTTTACATTTTTTCCAGTATTTGCATAATGCTTTATTTTGCACTATATATTTGTAACTTTACTTTAAAGTCGACATTTCTTATTCTGTTTGTTCCACCACTATCCCTAATGGCTCCTAGACTCACCCCTGTGGTTTTAATTTGATTTTCGTGTCTTTTATTTACAACACGTATCTCATATCCATATAGTAGCTGGTATAACTACAATTTTATAAAACTTTAAACGAGCATCTTCTCGAACTTTATCCTTCAAATAAATATCTGCTCACAGTTTGACATATATTTCCAAAGCTGTTCACTTTGTCGTGCATTTTGTTTCGTAACCATATAATACGCCCTATACAAGATAATTAAAATGCAGTTCTACCAATTTATTAAATACGAATAATTTTAGTTTGGATTATATAGGTAACATAAGGGTGAAAGGAGAATGTAAGATTTTACTTTAGAACTACTACTACAGTAAGCGAAGCAGTAAAAATGGTAAAATTCCCGGCCCGAAAATGATTAAAAGGAATTTCGTTATTTTTTTTTGCAGTATTCTTTATAAAATACGTACATCAAAATCTATATTGTCGCATTACCTGCTTTTTGTTTTTAAGGATGGAAAAAACTGAAACTAAAAACTGAAAAATTAATAACTCTTCTAATTTTCCAAATAAATTAACGAAAATCCATATACATATGTTTTTGAGGTCGCTGAATATGACTGTGAGATCAAAACTTATGAGACGAAAATATTAAAGGTTGAAATCGCCCTAAATTCTGAAAAATTAATGTCTCCTAACTTTACGAATAAAATCACGAAAATCCTTATACTTATGTTTTTAAGGTCGCTGAATATGATTTAGAGGTCAAAACATAGGAAACAAGAAAATATTAAGGGTTGAAACTACAACTACTGAAAAATTAATAATTCTTCTAATGTTACAAATAATTTCACGGAAATCCATATACTTATGTTTTTTAGGTCGCTGAATATGTTTATAAGGTTTAAATTTATATAAAAAAAAAATGGTGAATTAAAAATGGTCACAAAAGGGTATAGTAATATTATGTCTAATTTTATTAAAAATACACTCAAAGAAAATGATAGGTGAATTCAACCAAAAAGAGCATATGAAATCGTGCCTACCTAGTTTCATAGTTAAATCAATCAGAAAAGTATAGTCATACAACTACTTTGTTTTCTTAAACAAATGGTAGTTCATATCTTCTTGTAGAACAACAAATTAAATAGTACAATGACATTTTTTTATGTTCACTAACCATTTTCAATTTGGTCTACAATTAAATAGTACAACGACTTTGTTTTTTGTTCACCAAGTAATTTTTACGTTGATCTACACTTTATTGTATGATGAAGTTTTTTTTGGTTGGCCAAAATCTCAGTATTGAGACATCAGACGTCCCAAACCAAAAATCCAATCGCTTCTCTTCATCTCCATTTTCAAGCGTACGTCTGAACCTTGGCTTAAACGGTCGAACTTTGTTTTCCATATAAATTTTCCGTAAATGACTTTTACTTACTTCCAGTTTTTGTGAGATTGTGAGCGTTTCCGTAAAGATAATTTCGGGTTTTCTATTATTGAATTTATTGCCAAAAGTGTTGCCGCATCGTGTTCATTGTACTTTTTATTAGGTTTTTGGCATCCAATACAGATTTAATTTCATTGAATTTTTTTACAAGTTTGCGCAATGATTGGCACGATACTGCTGTGCTAGGGAACTTTTGGTGGAAAAGGTTAATTGCATATTGATAAGAGACGTCTCCAATTCCATAACACTTGATCAAATAAATTCTTTCTTGTTTGGTAAACATTTTTTAAATAATCAACAGAACACTAATAAATGCAGATGTAAGATAGTAATATTCTACACAATGTCACAATGACGTTTGTTAGTTCAATATTACCGACAGCACACTGTTTCTTAATTTGAATTCTTATTCATATTAATAAATTCAACGTAAAAAGATAAACACAATAAAAACATAAAAGTCAAAATTTAGACTTCACAAGTTGTATTTAGGCTTTATTTTGGATTATAAACAACTTTGTTTTATAAACATTTTGTCCAAAATAATAAATGAAGGTACTTCTCTCTTGAGGCATTTTGATGTTTTCTTAATTTATTAACACCCGGTATATCTGATCTAAGATTTTTATATGGTAAATTCATTTTTTCGATAAGCAGAATTTTTTATAAAGAATGACTTTTCGTCGTAAAATCAATAATAGGGATGTTTTTCCTCTTGTCAACTCCGACTGGGGACACACTGTATACAGGATGTAATTAGTTTTGTGTCATCAAAGAAAACTGGAGGTGGAGAATGACTAAACAAACCAAAAACCTTATATAATATGGCCCACAGTTTTGGAGAAAGAAAAATGAACAAAAATTTCGAAAATTTTTAAAATACTGTTTGAGAACTGCTGGAATGTTGGGATAGGTTTTATATCATCGCGACTAGTCGCACATGATGCTCTGACATTTGAAAACTGGTGGTGGGGAATGACTAAACAAGCTAAAAAACCTTATACAATATGGGGTCTAAAGCTCATAGTTTTGGAGAAAGAAAAATGAACAAAAATTTCGAAAATTTTTAAAATACTGTTTGAGAACTGCTGGAATGTTGGGATAGGCTTTATATCGTCGCGACTAGTCGCACATGATACTCTGACATTTGTGCAGATAGGTATAAATTGTCGACGTCTTTTGCGGTAAAAATCAAAGATGAGTGCTTAGTAGATCTGAAAGGCAACTATACTCTCCCTTGTGATATTCTCAAGCAATATTTTAGTTTATGTCGTTACTTGGTTAAGTACGTACTCACGGCCTAACCGATCGTTAATTTTGTATATTGCTTTGTTCTTTTTGAATTTTTGGTCACTGTATTTTAGTTAAGATTTATTTTATTGACTTACTGTTCAAGTCGTTAAGTACTTGGTTACGTATAGACACAACTTACTTCTTCGTTCTTTTTGTATTGCTTGTTAGATTTTGGACACAGTTTTTCTTTCCTTTCTTCTTTATTGAAAACGTTAGTTGATAGTTTAGTATGTTTAATGTTGAACGGAGTGCGTATGTCCTTAGTTCGACGTGTCGAAATGTGTATTGATGCAGATGCAGGTCATTTCGAACTATTTATGTAAATCAACGATAATTTATTGGTAAGTTCTGGATTTCTCGAATAGGCCTGTCCACCACACTGTCACATTGCTGTCACTTTCAAATCAAAGTCGCTGCTGGGTTAGGTATAAACTATTATTATGAGCAACTTTTGCGGTTTTATGACAAATTCAAAAGAATTGTTCTGTTATCTGTTGGGCACTAAAGGCATTTTTATTATTGTTATTGTTCTTAATCGCTGTTTTGTTCTGATCTGTTTGTTATTATTTACAATGATTTCCATAGAGACCAAAGACCCGATTTTTAGTTTTCGATATCTGACTGGAAAAAACTATGCGCACAATTCGTTAAAAAAATCAGATTTTTCCTAACTTAAAATACACATAACTATTTTCTGCTATCGTTTCCCTATTCGTTTTCCAGTTTCATGAAATTATTACTCATTTTTTAAGCTTTTAACATAGAACAAGTATTTGTTACAAATATTAATAAACCACATTTAAATTTTATAAATTATAAACAACAATATCTTCGTTCCAAATTAAAAACACATATGGTAAACAAATCGTCTGCTTGCAGTTGTGTAGAAAGAGATAACGAATTATTTACATTTTTATGATTGATTTTAAAAGTTCATTTAAGCGATCAAATCAAAATGCCGCGCTTCTTGCGTTGAGACCGCCCGGCGGAGAGGACAAGGTCTACCGACTTTGTCGCGGCATATGTTTATACTTTTTCGTACTACTAGCTCTGTAAGTGTCATTTTGTAACGCCTGTCAGTGTTATAAAAGTGCCACTTACAGCCCATAGGCAAAAAAGCACAAAATTTACTTTTATGCCCTAAGACAAACAAGTAAAGTAATAAGGAAGTTAAATTATAGTGAAATTCTGGCACCAAGGAAGCACACTCATTTTTGACTGCCTCCTGAATGTTGATACTTTCATTGTAATCCATATTTTTATTGCAAAAACTCACGTAAATAACTTGGCGGAAATTATTATAAAGTTATCAATTTGATAAGTTATTAGCAGTAACCCTAGCAGAAAACAAACACACTCCAATTGGAGTGTAAGCCAACTAATAAATGAGTTCGACAAATCTTGAAATATAATTTTGAATGAATTTTCCTAAAAATTGTAATATTGCTAGTAGTACGAAAAACATCTAGTCCAGTCAATGAAAGAGTTGTAGAGAACATTTTGGAGGGGAGAATTTTTCTCTTCAGGGATGTTTTGGGGGTAGTTAGGAGGTAAACATACTAAAAGTCCCCGCCCCTAACCCCGCCGCTTCAGTAGGAGAGGGGGGTGAAAAGGTTCCTTTTTTCGACTCTTCGCTTATAACTCGGAAACGATGCGTCGTACGAAAAAAGGTAATCTATGCAAAATTAAACGTAATTAAATTTCCCACAAGAATGTTTATATTCATTTTCTTCCTATGTGTTATATTTTACGAGATATTCGCCAGCGAAAATCGATAATTAATAAAAAAAAATAAATTATGTACCTTGTATATTTCTAACAAAGCGGTTTACCGTGGTCTGCTAATAAATCACAGTCACAAAACAATCTCTATTTTACAACACTGGACGTATTTACTAACGTAATATTTTGTCGAAATCTAGACATTTCCTTAAATATACAGTGTGACTCACTTAAAATGAAGATACCCTTATAACTTTTTCATTTTGTTTCCGATTTGAATCAAATTTTACTCAAGTATAGAACAAATTAGGATCTACTTATGACCAGAAAATAATTCAACTGCTATAAAGGCAAAGCTACCTGCGGTACCAAAATATGAGGAAAAAGATTAAAAATCATATTGATTTTTAATCTTATGAACGATGAATTTTACGTAGCCATCACAAATTGCGGAAACTCTGGACCCCCTTTGCCAGATGAGCTTATGTATGAGATATCCCCCATCAATAATCAAATCAAATTTTGGTGTATGTACGTTTGTGGCGCCGATCGGATGCATTTTTTAAAATCTCTAACATTCAAAATGTTTTATTTTTTTCAGCATATTTTTGTACCGCAGGTGGCTTTTCCGTTATAGCAGGTGAATGATTTTCTGGTCATAAGTAGATCCTAATTTGTTCTATACTTCAGTAAAATTTGATTCAAATCGGAAACAAAATGAAAAAGTTATAAGGGTATCTTCATTTTAAGTGAGTCACACTGTATATTTAAGGAAATGTATACATTTCGATAAAATATACGTTAGTAAATACGCCCAGTGTTGTAAAATAAAGATTGTTTTGTGACTGATTTATTAGCAGACCACGGTAAACCGCTTTGATAGAAATATACAAGGAACATAATTTTTTATTTTTTTTCATTATCGATTTTCGCTGGCGAACATCTCGTAAACTATAACACATAAGAAGAAAATGAATATAAACATTCTTGTAGAAAATTTAATTACGTTTAATTTTGCATAGATTACCTTTTCCCATACGACGCATCGTTTCCGAGTTATAAGCGAAAAATCGAAAAAAGGAACCTTTCCACCCCCCTCCCCTCTGAAGCGGCGGGGCTAGGGGCGGGGACTTTTAGTATGTTTACCTCCTGATTACCCCCAACACATCCCTGAAGAGAAAAATTCTCCCCTCCAAAATGTTCTCTACAATCCCCTTTTGGGCATTCATTGATTGGACTAATCGTATGCACCTCAGCTTGTATCGTGTATTTACAGGCCTCGAACACTGCAAACCTCAGCCGTACAGGTTTCGGTTTGCACTGTGTTTTCGACCTGTAAAATACACTTACAAGCCTTGGTACTTAAATAACCATTTTATGACTTTTTAAAAGTAAGTAAGAAACTTCATGATACGTCCATTGACCCAGAAAAGTAGTGGTTCTCAAATGTCTCCTATTGTCCCTCCAAATTGCTGACCTAGGTTAGTTTTTTTCAACGTGCCCCCAGAAGAAAAAGTCATGGGTTTTTTTGTTTGTTTAGTCGGTCTCCATTACCAGTTTTCTTAAGTGACATGGAACTAAGTACATCACAGGGTGTTTTAATATATGTATATTTTTTTATTTTTATAATACTATTGATTGCGATTTCAGAAAATATAGTATGGATACCTCGTAGTAAAGGCACATTCCCGGATTTGAATGCTGGTTGGCCTCGGCTAACACCTCGGCCAACAATTTACATAGTCGTCCAGGAATGTATTACTTTTACTACTAGATACACAATGTACTATTTTATACTAATAGCTGTAAAATTTACCTATCAGAAAAAAGTTGCAATGACAGCGGCTTTTACAGTTCAGTAAGACAAAGTACCGCTCCTTATACTTTTGAGGTTGCTGGTTTCGAATTTGAGATCAACTAAAAATTCAAAATGGCGGGTCCTCTATAGCTACCCAAAACCTTAGAAACGTTTATAGTTCTAAAAAAAAAAACTATGAAAATAAATAGACCAGGGTCGATAATTTTTGAGACCAAAAAAAAATTATAGTAGGATGAAACCCATTGGAAAAGGTAGAGAATATAACAAAAATGAAAGGAAAAATAATTTACGGGCGATCTGAGGTCGGGAAGGGGAAGGGGAAGGGGGTGAGTTTTTAAGGGTAAAAAACGGTTTATCTCGATTTCCGGCAAAACTACAAGTCCTATGAAAAAAAGTTAAATGGCAAAGTTGTAGGTAATAAAAAGATCTACAACTTTTGTTTTTACACTTTTTCACATAACCTCAAAATTTATGTGAAAAATTCAAATAACCAAGTTTTTGGTTTTTTATTTTTATCTTTTGCAAAAAGATTTATTTTTTCACAAAATTTGGTGAAAACTTACCTTTTTATGTCCCAAACACACAGTAATTTTTTTGATTTAAAATATTCATTTTTTCACCTTATTTTGACTTAATATCGAAAAAGCACCCTAATTTTCAATCGAAAATTCTCACGTCAAAATATCTGCTTTTTTAAAAAAGTCGGTGGGCTTTTTGTTCGTTGAAATCTCTACTTTCTGATGGCATAACATAACCTCATTATGTGAAAAAAGAGTAAAAACAAAAGTTGTAGACCTTTTTATTACCTACACCTTTGCCATTTAACTTTTTTTCATAGGACTTGTAGTTTTGCCGGAAATCGAGATAAACCGTTTTTTACCCACAAAAACTCACCCCCTTCCCCTTCCCGACCTCAGATCGCCCGTAAATTATTTTTCCTTTCATTTTTGTTATATTTTCTACCTTTTCCAATGGGTTTCATCCTACTATATTTTTTTTTCACTTTTTACCATTTTTAAAATTATCGACCCTGGTCTAAAAATAGATGACTTTCTTTATTTGGTCTCATTGAGTATCTATCAACTGCATTTGACATCATAAGTTTATATAGGCTATTGTATTATTAACATTATTGTAAGTATCTGAGTATCTGAACTAACAACATATTTCATTATGTTGAAAGTGATGTGATGTATAAAAGAGCTTGTCAATTTCTTTGTAGTTTTCATACTATTTTTTTTTTCTAAAGAAAATTATAAAATCCCACTCATCGGACGTAATCTGGGATGTCTTTGAGGTAAAGTAAAAGCATTTTGCAGCGAGCGAGAGATAAGCAAATATGAGATGAGGAAAAATATGAAATTTATATCGGCGAATGCACACAAAACGTGCCAGAAAATTGTATTATTTGTCATAAAAATATCTTTTAACTATAGAGTAATTGTGTGTGTGCATGGAAAGCTGAAAGTGGTTTACAAGGAACAGGCGATTTATTTTGTGTATACATTTTTCATTCACAAGTCAAATGATATAGTAAATACTAACTGTCGTTTGCAAAAATCAAATTACCTTAGTCAAATAGGAACAATTTTCAACGTTTAATGGAAGAAATTGATAAAGTTTTGAAACTTGCAAAGATGTTTACTAAGAACTACTTATTGAATGTACTAAAAGCCTTCAACTGTATCTCTTGCGCTCGAGCCGCCATCTTGAAAAAATGGAACTCCCATTAATGTTTTGCTCATATCTCCCTAACCATTAGCTTCATACAAAAAATAAAGTTAACTATCTACAAAAAATGTTGCACGCATTATTTTCTTAGCTAGTATACCCTTCGTAAGCAAGAAAACCAAGAGTATATTGCATTTGATAGGCACATTTCTAAAACCGTAAATATCGCTGGTAGAGAAACAAAATCATATCGTTGTGTTAATCATAAAGTTTTGAATGCTTTCCAAAATGTTCGTCCGTCCGTCTGTCTGCCCATCTGTCTGCCTGTTTCTCTGACTGTTAGTTTCTTGTAAGCAGAGAAAAGTTCGATTTTATTGAAATTTGGACAATTAGTTAGTGTTAACTAGAGAAAGAACTCTATTTATTTTGAAAAAATCTATCAGTAAATATTAAGGTTATGAAATATTTTATAAAAAAAATTCAAGTGAAGAGTGACTAATCACCAGACTTGCAATTTTAATAATCTCCCGATGATACCATCTTAATTGTCGAAACGTTGTTTAGTATAAATACTACGGAGTATCCTTGTGTTTGTAGAACCAATAGTATCAGAAGAAAGTATTTAAATTGAATTGCGTCGTTTTTACAAAACTCTCGACCATATGTTAGTATATAACATTCTGGTGAAAACAAAATAAGCATCCATTCAAGATAACGTCTCTTAAACATGGGAGTACCACAGGGGTCAGTATTGGACCCTGGGTTATTTATATTGTATGTGGGTGGACTTGTTTCCATTTCAACTAGCGAATTTTTTCAATGACCGATCTTTCTTAGTGATCAGTAATAGCTTTATTAATAAAATAGCAACTAGCGTAGGAGATGTTGAGGATTTATCCAATTATAGGCCAATAGCACTACTTCCTATTTTAGCTAAAATTTGTGAAAAGTTATAGCTATAAGAATAATCAATTATTTGAAATCTTGCAATATTTTTACAAACAGGCAGTTTGAGTTCAGAAAGGGTAAAAATACGTCGATGGTAGTGCTTGAACTAGTCAATCTTATTAGTAAGGGCATTGAATATGGAAACTCCACGCTGGCGCTTTTTCCAGATTTGAGTAAAGCATTTGATTGTGTTTCCAAAGAGATTTGGTGGTTTTAGAGTTTTTAGTAACACTTAATCTTATTAAATACTATTTATCGAATAGATACCAGTTTGGTTATTGAAAGGACAAACTCAGCTATATGTTACCAGTACAATAGGTGTTCCGCAAGGTAGTATATTTAAGCCACTACTATTTTTAACATATATAAATGATTTACCTGACATTATGTCAATTTTTACTGTCCTTTTTGGGACCATACTACTATTGCAAGACAGTTAAAAGATACTGGCAGTAATGTTGCTGATATCACAAATAATATTATAATTAGAGCCTGACTGGTTCAATGCAAACAAATTATGCTTACCTCGGAGACCGTGAAGCTTTTAGGCCTGACCTTGGATGGTAAGTTGACTTGGCATTCACATATCAATAATTTAACCGCAAAATTGTCTAAGGAGATATATGCAATTAGACAGATTAAAAACAGGGTAAACCTAGATGCTGCATTTATTGCATATCATGCACAAACCACAGAAATATTGCGAACCCATTTTTCTTAATATTAAATTCATTTTTAACTAACGCTAAGGAAAATACTTTTGAATTCGTTATTAGGAAGTAAGATTCAATTAACTGGGCGATAGACAGTGAAATTTATTTCATAATATGTTTTGACTATGGCGCGGCGGCTCAGTTTTTTTTCTTTCACCAATTTTAGTGCCTCTTTATTTAGCTGCTACACAGTAAAAGAAAATATCTGTCTTTTCAATTATTAGGCTTTAATATCCGGCTCGTTATCAAAGAATCTTTGAATTTCCATATATATTATTTATATATAGAAAAAAGTTCATGTAAATTTGCAAAAATATCGCAATTATAGCAGCCATATTGAATTCGCCTTTTTGAAATTTTACTATTGATATGAGATAATCCTAAGATAGCCATGTACCAATCTTAATGCAGTTTTTACAAGCAGGTCGAATTGAGAATCTGCTCCTTTTTAAAAATGTCATGAATTCATTTAAAACAAAGAATTTCTTTTCAGTTAGAAAAGCTAATTAATAATCAAGTTACTATACTCTAGTCATAGCATCACGACTCAAGATGAAGCTAACAGCTATGTATCTAAAACTTTTTAAACAAAGCAGATAAACGTATTGCTTATTTTCAAATTATTATGGACCGCAATACCGCAGGGTTTATAAAAAATATTAACATGGCAAAAAATGTAACCGTCATATAAATCACACTTTCGGAATTTAATTTAAAAAATAACAAAACAATATAGCGAGGGAGAAACAACCACATTCAATTATTCTTAAAATAGTTTTATTTGCATGCTAACCGCAATGTATCACAAGTTTTAATTGGAGCTTCAAAAGTGTGGTCTGCATTTAATATTTAACACATGTGAGATATTTCATTTAATTCCACGTCGAGCAAAGAGTAATTTATACTATATATACAGGGTGAGCCACGGTGGGTGGAGTATTAAAAGTATATTTACTTTTCTGTAACCTTACCAAGAATATTAGTCTTTTGGTATATCATAACGGGTAGGCCATGAAATTTTTATTTTGTCATTTTGTAATCACAACAGACATGCTATAATTTGACATTAATGATATTTGCACTTAACTTGAATAGCTGTAGCACAAATATGGCAGAAAATAATTATACAAACACAATTTTAATGGATTTGTTTATTATCCATGGAGAGTGCAATAAGATTGTCAGCAGAACTTGTAGATGATTTAATGAGAAATATCCGAACTTGCCGCACATGAACAACAGAAAGTTTCTACGAATTCAGAGGAATTCTATAAATTTTGGTTCGACATTAATAATAATAATAATAATAATAATAATAATAATAATCTTTATTCACCTCTGGTTGCCACAATAAAGTGGATAAGGCAAGTCAAAAATTCACATAAAATTTGTAAAATACAAACAGATAAAAAGAGACAATACATATGATATATAATACTACAGAATGTAAACAAAAAAAGAAAAATCCTCTAGAGATACATCTTTAGATTTTAGAATCTTAATTTATTTATTTATTTTATTTATTTTTTTTAATTTGTTGATTTACTTATCGACATTCTATTCATAAAAATGGATTAAGCAAAAATTAACTTTTGTATATAATTGAGCGATCAGGTATTATTGAGGAAGTTTTCAAACTCTCTTAAATTATAGAAACAGTTTTCTATGAGGAACTTCTTTATTTTAATTTTAAATCTTATGATCGTTAAATGTTTGTAGTTTGCTGGTAATAAGTTGTAGTATGTGCACCCAGTATATATGGGCGATTTTTTTAAGTAGCTGTGGTTAAAGCGATTGATATGTATGTGATTTCTAGTCTTAGTGAGGTGTGTATGTACGTTATTATTAGTTACAAATTGATTTTTATGTTGGTGCATGTAACACAATAGCTTTAACAAGTAAATTCCAGTTACTGTTAATATTTTTTTGTTTTTGAAGCTATGTCTGCACGATTCTTTATAAGTCAAATTAAACATAAGTCTAATTATTCTTTTTTGAATTATGAAGACGCGATCGATCTCAGTTGCTTGTCCCCATGATATTATATTGTAGGCGATAGCAGAGTGTACATTAGCATAATAGACACTTAAAAGTGCCTCTTCGTTTAATGTTTGTTTTAATGTGGCAATGGAAAAATACGACTTACTTAACTTAGTGCAAATTATGTATGTGATTGTTCCAACTAATCCTGTAGTCTAAATAAGTACCAAGAAATTTGGTATTGAGTGATATTTCAAGAGCTGTGCTGTTTAGGTTATATCTGCACTCTTTATTAGGATATTTATATTTTCCTGTAAATTCCACACATACCGTTATGCTAATGTTAATAATTAAATGATTTGAAACAGACCAGTTAAGAAACTGTTCCATCACTCTGTTCAGAGTGGAATTTAAAGTTTCTTTACATTTATCTGAAATGATTATTGTTGTATCATCCGCATACATAAGAACTTTTGCATCTTGTATGTAATTTGGTAAATCATTTATATACAACAAAAAGAGTAGAGGCCCTAGAACACTGCCTTGTGGAGTACCTAGCTCCACTTCAATTTCTTCCGAAAACATATTTTCAATATTTACGACTAGTTGAGTTAGTAATGAATGAAATGATCCACTGGTTTACATTTCCCCTAATGCCTAGTTTCCTAACTTTTTAGATAGGAAGCTCGGATCAAGAGTATCAAACGCCCTTGATAAATCAAAAAATACTCCAACAACATAATCGCCCTTGTCTAATTTGTCAGTAATGTACTGGGTAATTTCTGCTGTTGCTGTTTCTGTAGAGTACCCTTCCCGGAAACCGTGTTGACTGTTCGTTATTAAGTTATTTTGATTTAAAAAAGAAATTAGTCTATTATAAACAAACTTTTCTATTATTTTAGATATAGGGCTTAGGATGACAATTGCTCGATAATTTTCAATTGGGGTTGGGTCTCCCTTTTTTAATATGGCTTCGAGATTTTTAATCGCTTCGGAAAGATTCCCTCTATTACAGATGTGTTAATAGTTATTGCTAAATAGTGGCTTATTTCTATATAACACTCTTTGTTAAGCCTAACAGAAATTTCATCTAATCCAACAGATTCTTTTATTTTTTAGTTGTAGAATTATATTTTGCACCTCGATTTCTGTGTACGGCATAAAAAACATTGTGACGGGTGTAGACTCCGATACACTACAAGTTCTATTACTATGACAGAATAATAAATCTGCTTGTTGTTTTACAGAGCATGCGAAATATTCTGCAAAAGTATTTGAAATCACGTATGGGTCAGTTTCCATCTTGTTATTAATAAATAATGATTTTGTTTTAGAGGATATTTTTTTACGTCCTAATTTGTTGTTAACAAGTTCCCATGTCTTTTTAGTTTTTTTTCAGCTCTTTCAATTACATTAGAATAAAATGTTTTCTTTTCAATTTCCATACGTTTATTTAATTCTTTCTTCATTTTTTTGTACTGATTGTCAATTTCATTGTTGGGTGAGTTTTTTTTATACCAATTAAGATGTTTTAAATATTGTGCTTGGATAAGGAGTTCATTAGAAAATTTACACTTTTGAGATCTACCCGTGTCGTAATTTATTACTTTTTTATATGGGTGTGATACATGAAAGCACCATAGAAAATGAGACCAGAACTTTCCAAAGGAATGTTTTGTACTGAAAGTATTATCTAATTCTAAATATTCTTTGTTAAATAAGTATTTGAATTCTGATATGGTGTTATTGTTAAGTTTCCTACGATATATTACTTTTTTATTATCATAATTTTTCTGTACTACTTCTCCATTTCTCCAAGTAAATAATTGGGCAAAGTGATCCGAAAAACCAGGATCAAACACCTTACATGAATTATTTTCAATATTTGTTATCACATAATCAATTGAAGTGGGAGAACCAAGAAATTTACCTAAACCTGTGACATCTGACGAGGTAAATGAAATCAATATGCTGGCATATTTTCATGCAAATCCCCAGTATTCCATACGTTGTGCTGAACGGGATTTAATATTGCCATATTCATCTATTCGAAGAGCAAACCATAAAATGCATAATTATAAATTTACAAGAGTCCAATTTCTCATGCCTCAGGATTATCTACAGAGAATAGAATTTTGTAAAATGTTACTTGTACGTACGCAAGAGGACCCCAATTTTTTAAAGAAAATTATATGGACTGGTGAATGCAAATTTTCTAGGGAAGGGATTTATAACACACGAAATCGTTACCATTGGGCCACAGAGAACCCACACGTTACTAGAGAGGCTGGTTTTCAAGTCAAATTTAGTTTCAATGTGTTTTGTATGTTAATGGATGACAAAATAAAATATTACATATACGACGGAATATTGAATTCCAGAAAATATTTAGTTATAATTAGAACGATTGTGGACGACTTCCTTGATAATCTGTCAATTGAAAAATATAGAACTTGTTGGTATCAACTCGACGTGGCTCCTCCACGTTGTACACACGAAATTAGTATGGAGTTGGACCGCCTTTTCGATGATCGCAGTGCTGCAGATTTGTTTGAATTGAATTTTAAATTTTGCTACTTAGAATATCTGACAATAGAATGCATGTCATCATCTAACAGGATGTTAACTATTTCGGTACGTGATAGATTAAAGACTTAACAAGCTGACTGTCATTAGCATATGACTGCAAGTGACACTAATTAATTTTGTTAAATATATAGGCTGTGTAGATCACAAACAATAGTGGTTCGAAAATAGATCATTGAGGAATCCTTGATAAAATTAGGGGACACAATCATGGACAAATACTGTCACATAACTAAAATTCAAAACGCAATAGCATTCGCATTAATCCCCTACAATACTAATTTTGCGCATAATAATGTCAAATATTTTAGAGTAATCGAGAATACTGATTTAGCTGTTATCCCCTTATCTAATGTCCTTGTAGTTTTATCACAGGATAAGAGGGTGGTGGTACTATAAGATTTACGAGAGATTGATGCTGATATTTTATTCATATTTCCTCTGTTGATACAGTATTCTGTTATATACAGTTTACTTTTATTCCCTAGTTCACTAACAATCTCGTTTATATAACAAGAAACTTTCATTAAACGATAATAACTCGTGAATATTTATAGTTTTCTCTAGGATATAGTAACCTCAAGTTTATAATTTGCATGTGCCTGAGGTCATAAAACTTTTTATATAAAGAACTGAATGATTTAATTATAACCTTCTTGTATTAAACAACATGTAAACCCATTAAACATTTTGCACAATGGGACCATTTTTACTTTAAATTCTATATTAATTAAAACTTGCTCAGGAAGGGTCAGATACTTAAGAACGTCGAGAGAATACTGGTGGTCGATTTTAACTTTGACGTCCCTAAAACGGAACTGGTTAGAGACGATTTATTGTAACTACGCAGAGCCGAATTACAAATAGAGCTTTATTCTCTGGTTTATAAATTACATTTAAATATTCAAAAATACATCCTGAGTTTATAACAATGAAATTTGTAGTATAAGCGTATTACATATATATGCACATACATACATTGATCATGTACTTCTACTTATGATAAAAAAGGAATATCACGTAAACTGTGGATCCAGTTTGTGTAAATGTCACCTTTCTAAACAAAAATCAATTAAGCATTGAGCGTGAAAACGTAGAAGCAACATATCTGTATAATTAGAAGACAAGAAAGACGGAAAAATGTTCAAATCTTCACAAACTCTTTCTTTAAGATATTGCCATAAAGAAACCTGTCGATGTCAAGTCAGATGATCGTGCAGTTCAGTGTACTGGGCCACCTCGTTCTGTCCACCGACCATGATAATCTCGATCCAATGCCGTACTTGCGTTCACTGTATAACATCTTGAAGATTTACTATTACAAGAAATGATGAACATAAGATTAGATTAGATTAGATTTCAAAAAGGAGCTAGCTGATTGGCCTTGGCCCCTGTGGATCTATTGTGGCACTCCTTGTCTAATTTTACTTAAAGCTCCTTATCCAGCTTTGTCTTTTGCATCAGACTCCATAATATTGATAAGGACTCCTTGGTATAGCTATCTTGGTTTCTCTTCGCCAAGTAGTTGGAACCTCAGTCTGACTAGGCCTTCGCAATGGTACAGCACATGTACTGAGGTTTCCTCTTCCTCTTGACAGAATCTGCATATTGCATCCTCTGCCAGGCCCATTAGACTCTATTAATCCTACAATGTCCAGTTAGAAGACCTACTACTATCCTAATGGCTTTTCTATTTTGGTCATAGGTCTTCCGAGAATTTGGCCGATCGTTTTTTAATGAACTTTTTGGCCTGTCTCTGTTGTGGGAAATTCTTCCACCACTCTAGAGATTTATTTTGTACCCATTCGTTAATGGATGTTCGTATGCGTGGCTTAACTGCACCGCAATAGGGTTCGGGTTCTACTAGAGCCTTAGATGCGCCTTCCCTGGCTAGTTCATCAGCCTTCTCATTTCCCCTGTGTCCCTCGTCACTTCGTTCCAAGGTCTGTAAGGGCATTTATACAATCCCATACTAGTCTTGAATCGACCTGGATGGAATCGAGTGCCTTTAGCGCTGCTTGGTTATCGGAAAAAATGGCAATTGACTGGTTTACAGTTCCTTGCCTCATTATTTCCTTTGTACACCACTGTATAGCGGCCACTTCAGCCTGAAATATTGTGACGTGTATTCCTAGACTTATCGGGCTTTTCGTTTTCGACCTTATCCCGTAAACCCCATCTATGACTCCCTGTTCTGTCTTGGAGCCGTTCGTATACCAGATCGTTTGCGCCAATATTGAAGGACCGTTTTTCCAGTCCTCTCTGTCTGGTATTTTGATTTGAAATTTTTTGTAGTTATACCAAAGTTATACTTTGAGACCATAGTGTCCTTGGACATTCAGCTCTGCGTATAATTTTTGATGCTCTGTTTCGTGTTGTTGCCTTATGGGCGTTGTGCCTTGCATTAGCCTAGGTACCATTGAACGAGTTTCCCTTTGGATAAATATGTGTAGTAGTGTCAGGTCTAAAAGAACTTCTATGGCCTGAATGGCGCACAGGCAAGCAAGCCTTTGTACGCCACAAGCTGCAGTGTCTTGATCCACCATACCACCGATCCAAAGGTTATCATGGGTCTTAAAACTTTACTGTATAACCATAGAGTCGTCCACACATCTGCCTGCACCTTCCCAGGGCAATGGTTACTTTCTGTGTGACTTTTTGGATGTGGGAATTCCATGTCAGTTTTTGGTTGAAAATGACTCCCAGGCATTTAACCTCTACGCCAATGAAAAGAGGTTGACGCTGACCATTAAAACCTGCTCCGGTTAGTATTATTGCGCATGTTTGCAATCAGAAAATTTTATGCGCATTGATAGAGTCATCCCCAAAAGATAATGCGAGAGTGAAATTAAGCGATATAACACGTTTTCAAAGTCTCTGCTTCTAAATATTTCTTCAATTTTTCGAAAAAAAAAATAAATGCTACTGAGAATTTTGGTTGAATTGCTTCTAAGAATATTTAATAATTTAACGCTACTACTCATTACTATGAAAGCCCCGAAGAGCCAACGTGAAAATAAAAATAAGTGAAAATTTCTACTTCGAAGTAGAAATTTATTTAATTTAGTTATTATTTCCTAATTTTGTAATAGGAAATAAGTTTAGCGCAAAAAATGACACAATTTAAGAAATATTGAAAAACTGAAAAAAATATTCTTTGTTTTCATCTAATGTTTCATAGGTTTCCTGACTTTATTCTCGCTGAAAAATCTCTACCAGGTCGTTCCTAAAAGGGCTAAAAAATATTGAGTACTGCTCTGGGTTCCCGGAACTTCAATATGGCGGACTTTTGCTATAAAAGATGAAAGTATTTTTGCCGATATTCTATTCTGCTTGTTTCTCTGTGGTATTACACCTAGATATCTGAACTGCTCGACTACTTCTATGTCATCCTCCCCTACTGTGATGTTCTCTGTGTTGTGTTTCTTTTTGTTAAGGTCATTACCTTCGTTTTATTTGTATTGATGTTTAATCCTACCGTCTTGGCTTTGCTTTTCAGATCTACGAATGTCTCTTTTGCTACCGCATATGATCTGCCCATGATATTTATGTCGTCTGCATACGCCGCCAACTCTATTGATTTATTCATGAGTATATTTGTGGGGTTTACTGTTATCAATTGTCTTGTAACATAATCTAGGCATATGTTAAAGAGTGTAAGGGCTAGCCCATCGCCCTCGTTCCTTGTTACTTCGAAGGAATCGGTTAACTGATTCTGGATTCGTACAGATGCGATAGAGTCCATCATAGTTGAACTGATTAAGTTTACCAATTTATCTGGTATTCCAAAATCTGACAGAATTCTGTAGTTTTTTTCTTTCAATAAAGTCCGCATGATTTTATTGGAGAAAACCCACAAAAATATCTGGTGTACATCCACATCATATTCCCCATGTCTTCCATAGGATTTGTTTAATCGCAAACAGTTGGTCGCTAGTGCTTCTACCTTGTCTAAATCCGACTTGGTATTCGCCTATTAAATTTTCCAAAAATTCAGCCTGTCTTTGCCTTCGTATATAATGAAGATTTTATATGTAGTACGTGAGATTCCGCTATAATTTCTGCAGTCCAGCTTGTCACTCTTTTTATATATTAGGCAGATCATGCTTCTTTTTCAGTCGTTGGGCAAGCTTGTGTAGGTACTCCAACGGTTTTTTACCTCCTGATTTATCTAGTTCAGATGATATCTTATCACATCCTGGTGCTTTGTTCCTTCTCATTTATTTTACAGCTGTCTCTACCTGTCCAAATGATGGAGGTTGGGTTGTTACATTTTGGTTTTCCGGTATATCTGTAACAGAAAGTGATCTGAGTCACATGACGCACTTCTTCGA
The DNA here is from genome assembly GCA_936432065.2 of Rutpela maculata. Taxonomy (NCBI): domain Eukaryota; kingdom Metazoa; phylum Arthropoda; class Insecta; order Coleoptera; family Cerambycidae; genus Rutpela; species Rutpela maculata. The sequence goes on from OW386288.2 coordinate 20,631,275, forward strand.
GCTTCCACGTCTAAAATGCTTCTTGCAGGTCTTTTATAGATCACTATATAATCAATTTGATTGTGTGTATTGCCTTCAAGTGACACCCATGTTACTTCATGTATATTGCGGTGTGGAAAACATGTTGAGCTTATCACCATGTTTTTGCCGGTTGCAAAATCTATTAGTATTGTCCCATTTTCGTTAGCTTCTTCGTGCATACTACGTTTGGATATTATTCCCCAGCATTCCTCCTCTTTTCCAACTTTGACATTCATGTCACCTATTATTATTCTAATGTCATTCTTTGGTGTAGCGTCGTATACATCTTCTAGTTGTTGACAGACAACTTCTTTGATTTCTACCACTTTATCTTCCGGGGAGCAATGTACGATCGTCGTCACCTTAAACTCACCACCGTTAGAGATGCTCCCTTTCTAACCTTATTTGTAATGACGCGTGAGTTTAAGCTGACGTCGATTGTACGTTTATAATGGTTAGGTAGAAAAATGTTGCTATCCTCAGGGTGCATACCCTTTCATTTATAGATTGATTATGTTGGGTTTAATACAATTTTCTACTATGGAAGCGACCCCAAACTTTCTATTTTCTTGCTTGTTTTTGTGTCCCGGATTCCTATCCACCTTGTTTCCTGTATGACCGCAATTTTGATTTTGTATTTGTCAAGTTCCTCTAACAGGTTCTCTTGGTATCCCTGCTTAAAAACACATTCCATGATCCTATATTCATTTCCATATTCCGTAGCTTGTGTCATTGTCGGTTGATCCATCTTACATTCAGAGGCTTGTCCGGAGGTTCCGTAACATGATTTCATTAAAGGTGTCGGTTGTTATTCCGACCATATCTCCCTTCCTCGTTGCTCCTGACCCTGTTTCCCACTGGGGTTGGTTACCCAATCTTCCACAGGGTTGCTCAGGTTTCTAGTGTTCTCCGCGTAGAGGTGAGGATAGGAATTTGGTAGGAGAGGGTATGCGTCACTAGCTGGAGGCAGCGTCGTGTGCTGCGCATATACTGCCCCATTTGAACCTCCCAACTGTCGAACCAGCGTGCTAAATACTAGGGTTGTATTCCAAATTTGCAATGAATTCTCATTGTATCTATCAGATTGTACACAAATTTCAAATAATTTTAATACATACATTGTAAATCATTATTCAAAAAATATATTATTTATATGCACAAATTGTTCACTTCACTTTTGTGAGACATTGAAATTTTATTTTTTTACAACTGAGATAACATGTTGCATACATTTGTCTATGTATGATTTTCTTCTATAACTGAAGTATAATCATTTAATGGCGTATTAGAACTACGAACTTATAACCTTCCTAACAAATACATCAAGGCCTGCAAAAAGTTCGTGCATCAGATATGGACTTTGGTAATTATACCATAATCTCTTCCTAACCGTTCGCCATAATAACAAATTATTCATGTTCAGTTTGAGTTGTGAAATAATCTCAGTCCGAAACTGACATACGGTGTAATTTCAAGAGCTATAACAGTCGGAAACCGCTTATAGAGCTATGGGACGTTATTTAAACGAGTAGAACGCTTCTGCTTCATATCTGGATCCGAATTACACTTCTGAAAGGGACTCGGGGGATTATTACAACCTTTTAAATCTGTAAAAAATGTCATTATCGTTAATAATTTATTTTTTGAATTATGTCTCTAGGTCTAAGTTGGTAGTAATTTGGGGCTCAGCGGGAGATAAGTATGAAATAATGGCCGTGATGTGATATTGTTCCGACAGCGTATATTATAGAGAAAGATGCTTTAAGCACAGTGTGCCCAAAGAGGAACATCAAGCTTTAACAATTAGAATTATTAGATTTTTGTCTAGTGTAGCATAATATTACTTGCACAATTTTTTACTGCTTTGATAAGACTAATAATTTTAAAAAGTGGAATTAGAAACAAAAATTTAACTAATGAGAAGCCACCTCTATTTATACTTTGTTTGTACAAATAAACGATTAATGAATGCTATATGTAATGATAATTTTTTTGAGTAATTTATAGCAAGGGATATCTTCAGTTTCTATATGGTACCGATATTTGTCAATTTTTGCTCTTACCCCAGTGATGGAAACTACCTCTAAATTGAGAAATTTAATATATGAAAAATTGGTACCAATTTATTATTTCCATATCCAGTGGAAGTATAGTGACGAAAAAATTTAAAAAAATTTTTATTGTTCAAATAGGCTTAGAATGTCATGAAACGTCGATATTTTAAGTTTGAGCGGAAAAAAGTCTGTCTGTCTGTCGGTCTGTCTGTAACTTTTTTGTGCGCACGTTTACTCTGGAACCGTTTAAGATATTAACTTGAAATTTGGTACACATATGTACTTTAACGAGATCTGGAACTAGATTATATTTTCATTTTGTTCCGTCGAAGGTTTGGGGGGTAAATTTGGGGTAAATACGTAAATCAAACAGGTAAGAGTCCATAAAATTGATATTTAGTATATACAAGAGAAACTAAGGTCTCAAAGAAATTTTTGGCTTTAGCCACCCCCATTACCACCCTCACCCCATTATTAAAGGGGATGAAAAAAAAATGTGATTTAGTGCGTGTACAAGAACCAGAAACCTCAAAATATTTTTTATTTCATCCACCCCCACTACCATCCCCCTATCACCACCCATTAAGTACCGATGTGGGGTATCGTTTTATGGGTTTTTGGGGTAGAGGATTTCAAATATTATATTATTAAAGTTCCATAAACAATTATTTCCAATACAAATTTTTTTTGTTGTGAGTGACTTGGATAGAAAATCTGGATGTGGAAGTAGTAATTCCTTGGGTAGCGGTTTTTTTGGAATGTAGTGTATTTATGTTTTGGGGGTCGTTAATTACGAGTCAGAAATAAAAATTTTAAAATGACGGGACCAATATGTCGGTTGAAATTATTTTCTGAAGTAAGTGCTTTAAACAGCAAAAAAAAATGAGCATGTATATTATAATATTAACAAAAAACATAATTTGAGGTTTTATTTAATTACTGGTTAATCACAATAGCAAAAAGGCAGACATCATTTGTGTTAAAGGAATACGAGGGGGCATATTGTTTCGATTTTAACTTCTTTGTTTTTATACTATAGAAACAGGAAAAGAAATTGAAAGATTTATTATAATAATATAATAATGATTATAATAGTATATTATATTACTTGGAGTAGAACGCACTCTGTTTTTGTGTTGAGCCGAGGATTTGCAGCTGAGGCGAAGCCGAAGCTGTAAACTGGGCGAAATACAAAGAAAGGCGTTATACTCCGTGTAATATATACTATTTTTTCTTCAAGCGTATTAAAATGCAAAAATTTATTTATTTATCATAATCACAATTATTCAAACTACAGTCTTATATGTCGAAACAATATATGACACTTATGACAGGTGGCTAGTGGATAGCGCGCCACCGGTGGCTTTCGGTGTTAACATTATGTTACTAATAAAACAATACCCACTACGGTGGCGCTTTCGGAACTAACATTATGTTACTAGTAAAACAATGTCCACTACGGTGGCGTTCGGTACTAACATGCTGTTACTAGTAAAACAATGTACTACTTCTACTTCTGTTTTTGGTGGCACAATTTAAACATTTTAATACGCTTGAAGAAAATAATTATTTATTAGGCTAGTGAGTTATGTTACATATAAGTCACGCAAGAAAAGTTTAGCCCGCCAGCCCGAAGGGCGAGTGGGCTAATTTTCTTAAGTGACTTACATGTAATAACTCACGTGTCTAATACAACATTTTATCCAACACTTTCATATAAATGCTTTTTCAGTGACAAACAATGAAATTATCAAAATGTCATGTCATCGATTTTTTGTCAGTTGTCAATGTCAAAGTCAACAGTGTTTCTCTAAAAATATAAAATGCAAGTAGCTTATTGCTAAGTGGATTCTAAATGGATGTGTCGAGAAAGCTGTGGTTGTTATCCATTTTGTTTGTAACCAGGGGTTTGTTTAATAAACATTATATAATTAAAATAAAATGGAAAATTGTGAAAGATATAATATGGAAATTCCGACTGATATTTTGCAAGAAGCCAAAGAAGCTACAGCCAGATTAATTCGAGAAAAGTCCAAAGTAACCTATTTTAAAGAATATCTACAATTTGAAAATTGGATGAAAAAAAGATGAGTTAGTGCTGTAAACGAAGAAGTGCTTCTTGTTTACTTTTCACATTTGAGTAAATAACTGCACCTTCTTCGATATGGACTAAATATTCTATGATAAAGGCGACTTTAAAAGTATACAGGAACTTTGATATAACAAGATATGGAAAACTTGTGGCATACTTAAAAAGCCGATCAAGAAAGTTCAAACCCAAAAAAGGCTAACATTTTGGAAAGAGCACATATTGAACAATATTTAATGGATGCCCCTGACGATGAGCATCTTGTGTCAAAGGTAGGTGTTTATTATGATGTTCTTGCTTTTATGTATTTAATTGTTTGGGTTTTTTAGGTTGCATTGATACTGAAAGTTTGCGGTGCCTGCCGTTGCGGTGAACTGACCTACTTAAGCGTCGAAGATATAAAAGATAAAGAACAGTATCTATATATATCCATACCAGATACCAAGACGAATAAATCAAGAAGTTTCACAGTTTTAAATGAAGGATTTTCGGTAAACCCACTTGATTTGATTAGGAAATATGTGTCTTTAAGACCGCAAAATTTGTCTCACAAAAGATTTTTGTAAACTTTCAAGGGGGGAAGTGCACTGTCCAATGCGTTGGATTAAATAAGCTCTCAAAAATTCCAAGAATTGTAGCTGATTATTTGCAATTGCCAGATGCAGATTTGTATACTGGCCATAGCATGCGCCGTTCCGCGACATTACCACCCTTAAACGTCACGGAGGGTGGAAATCATCCACCGTGGTGGAGGGTTATTTGGAAGATTCAGTCTCACACAAGATTGTTATTGCTAAAAAATACAGAGAGAGCAGCTCAACGAGTCAGGCGATACAGACGTCGTTACTAGTATAGAGAAAAATTGTGTACAGGAGAGCAGTTTTCTTTGTGAAAAATCGAATATGATGACAATAAATGTTAACATAAATATAAATAAATAAGTGTTAGTGCATGGATTCTTTGTTTTGTTAACTTTCCAGGCAGCAAATAAATTGCTTGGACTTTTTTTTATATTAAAATTAGTGACTTTAGCTCACTACTTTACTCACGAGTGACTTATGGGCCACTTTATACCTTCAAAATCTCATCAATAAAGATCACTTTATATGAAAGGGTTGGATAAAATATATAATATATTAATAACCTTTAATTTTCTTTAGACGTAAATGCCACATAATTTCTGAAATGGGAAATGTAGACTACATTTAAATTAAATACTTCGTGTTATAAACGCTTGGACGCCATTTTTAAACCCCCATACCTCAGAAACTATTAGATTATATGTCTATTTTTGGCCTTCGCTGAAACTTTTTCTATCGGCAAATCAAAAATAAGAAAGTTTACAAGACTGCGGTATCCCATTCGGGGAAACACTCTATATGAATTATAAATAAGAGGATATTATTATTGAAAAATATATTAATAAGTTAATATAAAAAACATAAAATATAATAATACAAATGGTATGTAGGTAGAAATAATGTATCAATAATTTTCTTCCACCTATACCGGGTCACTCCTAACCGAATTTATATAATTCGAGAAAATCTTATCATTCCCATAATTTTACTGCTTTTACATTTAGGACGAATTCGAATGGAGACATTACACTTTTTATCAGTTCACATTCAACAAGTTGCTTTAAAGTTATATTTTATGTGACAGGATACAAATACAGACAATGTATATTGAATATAAAATCAGTTCAGAATGCACCCAGCTCGAGATTATTAAATTTGTTTCGTACAATCATACGTCATATGAAGTAAAGCGGCTGCGTCTTTGTCAGTCGAACTTTGCAAACTAATTAAATTGTACATAATTGAATGATTTTGTGTATTTTGTTTTAAGAAATTAGCATTAGGAAATAATAATAATTGTTGTATTGTTGTACGAATTATAGATTGAAAATATTAATGTTTAAGTGCTTGATGTAATAGTAAAAAATTAATACCAGGAAAACTGTAGTAATGGATTTTCATATCAGATGATCTTTACCTATAAATTTTAATATCAAAATAAAATATTTTGGTACTGTACTAGATTATAAATTATCATGGGATAATCATGTTGATACTGTATATAAAAAAATGAATAATGGTCCAATCAATAAATGCCCAAACGGGCATTGTAGAGAACATGGAGGAGGGGAGAATTTTCCTCTTCAGGAATGTGTTGGGGGTAGTCAGGAGGTAATCATACTAAAAGTACCCACCCCTAGCCCTGCTGCTTCAGGGGGGGGGGATGGAAAAGTCCGTTTTTTCGACTCTTCGCTTATAACTCGGAAACGATGCGTCGCACAGTGGGGCAACAAAGCTAAAAACGTGGCCAAAAATCAAAATATGTAAGAGTTAACACGATCGCTCTTTTGAGCTATGTGCAGCCAATACCTTTACACGTAGTAAAATGAACCGCAATTGGCCATTACATGATTCATTTCAGTGCCCACATCAGTCAAAACCGAGTAGTGCAGATAGTGCGTTGTGAATTTTAAAGTTTTATTAGATCTTTGTGCTCGTTTATTTGTTTATTACTGTATTAGAATTCGAGTTTTTTGCTATGGAAGCTTCAATGTGTATTGCGTTTTCTAGTACTTATAATTTTGTGATAAGCAGTCATGTTTTTGTAAATGCCAATTTAAAGTCGTCAATGTAAAATGTTAATAGTTCTTGGTAATAATGAAACATTTAGTTTGGTTCGAAGTGCGACCAAGACATTTTTTTAAATGTATGTATTCTTTATTTATTATATAAATATATTACGTTTGAAATTTTGGCACATATTTTGCCCTTCACTTTTAAAATTGAAATTATTTCTAGCCTGAAACGCTTTTTAACAAGTATATAATAATTATTATATTCGAATGTTTTTTCGATACTTACAAAATTTTTAAAGTTAGATTTTGTAAACTATTTTTCCCATTACTAGCGTTACAGAATACATAAAAATACAAAATTTCGTAATTTTCTGTTGATATAATTTTTCCATCCCCCATGACCCACTCCTTTTTGAGAAATGATTTTATTAAATTATTTTTCTATAAACCTATATTTGGATCATTAGCCAAGTTTCAGATTTTTGGCCAGATTTTCGGGTCTCCTGCCCCACTGTGCATCGTACGGAAAAAGGTAACCTATGCAAAATTAAACATAATTAAATTTCTTATAAGAATATCTATATTCATTTTCTTCCTATGTGTTATAGTTTATGAGATATTCGCCAGCCAGAATATATAATTAATAAATAAATTAATTAGGTACCTTGAAAATTTTATTTTCAATCTTTCCATGAGCGTATTTACAAAACTCAGAAGCTTACCAGCTTATAATAAACTAAAAATATAACTAATATATACTATATACCAATATACATCTATATTTTATAATAACTAAAAATATTTATAATAAACACAAGGAAATTATTAGCATACATCTACTTTCTTCTTTTCACTTTTTGATGGTAATTCGTCTTCTTCGCATTTCCTCTTTACCACTATTGTGTCCTCGCACAACTCATCCTCTGGCTCTTCTTCGTCGTCGCCTTCTTCGAAAAATGGACCTCGTTTTCAAAGGCTTTGACGATGTGCATTATCCACTAAGTTGTAAATGAAACATCCAAATGCTAGTGGTGGTACCACATAAAAAAACTCTTCCGTTATTTTTCTGACCATTACCCTAGGGCAGGGTGTATTAAATAGGTGGTCCGACGTACGGCACTTTCCTATTATAATAATGGCTTCATAAGTGCATGGTTACTATTTACTTTAGTAGATGGCGCGAGCAATAAGGTCCTACAATTACCTGGGCATGTGCATCGTATAACTAACATAACCTCAGATTTTAAGATTTTTTCGTTTATTTTCATTTTTAATGTTTGTATAGGTATTTTTAGCTTGGAGCCATACTGGCTCCAAGCAAATATTTAAAAATTGACGCAAATATTTTTCAATATTGTTGATTAATAAAAACAGACTGCTAATTATAGGTTAGATTCCTAACCTGCAAAAAGTGTCTTATTTTATTGTGACAAACTATTTAAAACTTCATACACATTGCGTTGAACTTGATTTTGGTTGAAAGTACAGGAACCAGGTAGAAATTTTAATAATAGCTAAGTAATACTTGTAAATCTTAAGAATTATATATTTTTGAGGTTAATTGTGGCGACACGTGCAATGCTGCACGTAGTGTTGCATACATTCTTTCAATGTTTTAATTTAGCTACTTAATGTCAGATGTCACTGGACTCTTGTTTCACTAAACAAGAACAAAACGCCGGAAATGTACGCAACACTGTATGCACGTATGCACAGAACCTGTAAAATTATCTATCTATGCGTAAGTAATGAGAGAACTTATTGGTCCTGCCATCTATTACATTATGTGCAAAGTAAGAACTTATGAAGCCACTGTGAGAGTTGTCGTCGCACCACCTATTTAATACACCCTGCCCTAGGGTGAGAGGTACTCAAAATGCTTAAGTGAAAAGGCGAGAGTGTATACGTAACTATCCCTCTCAAGACATACTTCCTTCTATCAAAGCGGTTTACCGTGGTCTGCTAATAAATCACAGTCACAAAACAATCTTTATTTTACAACACTAACGTAATATTTGGTCGAAATCTCTATATTTCCTTAAATATACAGCGTGACTCATTTAAAATGAAGACAATCTTATAACTTTTCTATTTTGTTTCCGATTTGGATAAAATTTTACTAAAGCATAGAACAAATTAGGATCTACTTATGACCAGAAAAACATTCGCCTGCTACAAAGGTAAAGCCACCTGGTACCAAAATATGCGGAAAAAAAATAAAAACATTCTGAATGTTGAAAATTCTAAAAAATACATTGGATCAGCGCCACATACGTACATATACCAAAATTTGATTTGGTTATTGATGGGGGATTTCTCATACATAAGCTCATCTGGCAAAGGGGACCCTCAGTTTCCGCAATTTGTGGTGGTTACGTGAAATTCGTTAAGACTCACTAATATGATTTTTAATATTTTTTAGCATATTTTGGTACCGCAGGTGGATTTGCTTTTGTAGCAGGCGAATGTTTTTCTGGTCAGAAGTAGATCCAAATTTGTTCTATACTTGAATAAAATTTGATTCAAATTGGAAACAAAATAAAAAAGTTATACGGGTGTCTTCATTTTAAGTGAGTCACACTGTATATTTAAGGAAATGTATAGATTTCGAAAACATATTACGTTAGTAAATACGTCGAGTGCTGTAAAATAAAGATCGTTTTGTGACTGTGATTTATTAGTAGACCACGGTAAACCGCTTTGATAGAAATATTCAAGGTACCTAATTAATTTATTTATTAATTATCTATTCTGGCTGGTGAATTTCTCGTAAACTGTAGCTCATAGGGAGTAAATGAATAGAGTCATTCTTGTAGGAAATTTAATTATGTTGAATTTTGCATAGATTACTTTTTTACATGCTACACATCGTTATCAAGTTATAAGCGAAGAATCAAAAAAAGGAACTTTTCCACCCCCTCCCCCCTGAAGCGACGGAGCCAGGGGCGGGGACTTTTAGTATGTTTACCTCTTAACTACTCCGATACATTCCTGAAGAGGAAAATTCTCCCCTCCTCCATGTCCTCTACAACTCTTTCGTTGACAGGACTATAAAGCTTATTTTGACATCCTACAAATAAAGGACACTTTAGCCTATTCACATATTAAACATTATAAGTTGGGAATGTGGCAAAGAAACTAGTGGGGTATTTATTTTACAAAAAATAAAATTCGTTTAATATTTAATGGTGGCCATGCTTAAAAAATATTTCGTAATTCGACAATTTCTCCTACATCTCTGAACCGATTGAAAATATATTTTGATAGGCTTTTAGAGAAAACTTGATAGAATGATACCAGACTATTGAAATCAATAAAAATTTTTTTTTTGATTTTCGCACAGAATTTTTGTCTTTCTTTAGTTTTCAATAGCCTAGTACTATTTATTCCCTGTAATTGTATCTAAAGGCCTATCAAAGTTTTTTTGAATCGGTTCAATAGGAGAAATTGTTGAATTACATTCACGGCACCGCCTACCTTAAGATCTAGTGAAAACTGAAGAACTATTGTCACAATTTTTTTTAACTGCATCATTCATGTATATGTACATTTAAATGTTTAATCCATACTAAATAAATTCTTAATGTTTGTTGAAATACCAGATACCCATTAATATCATACAAGACAGGGTAATCATTCCTGCCCATAAAACTACTATTTTTAAACTTTCCCTATGGTACAAATGTGTCAGTTTGTACAATGAATTACCATATATTTTGGGAAATAGCGCGCAAATTCGATGATGAAAGGTTACCGTCTGCCAATCGGTAATCGAAGTACCAAAGTTTTTTCTCTTTGGAAATTTTTGGTATGGTGGGGGGATAGGGGGGAATCATTCATTTTTTAATCGAATGATTATCGATATCTGTCCGCATAGGTAGTTAGTTACTATACTTCACATACCCCAATTACGCTGGCAGACGAAACTTCCTTCCGGCGCACGCGGTAACCGGAAATTGAAAAAAAAATTTAGTTACCGGACCAAATTTGGCACAAAATGTTTGTTTTGACGTGTGCAGTACTGTACTGTAGTGGTAGACATTTCTATCTGTCGGTTTTTGAGCAATTTGCGATCAAAGTGGCGAGAAATGGCCACCTGTTTGAGTGAGTTTGAGTGTCGACGGTTGAATTGCCCTGGTCGATCCTATTATGTGTATACACGGTTTGTTCACTTGCTAATAGCTGAGCGTTGCTATTAAATAACTCTATATTAGTTATTTTCAAATATTTATTTCAGCTTTCTTCTTCTGTTATGACACACCGATTTGCGCGGAATTTTTTAAGCTACAATTCACTTAAGCTTTATCAGATTTAACGGAGTTTTACCCGGTATTTTCATGTTTTACATGAAACTGTTTCAAACGCATATTCGCTCACTCGACCTATAGCTTCGAAACTCAGATACAGGTATTTATTATTTATATTTAAATTATAAATTCTGTTGACTTAACAAATCGAAAATGAAATATACTAAAATTTAGTTTTCTCATTTTCCTTGTTGCCAGAAAAGAATTACTAACAGTAATACATATAATAGGGATACATTTTCAGGTGCGCTAAAATAATTGCGAAATCACAGTAGCATTTAGTGCCACTGTTTAGTTTAGAATCACTTCAATGAGAAATCTAGTGGCTGCAATCTTATTCTCATTAAGTGAAGTTGTTTTCCTGTGGACTTGCCTTCCCAAAAGGTTTGTTTAAAATGTCAACATTAATAACCCTTGTTGTATCTAATATTTTTCAAGATTTGTTTCTGTCAGTCCTTTATTTCTTGTAAATAGTTCAGATGATGCACTTTTGAGAAGACAGGTGTATCCGCCGTATTATTAATTAAGACCGGGTCTGGGCCGCTAAGAAAGTAGCACTAAAATGATCATTTTACATCTGCCCGCTAACGCCTGTAGCTCGTAATCTATAATAGATAAAAATTATAGTTTAAAAAACTAAAAACACACTTTTATGAGTAGCTCACTAGAAAGTTAAAAATAATTATTGGGTAATTAAATTTAAAAGTGTGAGGCGGACTTGTATAGCGGTCTAGGCATAATGAACAAAATGTAATGTAATTACCTATTTATATAAGTGCGTCTCACGGTTTTAAACTTAATTACCTAATGATTATACCGGCATACAAAAAAAAATAAATTTCTGATTTGATGACCAGACATATCAATTTATATATGTTTTGGTGGAAATTGTTTGGCGACTTTTGGTTGATTTTTTGCTGTTTCCGTACCATATTCTAAGAACAGAGGCATTCATTTCCAGGGATTTTCCATAGCGTGTGAACTTCTGTCAGTGGTACCTTGAGAATGTTACACTAAATCCGCAGTTTCACTCATAAATTATGTTCGCAGACAAGCAAATTTCCATAACAATGTGGGCGGACGAAAATCCCCATGTCATAAATAACCATTGCAAAGAGCAATTCTTGGTTTATGTATGGGTTGGAATTATTGGCAAAAAATAATCTTATAGTAGTCTATGTAATGAAGGCAGAAATGGTGTAAATATTTCGTGCAAAGACGAGATTACCTGTTCTCGAGGGTGTTGAACACGGTGCAAGTGATGGGAGAAGTTTTTGACCGCCTGAAATGGCCACCTCTTTTATGGACCCCTCTATGTTTTCATATATAAGCGGGTCTATGGAGTGATGTATCTTCAAATAACATAAAAGGGGGTTATAGTGTAAGTGGAATCCAGACAGCAGGCCTAGGGGGTTGATTAAACCCTCCCAAGGGGTGGAAAATTATTTTTTTCCAAATGACTCGGTTCAAACGCTCGTTTTCGGGGTCGCTGATCACGGGAAATTCCAGCTCCAACCCCTCCTCATTCCTCAAACAGACAAAAGCCACCCTTCACTCACCGTTTAAGGGATGAGGAGTGGTTAGAGCTAAAAATGAATATTTTTAGGTCTGCTGTCTAGATTCCACTTACTCTATAACGCCCTTCCATGCTATTTCAAGTATAACCCATCGATAAATCACTCCCCAGACCCGTTTATATATGAAAACATAAAGGGAACCATAAAGGAAGTGGCCGTTTCAGGGGGCTGCGGCGATCAAAAGCTTCTCCCACCACTTGCATCGTATTCAGCACCCTCAAAAACGGGGCGGGGGGTAATCTCGTCTTTGCACGAAATATTTACAAAAAAGTCGTCTTATAATGCTTCATTACATAGATTATAGGCCCTTTTGCATTAATGGACAATATTACTTGCATTTTCTTCAAGAAGAACCACCTATGTTATCATTATCGATGTTAATAATAATAGTGGAGTAAACGTAGTAAAAAAAGAGGCATTGTTTCGGAATAATTTGTAACTGCATAAAAATTCATAAAAACTTTTTAAATGTGTTCTAAATAAGTTTAAGTTCAAAGCCTACCTGTTGGTATTGTACGCTAAATCTCTATTTGTTTATTAATAACAAAAAACTGCAAAATCAGCTGTTAAATGAAATATCTCGAAAATTAATCGAGGAGAAATCATGAAAATCAGGTACTAGGGGTTTTTGAGCATGCTGATTACGAATTTGATGTTAGATTTGTAAGATTCAAAATGGCGGATACAAAATGGCCGACGAATCGTATTTCAGAGAGCGAAATTCGCCATATAAATGAGCATTAATGGGTTTTTACGGGTTTTCGGGTATGCTGATGACGAATCTGATGTCATAAAAATTGTGTAGATAAATGTAAAATGTTTAATATAAATAAATACAATGTACTATAATAATACTTTTTTTTTATAAACTACAATGGAAGGAAGTATTTTAACTATAATATATGATACATACGATTTTTCAATCAAGAATGTAATAAAAAAGACTTTATTTATGAACATATAGTGATTGTCCGATAATTGATTTTTAAATAAAAACACGTTGAACAAAAAGGGCAGATAAAACTTTTTAACATTTTGAATCTTCCGATTGTACTTGCTCCAGTTCGTCGCCTTCTTCGTGTAAGTCGTCTTGGCAGGGAGAACAATTTGCACAACTGTTGCCACTACATGCGGAGCATGCCATAACAAAAAGACCAGATTCTCTACACCCACATGCTGATCCGCAACCTTTCTTGCAGCTACAGAATATCATGATAAGTATGTCGTCTGATGCGGATCGTTGACTCATTGGTACTAAATTACCATTGACTTTCTTCCAACCCCAGCTCTCTGCATGTAAATGCTTACCCATCCACGTTTGCATCTGCAAATACACTATTCTACAGTGCTGCTCCAAGGCATCTTCTGTGGGTGGTAATGAAGACAGCTTCACACTGTTTATTTTTCCGGAAGTACCTTTCACGAAAAAGTGATACCGAAATGATTATTATTTATTTTATATTTAAGTCAGCTACATTGTAAATAAAGAACACCACGACGTGCACGTTAATTTTAGGAGGCGATAAAATGTGCGGCAAAGTACAGCCATTTTTTTTTAAAATATTGATTTAATCAAATACATGAATTTCACACTATTGTTTATCAACTTAAACACGCCATAGTAGTCACCATTTATGCTTGTGTAATATTTAATAGAATTATTAGTTGTGGCAAACTTAATTTTTTATTTAAAACCTTCGCAATTATCCAAAAATCGCGTTTTTACTGATTTTTCGCATTTTTTACTGTTTAATTGTTATTACGTTAAAAAAAAATAAAATAAAACCAAGAAATATTTTTCAAGATTAGTATCTTAGCTAACAACACCTCTATGCATTCAAATAAAAATAAAATTTTTTTTCAAGTTATTACACTTTTAATAGTGTTAAATTTTCGAATTTTTTTTCTTCTGAAACGGATAGTTAGACTTATTCGTAAAAAATTAATATAAAAACGCGTATGTATCATAAAATAAATCATTGGGCTTTTAGTACACATCTTTACCTTCAAATTGATCACTTATAAAATGCCGATATCACGATATTAAGCTTTTATATTAACGATTGAAATTTGGTGTCAACAGCGGAAAACGTCTTTTTTCGGAAAAGTACTAAGTTTAAAGGTCTGGATTTCCTAAAATAAATTTAAAAAATTTTTTTTGGCTGAATACATATTTTACATAATAATCCATTTAAATGTGCTATCTAAGTATTTTTTTTTTTAATAAATTAATTATTTTACAATGATTTTTACTAAATAATTGTTAATTCATGCAATGGTCCGCTTTCAAGCTACATATGTAATAATTAAAGTACTTAAAAAATTATTTAAAAACATGTAATACTTCGAGGAAATGATACTTTTTCATCTCCAATTGGTTTCATATCATTTGCTTTTTTCAATTAAAAGTTATAGCCACTTACGTACAGCGCGCGCGCGCTACCGCAAGCCTATTCCAGCGTCAGCGGGCGGTCGGCGCAGCGTCACTTGAGACCTTAGTTAACCTACTCACTCCAATTTAATGCGCAAATACATGCCATATATGTTTCTTTCGTAAAATTTCTTCGTTCTCCGTTCTTTCGAATGGTGCTATCAGTTTTTTCGTACAAATAAAATTTAAAAAGTTATTCGCAAAAAACCGTATTTTTGCACTTAAATTGTTAAATAAAAATAGGACGCGTACACTTTTTTGCGGTAGATTTTCTCTACGTTATTCTAGCATACTTGAAGAATGTTGTTCACCAAAGTCTACCTGGTTACAAATTTTTCCGAAGTGAAAATCTTCGTTTATTCCACTATAATCACAGGCCCACAAAAAGAAGAAAAAGTCTTGTAGTTGAAAGGTGAGGTACCATACCGTATATTTTCTGGTGTGCTGAAAACGAATCCGAACTCAGACCACTATTTTTTTGTAAGACGCGAAAATAACCTAAAAACTCATAATTTAGGTTATTTTCGCGATTTACTAAAAATTTGTGGGTGATGGTGCTAAGTGGACACCTGATTCGCATTCACCACGTCGAAATACATGTACATAGGGGGTTGCCCAATGGAGTCCCAGAAACAGATTTTTTTTGTGTGTGCCTGTGTGATATATCAGTATCACCGGATCCTCCGCCATTATCTAGAAAACCACGTATGCAAATCTATTTTACACAGACACACACAAAAAAGTGACAAGTGGTCTATTTCTGGGACTCCATTGCGTAATTCTTATGTTTTTCGACATGCTGAATATAAATCAGGCATCCGTATAGTTCCATCACTCAATAATTGTTAGTAAATCACGAAAATAATCTATATTATGAGTCTCTTTTAAGTTATTTTCGCGACTTACAAAAAAATGGTAGGTGATGAGTCAATTCTGACTTAGGATTCGTTTTCAGCACACCAAAAAACATACCTGGTACCTCACCTTTCAACTATAAGAGTTTTTTATGTGGGTCTCTGAATTAGTTTCAATTTGAATTTAATTGCTTTAATAAAGAACTGTGCGTCTGAAGAAACCGTTTTTATGTAGAATTGACTAGGCTAACCAGAAAAAATATTCCCATAAGTACTCCGTTTAAAAGCCCTTAGCCAGATACGTATTCGTTGGAAAAACATATTCAACATTCGTTGATTTTGAGTGATATATGTTATTTTTATAAGCTTGTGTGGTAAATATGTTAGTTAGAAATGACTGATGCAGGTTTTTCAAAAGGACAATCAGAGAATTTACCTAGCTTAGATATATTTATGGTGGCTTCATACATTAAAAACACTGAGAGTTAGAAATAAACATAGTATTTAAAGAAATTAAAGTTTATACAATGGTAAAATAAAATAAGCTTTGACACTGACCTGTAACCTGTAATATAATATCTTATCTAAAAATTCAATTCTTGGATCTTTGGCTGTACTTAATATACATTAAAATGATCTTCACATACATAAATGGCGTTGTTCCTTTCAGAAATATCCCCTATATTATTTCTTCTGCATGCTAGCCATTTTGGTCGGCGATTTTTATCTTTAGGCACGCGAATAAACATTGTATTTGCTGATTTAATAGTTGTATTATTATACAGTGACACTATACAGTGTTTATAATAAGTATTTTCCATTTCTCAACACAACAGAATCATAATCTGAACAAAATCTTCAAAATACTTGAATTCACAACACAACATTTTCACACAAGCAAACGTAGTTTTCTCGAAGTGACGTCACAGTGTTTTTCGCGAGGATCTCAACTTTAATTATTTATTGCAAAGTAAGTACTGCGATTTAAGAGCTGATATTCGGTGTGGCGTGTTTTTATACATAAACACACACTTTAATGAGATAAAATAAAAAATGGGCAAGTTCCCCATTATAAAAGGCTTTGGAAATTAAAAAGCTCTGCTTAAGGAGTATTGACCCTGAAACCTGAAATATTAGCACGTCATTTAGGAACATCCTGTATGTCGGGTGAGTTCATAAATTTTTTGTGTCCACCATCTCACAAAAAAAATCTGAACTGATGACTAAAAATATCATTTTATATGTTTTTTTTGGTGTGCCGAATTCAAATCTGATGATAAAAAAGTCAACAAAATTTTTCCTGCTGTCAATTTATCCTCAAATATCGTATTACTTGAGGATATTTAATTTATTTTACTTTTTATTAGTTTTAGTTCCCATGACCACCTCGCTCCTCCATCATCAGACCCTCCTGGTCACAATATGTAATCAAAGCCACACAGCTAAAATACTGTAGCAAAAATTAAATTTATTAGTACATTAGTAGCAATTTTATTTAAATTTAAGTAAATGGTGAATGCGCCAGGATAATGGTAGCAGAGTCCAAATATAAAATATAGTTTACAAAACTAAAAGAACACGATTTTTGGTACCATATTATTGCATTGTTTCCAGAATTGCAAAGTTTCAAATCGATACGACAATTAGAAGTGGATGAAAAGTGAGTTGTAAGATTTACAGGTCAAGCTAATAGAAGCCTATTAAAAATATGCTCTCTGAGACTTTTTTAAAGTAAATTCTGCTCTATAAAGAAGCTGATATGCATATTTGTCGTATCTATTACCGTTCACGCTAGTTAGAGAGGTGTCCAACAATCAAGGATTATAATATTATGCATGTATAAAAATAAGATTAGAAGTAACTAGGACGTTAGCCTTATCGCGCTACGTAAGCGGTGAAAGGTCAAAAATCATTATCCTCGACATTTCAAAAAAATTTTTCTAATTGTTTATAGAAATTGGGAGGCTTTAAATGATAGATAGTATTCGCAATGAGCTGAATCAAATGGCACTATGAATACAATAGGAAACCCTGTATTATACAGAATTTTACATTTTGCTGCAAGAGTAAATTCTTAGGCGTTGTTCTGGACGCAGATCTATCCTGGAAATCCCAAATTGATATAGTATGCAAGAAATTAAACCGGGCTTATTTTGCAGTTATACAACTAAAAAATATCTTTGATCTTAAGGCAGTACTAAATACTTATTATTCACTTGCATACTCTCATATAAGTTTGAAAGAGACAGAGTTTTTATTTGCCAAAAAAACTCATACGTTTATATTTAACTTAAAACCAGGGGAAAGCTGTAAACACAGTTTCAAGTCAAATAAATTACTTACAACTCTATCAATTTTTATTTATAAATTCTTATGTTTCGTAAAAAAACCTTTTTGATAAAGTTTCATCTCGCCATAATTATATCACGAGAAGCAGTAACCTCCTAATACCATCGCATAATTATACATTATTTGAAAAATCACCATTCTACTGGTGTATTAAATTGTATAATTCTTTACCTCTTGATTTAAAAATTATTAACAATTTTAATTCATACAAACTTAAAGTTAAAAATATGTTATCAGACGGTGCATTTTATAGCGTTGATGCCTTCCTTAATAGATAAATTTATATTTACTGGTGTTCTTTATATTTTGTGTATTTGTACTTTTATGTTTTACATATGTAGACTATTTACAATGCGTCTAGGTATATTTATACTTTTATCTATTTATTCAATTTTTTTTCCTCAATGTATTATTGGTACTTACGTTATTGACGTATTAAATACATGTTTTTGTAAAATTGACTTATCCTATATCATGCATAATGACCTAAAGGATTAATAAAGTATTATATATATACTATATTGTAATAAAAAATGAAAAAATTAGCAAATGTGATTATTGGATAATACTGCTCTATTTTTTATTAAATTTTATATCGAAATGGCTTAGTTGAAAGTAGCTTATACAAAATATTTTTTTAAATTTGCGCATAGCTTAAAAAACAAGCATTAATTTGATATAAACCAAATGTTATTCCTTCACTTTTCCCTCTGCTACTTATCTTTGAAGGTTCTATATTTTTTTATGTTTTATATGAACTGCAAATGAAAAATGATTGTTGAAGGTACAGGGTTGTTCATTATATTTAGGCCATCCTTTATTGTCGTTATTATTGGAGATAGAAAAGAAAGTTTCAGACGAAAGTTGTAGGGCTGTAACTGAACCCCTTTAATAAGTTGATTAAAGCACAGTGGCGTGCAGAAATTGAAGGGTGCAGGAAGCAATAATATTTGTTTTAATGTTGAATTTTTGAATTAATCTTTTTTTCTGATTTTAAAAATATGATATATCTTTAACCGTTTTCGAGTTATTGAACATTGAAAATCGTATATAAGCTATTTATTATACGAACGGAAATTCCAATTATTTAAGTAGTCTATGAAAATAACAAGTTTCTGTTATTAAATCCGTCAGCGTTTCATATACTACTTTAATAATTGTAATATCCGTTGGTACAATAAATAATAGCATAAATGCGATTTTCAATGTTCAATAACTCGAAAACGGTTGAAGATAGGACTATCATATGTCACGTTTTTGAAATTAAAAAAAAAAGAATAATTCAAAAATTCAACAATGCACAGGGCGTTCCATTAAAAAAAATATGATTGCTTCTTGAGCACCTCAATTTCTGCAAGTCACTGTGCTTCCATCAACTTATTAAAGGGGTTCAGTTACAGCCCTACAACTTTCGTCCGAAGCTTTTTTTTTATCTCTAATAATAACGATAATAAAGGGTGGACTAAATATAATGAATAACCCTGTACATACAAAACATACATAATAATATAACTCTGTTGAGTTATATTATCAAATTTCTTTAAAATTGTTGGAATAAATTCTGACGGGCTATTTACATCCGACAAGTTCAAATAATAAAATATGCAACTAGAGGTTAACTAAATACGATCAATTTCAGTTAATGGTCATTGAACTGGCCGTTTAATGTATTTTCTTCCAAATTCATCGTGTAAGTTTTCCGCATTAAAAACTATTTTATGTTTTAATGATAGTAGCTACTATTCTTTGAATAATTATTTATATACAAATTTTATAAACCGGAAGCAACTTAACATACAGTAAAATACCGTAAATTTAAAACTATTAATAACAATCATGCGCTAGAATAAAGTGATACCATTAATCATAAATCTTTTAAGATCAGAAACTAAATACAACTTGCATATCGCTTGAGAAATGAGTCGTTATCATGTGTAATATACGTCACAGAAGGGCCGTCATATATGTAATATAACAATGTATCACATATTTACCATTTAACATTAACCTTATACATAATTTGTGTAACAATTTCTACGAGACATAAGTCAAACAAACAAATACAAAAACCAAAGTTTAGTAGGTATTTAAAAACAAATCTATATATTTTTCTCTATTCTTATTGGGATGCTCTGCCACATGTATTCTTCTAAACAATGTCTGAAATCTACAAAATAATACAATTAACCAGTATTTTACTGGAAAATAACCTCTACGCCTGTGACTTTTACGTCAAAGGATTAGTTAGAGGGTGGTTTTTGACAAATAATGAATAAAAACAAAAATATAAAAATTACGTATTTTGCTGACGTTTCGGAAAACGAATCTGTTTCCTTTCTCAAAGCGTATTATAATGTTTGTGGGCTGTGTATATTAAATACACAGCTTTAAGAATATATTTGTTATATTCAGTATCCATAGATACTTACTGCTTACACAGAACTGCTGACATATCTAATTGGTAGTTTTATTTTAAACAATGTTGAGTTTGTTAAGTTCTTCTTTTAACATCGGCAACCAGGTTGTGCAAACATCTACGGAACAATTCGACACGCATTTTTCCTCATTCAATAGTATTATAGCCGCTTCTTTAATTTTTCTTTTCTTGCTTTCTGCCTCTTTTATTAAAATTTTTGCCGAGTCCCAGTTTATTCTATGTCCGTTCTCCCAAGCGTGTTCGCAAATCTTCGATTTCTGAATCTCATTTTTTCTAATGTAACCCTTGTGCTCACCCAATCTAACACTGAAAGGTCTGGATGTTTATTACACTCACATGGAATGCTATAAATGCAGTTTTTTGAATTTTGCTCATGATTTAGCGGTTTTGTTTTTGTTAAAATAGATCTCAATGTATTGCCCGTTTGAAATATCGTCCTAATATCAAATCTATTGCCTATACGGTGTGGCTTTTCAGATAATCCGTGTACATAAGGAATTAACGTCGTGTACCGTTGTTCAGGTTTTTGTCGTACATGATTATTATTTTCTGAAGCTTTTGTTGATAGAACTTTCACATATATAGAAAATAATAATCATGTACGACAAAAACCTGAACAACGGTACACGACGTTAATTCCTTATGTACACGCATTATCTGAAAAGCTACACCGTATAGGCAATATATTTGATATTAGGACGATATTTCAAACGGGCAATACATTGAGATCTATTTTAACAAAAACAAAACCGCTAAATCATGAGCAAAATTCAAAAAACTGCATTTATAGCATTCCGTGTGAGTGTAATAAACATTATGTGGGTGAGTCATCCAGACCTTTCAGTGTTAGATTGAGTGAGCACAAGGGTTACATTAGAAAAAATGAGATTCAGAAATCTAGGATTTGCGAACACGCTTGGGAGAACGGATATAGAATAAACTGGGACTCGGCAAAAATTTTAACAAAAGAGGCAGATAGCAAGAAAAGAAAAATTAAAGAAGCGGCTATAATACTATTGAATGAGGATAAATGCGTGTCGAATTGTTCCGTAGATGTTTGCACAACCTGGCTGCCGATGTTAAAAGAAGAACTTAACAAACTCAACATTGTTTAAAATAAAACTATCAATTAGATATATCAACAGTTCCGTGTAAGCAGTAAGTATCTATGGATACTGAATATAACAAATATATTCTTAAAGCTGTGTATTTAATATACACAGCCCACAAACATTATAATACGCTTTGAGAAAGGAAACAGATTCGTTTTCCGAAACGTCAGCAAAATACGTAATTTTTATATTTTTGTTTTTATTCATTATTTGTCAAAAACCACCCTCTAACTGATCCTTTGACGTAAAAGTCACAGGCGTAGAGGTTATTTTCCAGTAAAATACTGGTTAATTGTATTATTTTGTAGATTTCAGACATTGTTTAGAAGAATACATGTGGCAGAGCATCCCAATAAGAATAGAGAAAAATTAAGAAAATTCCACAACCAACTTTTAGACAAATCTAAATATTGTTAGATGTTTATACTCCCAATGGAGATCTCCTCTAAGTTCCAATTATAAAGACAACAGAAAGATAAGCCGGTTTGGTTAGTTTGACAGTCGGCCCAAAGATGGCGCGTGGTGTCAGAGTCTGGAAGTAATCAAGAGCCTACTAGAAACATAGAAAGTGATGACATCATTACAGACTAATCTGGAACTCTCATCTTTGGGTATATACAGGCATGGAAAAGCTGAAAGTGACAGTTTAGTTTTGATAGTAAGATCGAAAAGGTAAAGTGATCAAGTGACTAAAGTAGTGACTTATAGTACTTAGTGGAATATTAGGAAAGTAATTAATTGTTGTAATTATAATAATTAGTATTATTATTAGTAAGTTAATAAATTAGTGTTTAGTGTTACCCTGGTGTTATAATTTCCGGATCCACGATACAGGGTGTTTACAAAAGAGGTGTAAACATGTAACAATATGTAAAACACAAGCCGTTTTATTTTTCCAGCTTCGCCAGGAGCTTCGACTGTACCTAGCCGATAGCGTATATTGCTAGCAAGTTCCCTCAGTTAATATACACTACCTGTATGCGGTGTCTCGAGATCGATGAATAGACAGACGAGGGTCAATTGGCCCTGACACCTCTCGACTTTTTTATGAGGTTATTTAAAGGACTGTATTCATAATAATGGTGCAAATAATTTGGAGGATCTAAAGGATAGAATACGAACGAGGATTAGTCGAATACATTAAACAACATTCAATAACTGTTTACGAAATTTTGAACAGCGATTTCCACATACCAAGGATAATGGAACATAATTTGAACATCTTATTAGATAATTTGTTATTCCTTCTCAGTAATAAAGTTTTTACCATTTTTTAAATTTCATTCCGTGCATTTGTGAGGTTGCCTTTATTTCAGAGGAGTTAGATTTTCTTTTTGTCCTGTTGACTATAGACTATTAAAATATCTTTCTTTGGAGCTATCACAAAGTTGGTGTTTAAAAAAATAAGTTAGGGTGTCTGGGGATGGGGTGTGTCTAACTAAAAAGTTTAATTGTCTAAAGGTTTTTTATACAATCAATATTTTAACAGTTATGGACATGCTTCATTACTTTTTACACACACTGCATATGGGTAAAAAATATAAATTTCAAATTAATGTAGTTGTTTACTTTTGGCCCAAAGTATAACTTCAATAAACAATTTCAAATCAAAATACCAGACGGAGAGGACTGGAAAAACGGTCCTGCAATATCGGCGCAAACGATCTGGTATACGGACGGCTCCAAGACAGAAGAGGGAGTCGAAGCTGGGATTTACGGGATAAGGTCGAAAACGAAAATCCCGATAAGTCTAGGAATACACGCCACCATATTTCAGGCTGATTTTTAGTTTTTTAAACTATAATTTATTTTACTGTTTATTAGTTTTAGTTCCCATGACCACCTTCTTTCTCCATCATCAGACCCTCCTGGTCACAATATGTAATCAAAGCCATACAGCTAAAATATTGTAGCAAAAATTAAATTATTAGTACAGTAGTAGCAATTTATTTAAATTTAAGAAAATGGTGAATGCGCCAGGATAATGGTAGCAGAGTCCAAATATAAAATTATAGTTTACAAAACTAAAAAAACACGATTTTTGGTACCATATTATTGTATTGTTTCCAGAATTGCAAAGTTTCAAATCGATACGATAATTAGAAGTGGATGAAAAGTGAGTTGTAAGATTTACAGGTCAAGTTAATAGAAGTCTATTAAAAATATGCTCTCTGAGACTTTTTTAAAGCAAATTTTGCTCTATAAAGAAGCTGACATGCATTTTTGTCGTATTTATTACCGTTCACGCTAGTTAGGGAGATGCCCAACAATCAAGGATTATAATGTTATGCATGTATAAAAATAAGATTAGAAGTAACTAGGACGTTAGCCTTATCTCGCTACGTAAGCGGTGAAAGGTCAAAAAACATTATCCTCGACATTTCAAAAAATTTTTTCCAATTGTTTATAGAAATTGGGAGGCTTTAAATGATAGCTAGTATTCACAATAAGCTGAATCGAATGGCACTAGGAATACAATAGGAAACCCTGTATTATACAGAATTTTACATTTTGCTGCAAGCGTAAATTTTTAGGTGTTGTTTTACGCCACCATATTTCAGGCTGAAGTGGCCGCTATACAGTGGTGTGCAAAGGAAATAATGAGGCAAGAAACCGTAAACCAGTCAATCGCCATTTCTTCCGATAGCCAAGCAGCGCTAAAGGCACTCGATTCCATGCAGGTCGATTCAAGACTAGTATTGGATTGTATAAATGCCCTTACGGACCTAGTCAGAACAAAGTGACCGTGGCATGGGTACAGGGGCGGCCCTAGGGCGGTGCGAGCGGTGCGGCCGCACCGGGCGCCTTCTTGGGGAGGCGCCGAAAATGCAATGATGGTTTGTCTGCGTAAAAAATAAAACCCAAGAACCTGAATATCACTTAACTTTACAACTTCCATTTCCGTGGAAAGATCTATATTCATTTGTTTCAGTTTTTAATTAATTTACGATGTAAATTTGACGTATGCCTGTTTTTTTTGAGATTTCTCCCCTTTCCTCAAAAATTTATTCGAACTAAAAAAAATTGTTTTTTCGGATTTCTCCCCTCGCTCTTCAAAAAATTCTTTCGGATTTTACCCCCCCGCTCTTCAAACAATCAATTTTTTTGGATGTAAAAAATGTATGTTATCTTCGGTCTCTATGTACAGCCTAATCACGAATAAGCGATTGCATATTGAGGGGGCGCCACAATGATATCTCGCACCACCTGAAAAATTTGCAAAGGCCGCCCCTGCATGGGTACCAGGACACGAGGGACACAGGGGAAATGAGACGGCTGATGAACTGGCCCGAGAAGGCGCATCTAAGGCCCTAGTAGGACCTGAACCCTTTGCGGTGGGGCTAAGCGACGCATACGAACATCCATTAATGAATGGGTACAAAATAAATCTCTAGAGAGGTGGAAGAATTTCCCACGACAGAAACAGACCAAAAAGTTCATTAAGGAACAATCGGCCAAATTCACGGAAGACCTACTAGGCCAAAATAGGAAGGTGGTAGGTCTTCTAACTGGACACTGTAGACTTAATAGACATATGAGTCTAATTGGCCTGGCAGAGGATGCAACATGAAGATTCAGTATATGTGCTGTGTCATTGCGAAGGTTCCAGAACTGAGATTCCAACTACTTGGCGCAGAGAAACCAAGGGTAGATAGCTTTACCACGGAGCCCTTATCAAGGCTATGGAGTCTGATACAAAAGACAAAGCTGGATAAGGAGCTTCAAGTAAAATTAGACAAGGAATGCCACAATAGATCCACAGGGGTCACGATGGTCAAGGCCAATCAGCCAACTCCTTTTCAAAATCTAGTCTAATCTTACTTTTGGCTGCAATGCAAGTTAATTTTGTTGTTCTGTTCTATTAACTTTTGAGATCAATTTTCGTCTTATATTTTAATAAAAATAAACATTTCTTGTTATATGTATAAGTACTGTGTGTAGCACCCAAATTGGTTGCAATCGATAGAGTACTGTAGAAGTTCTGGGCAGAAACCTTCTTCTAATATTAACTTTCAAGACCCCTACTACGAAAATAGACACTCCAGAAGTTTTGCCCCATATTCCTGGGACACCTTGTATAGTGCTACAGGATAGGGGGAATAGAGCCAATTTAATTCAATTCAATAATAACACAGGGACACAAAATAAAAAAAGTGATACTCCATTGGGTAACCCATATAAATTTCGACGTACTGAACATGAATCAGGTGTCCGTTTAGCTCCATTGGCCACCATTTTTTTGTATATCGTGAGAATAACCTAAATTATGAGTTTTTTTAGGTTATTTTCGGGACTTGCAAGAAGGTGGTGGCCAATGGAGCTAAACAGATTCGTGTTTAGCACGTCGAAATACATATATGGGTTACCTAATGGAGTACCAGAAAAAGGCCACTATTTTTATTCTGTGTGCCTGTGTAATTTATACCACAAGTGTATAAAGTGGTACTTTCTTCACCAATGGGATTGCACCCACCTACGGCTCGTGCATCAGTCCCATAAGTGAAGGAAAGGCCCTTTAGATATGTGTCATACAAAATTTTTTCTGCGACAGTCCCCAGTTTTAATATTTAGACAAATAAATTTCAAAATTAGCTTAAACGTCAATAGACAAATTCAAAGTTCTTCCTAAAGCGAAGATTGTGAGACAACTTCAATTGTTTTCGATGCACTAATGAATCTGGCTAAACACAACGGTGAAATCATGTTACTTTTTTACCAACTTTTACTTTATTTCACTACTCCATAAACATATGTTTTACGCACTAAAAATGATGAATAAAATTAAATTACAAATTAAAAAAAAACCGACACAAAAATATCGACTAAATAACTAATACAAAAAAAAATAAATCAACACAACTTTAAAAATTATGAAATAATTTTGATTCCATATACGAACTCTTATGATTTATTTAAATCCAGCTTTCATTTTCTTTATGTCCTCGAGATTTGCTTTCTTATACGCATGAATATATCGGGAGCTGCTGTTTTGAATATAACTATTTAGTAGTTCGTCTTTACAGCAACCCCCGACATATTCATGCGTATAAGAAAGCAAATCTCGAGGACATAAAGAAAATGTAAGCTGGATTTAAATAAATCATAGGAGTTCGTATATGGAATCAAAATTACTTCATAATTTGTGTTAATTTATTGTTGTGTTAATTTATTTTTTTTATATTAGTTATTTAATCGATATTTTTGTGTCGGGTTTTTTTTTTAAATTTGTAATTTAATTTAATTTTATACTTTTTAAACTAAAGATATACATACAACATAGCGTATTATTATATCACGAGTCCCACACAAAACTTTTTAACCTTTAAGCCGATGCGGTCCAATTTTGTATTCTATTAGTCGCACACCGTCTACAAGACCGGTTCTATTATAAATGTATTTATATCTTATATTTAATTTTAATAAAAACTACATCAAAATCGGATCTCCCGTTGAAGAGATATAAAGCCACAGACAGACAGACAGACAGACAGACAGACAGACAGACAGACAGACAGACAGACAGACAGACAGACAGACAGACAGACAGACAGGCAGGCAGGCGGGCAGGCAGGCGTTAAAAAATTGAAAATTTTTAAAAACCCCCGATCAATGTATCTAATCGTACCAGTTTCATATGACCGAATCAAAATGAGGCCGAAATCATATTCGGCTACCATAATTGTCTGCACATTTTCAATTTTACTTCAATTGGACAATTTCTAGAGAAGTTCAACATGGCGAATTCAAAATGACGACCAATCATCAAAATCTAATATGGCCTAAAACCTCCTCGACAAAATACTCTTTCAAATAAAAAAAAGTGCATCAAAATCGAATCACCCGTTGAAGAGATATGAAGCCACAGACAGACAGACAGACAAACATACAAACATACGCGTCAAACTTATAATAACCCTCTTTTTGGGTCGGGGGTTAAAAATTAACTTACTTCAAACTTTTGGTTATTTTTTGGTGGTGCGTTAATTTCTTGGAGAAGTGTATATTCATTGCGTCGTTCCTATCCGATATAAAACTTAGTTTAAACCGAATCCTTCACCATTTCTTAGAATCCAACGTATGAGCGAATACCCTGTGCGATCAAATTATAGTGTTAAAACTAAAAAATTTTGTCCGCCATCTTGGGGAGTCCGCCATATTGAATTTGGAATGACGTCACTTAGCTAACCATGTATTATCATCCAAACTAAACGTGTATGCAAAATTTCAGCTCAATCGGTTGGGGATAAATGTTTTAAAATTCAGTTGCGTCCGCCATATTGAATTTAGTGTGACGTCATTTAATTTCATATTCTTCTCAGCAAACCCTTTCATTTGATACCCATATCATGGGGGTGCATGAAAAATAACTGGTCCGCCATATTGGATTTGGAATGACGTCACTTAGCTATCCATGCATTGTTATCCAAACTATATGTATATGCAAAATTTCAGCTCAATCGGTTGGGGATAACTATTTTAAAATTCAGTTGTAAGATTTGACCCACAAGGCAAGTTAAATAAAAGCTTGTAATCAAGATGGCGACCAAACATCAAAATCTAATATGGCAAAAACCTTCTCGACAAAATACTCTTTCAAGTAAAAAAAAGTGCATCAAAATCGGATCACTCGTTGAAGAGATATAAGGTCACAGACAGACAGACATACAAACATATGCGTCAAACTTATAACACTCCTCTTTTGGGGTCGGGGGTTAAAAAAGTACAGTTTTTTTAATAGTCGCAGAAAAAAGTATTTTATTTCAAATTAAACATAAAAATCGCATCGGCATCTGTATCATTATCACCGCATTCACCTGTCAAAGTTTATCATAAGTTAATAAGTCACTCCGTATACACAAAACCCACATTTTTTTTCGTCCAACTAAAAAGTTTAACCCAACTTATGTAGTTAGGAAGAAACTGAAAGTTAGCAAAAGGGAATTAATTACCTAAGTTCTGAAATTTTAATCTAAATCCTGCGGTGCCTAATAACATAAAGACCTTTGATGTGTAACTCTAAAAGGACAGAAGTGCCGAACTAGTTTAATACAGAATTAATTAATAACTGCATGTGGTCGTCCACATTCCAACTACTAGATATCTCCTCAACTAAACTCATTCAACTAAAATCTGAAGTGCCTATTGTACCTTTAAAGTTGGAAAGATATATGGCATTCGACGCGACATGACAGTTAGATTCTATTTTCGGTGATGAAGAACTTTTTATTTAACTTGTGTCTTAACAACTAGTACACATGCCATTGTCCGGAGTCTTATTGGTTACATTTTTTGTTTGTTGAAAAGCAAATAAGACATATCGCCGATATCGTCTTCAAGTTTCTTAAGAACCATTGTAGCAAGAAAAATAAATGGGATTGAGCGGTGCTTTTTATTTGTGTTCGTATACAACTTGCCGAATGCAAATAGTTACTTGATAATTTTACTCTGACATAAGGCAGTAAGATATAATAAATAAAATAGTACAGTAATTAAAGGTTTGAATTTAGAAATATTGCCATATTAATTAAATCCTATGTATTTATTAATGTTGGACACGAATTAGATGTTAAAAAGGGGCACTCCGCTTTCCAAAGGGCAATAGAGGACTAGAAAAAGCCAATTTTTAATCTTTTATTGCTCGAAGGAGTACTGTTTCTTGAGACTAGCCTAACCTGACCTAACTATTGTAAACCCAAGCATGCGGTAAAACTTTGGGAGGGCTTTAACCGTTCGTAAGGGTCCTATCAAGTTTTTACCTCTTCTGTTGTCAGCCCCAAACCTTGGTTGACACTAGTTAGATCAGGTTAGGCTAGTTTTAAAAAACACTATACCTTCGAGCAATAAACGATTAATATTTGGCTCTTCTTAGCCCTTTATTGCCCTTTGGAGAGCGGAGTGCACTTTTTTAACATCGGATTCGTGTTCAACATTCAGAAATACTTAGGAAAGCACACCTCTCACTTCTTTCTTCGATAAAATTGAGCTTTTGCTCCTTTTTGCCCTTTATTGTACTTTGGAGGGCAGCGTGTCCTTCTTTAACATCGGATTCTTATTCAACATTAAAAAATACATAGGAAAACACACCTCGCACTTCTTTCTTCATTAAAATTGAGTTTTTGCCTTTTTTGTCCTTCATTGCCCTTTGGAGGGAAGTGTTCTTTTTTTAACATTAAAAATACATAGGAAAACATATCTCGTACTTCTCCTTTCAATGTCCTTTAGAGAGCAAAGCGCACTTATTTGAGGACGGACCCACACAGCACAGAATATTTTCAGAATATTCTCATTAAGTGACAATATTCTGTAGACAGAATATTTATCTGAAATATTCCTAGAACCTTCATAAATATTTTTATCTAGTTTGGAATATTCATGAAATATTTTTGATCAAATATTTCTGTAATATTTTAAAAGAACGTTCGTGGTACGTTCCACAAAAAATATTGTACTGCAAAATTTTGATGCGATACCTATATAACAGTGGTTACTATTTTTAACTATTATTATAATTATTTTGGTACACTAAATACAAATAATTATTTAAGTACCTATTTGTTTCTCAGAAATAATGAAATCTTAATTTATGTCTTTTTTTTTTTTGTAAAACTTCTACGACTAAAAGGATCATGAACAACTACGAAAAGAATAATGCATGACTAATACACTACTAATTATATCCAAAATAATTCATATTCGAAAGAGTTTGCAAAAATTCGACAGTTTATTTGTGCAGTTATCGAGCTCTTTTAATAATAAAATTAGATTAAAATGTATTAAAAAGCAAAATCTAACCGTTGCGTGTTCCAACTATAAAGTCTTTAAATAAAGAATCTTAGAGGGGTTAGTGGTCGAGTGAGTTAAGGCGTTGTTCGAATTCTTGAACATAAATTTATGCGCCTCATCTCTGGTTTGGACAGGTACACCTCCCTCAGAGATCTATACGCAAATTGCCACGACATAACTCCACTAGCGGACTACGTCCAAGAAATTTCACAAAAATTCTATCAATTCAAACTGGGCGATAGTCCGCTAACCCGCAACATAACTCGAATCAGACAGCATAATGCAATACTTTTCGATATCAGACACCCTCTACCATACCAGGCGTTGCCTATTTTCCGGCAACTCCCTTAGCCAAACTTTTTTCTACCATAACTTATCTCTACCCTACTCTTTACCTTTCCTCAACTTTGCAACTCTACAACCTCCTCTTTTTTATCTTTGTTCAATTTCGTTCTTGTCCTTTTTGTTCTTTTGTCCATTTTGTTTCTAAATTCCGTCTGGCCCAAAAATTCCACCACTTTTATCCACCACACTTTCCTGGCAGGAAGACCAGGGTGGAATTGCTTCGAACGGGTTTTTTCGTTGAGTTCTGTCTTCCCGTGTCAGCAATCAAAATTCCAAAGTGTTCGTCTGTGCGCGAAATCGCTAGTTTTTTAAGTGCTAATTTTAATTATTTTTTAAGTTTTTTTGTGTACGATTATTGATCCACATTGTTAATTTTAAGCTTTATTCGTAGGCAGGAGTTTTAACCTTTTACATTCAGCTTTAGCCAAACTGGACCTGCCCCGCCCAGCCCGACACCCACCACGACGCTGCGGGTCGTGGTTGTCTGGCTGGCTCCGGGAGGCACATACATGTACCTCTAATTTTAATAAACTTGTTATTGCTTGCTTGCGTTGTCCTACAAGTCACGAGGTCGGCGGTTCGACCTCTGCTCAGTCCGTTTCTTTTTTTTTTGTTAAAACAATTGCGAAAAAAGTTTATGTTTTTTTTTAAGGGTAATAATTGCTAATAAAACCGATATACGAATATATTTTTTCCAATTTTAGGTCTGTTTTATACCATTAAATATTCTATTTATGTTGTAGATGACGATATTATACCTTTACCGTTTTTTCTCCAACACGTTTCCCAGGTTTGTATAAATACCTCAACTTAAAACTTTAATTCTTAAAATAGTTGACTCCTAACTTCCCCCCCTCCCTACCGCTCATCAAATTTGAGATGAGGAAAATTTTTTTTTCGGATTTGTCCCTTCCTGCTCTTCAATTTCGAGATCTGGGGAAAATATTTTTTTTTTAACGAACCGCCACTGAATTAATATAATAATTACATTGTTCATCAACTACTCGTACTTCTCAGGTGACACTGATGACAGTTTAATTAAATTAAATAAGTTCTTCTTAATAATTATAAATAAATAAAAATTCTAGTAACTCGAAAAATTCAGGTTTGGGAACACGAACCTGAAAGATTTTCATATACTTTAAATAAGGCTAAAAATTCAATATCACATAATAAAGACTTCATACACATCACCATAAATACTGCTTTTAGCATCCGAAATAATGGTCACTAAGATAGCTCAGTTGGTAGAAGTCAATACGGACAACGGAGACATGCAGGTTCGATCCCTACCCACCGCAATTGGTAAAGGTAAGTAAAAATGAATTTAATAACTTAATAAACATTATAATTTGCAAGCAACCCTTGTGAGAAAAAATTGGAGTGATGGTAAACAATATTAGATACGTTAATGTAAATAAAATATGTGGATGGCTCACAAACAAATTCATAGGACAATACTTATTTATGCATTAATTACTTCATTTTTATCAACTAGACTACTACTAACTAGTCACGTCATTTCCACGTGCCTTTGCTACCTGGGAAAACATACCTGAGATGTTCTAGGAACATTTAAAAGACTCCAGTTTGTAATGTGCGTGGCACATTCTATGGTAATGATTTTCATGTTGTGAGAACATTCTCAGAATATTGAAACATTCAGAGCAAACAGTCTGTGCACATTCTTAGAATATTTCTGTGCTGTGTGGGGATAGGTGATCGTCGCCCAAAAATACATAGGAAATGGTAATTTTTATTATGTTTGGCAAAAAACGGCATTTTGACAATAAAAACCGGGATTTACTCGAAATCTACGCACTAGAAAGTTTTTTAAATTAAGAATTCGGTTTCAGCACACAAAAATCCTTAAGGCATGATAGGTATCAGAACATTTTTTGTTCTAGACCTGTGTTATTGTTATTATAAACGGAAAAATAAAAAAAATGAACAAACGCTGATAAAAAATTGTTTCTAATTTTTGCTGCTTAAACTACAGTAGACAGTTAATTGACATTTTGGCCACTACCGCGCCATACCTAACGCCAGAGTAATCACTTATATACGTATCTAGAGAAACATACATACGAGTCGACTTGAGAACCTCTTTCTTTTTTAAATTTCATTTAATATTGTCTCTCCTATTGATATGTTTCAAGCCGACATGCGACAGTCTGAAATACAAATATGGCCAAATCTTAATAGTATGGATTTCTACAGCATCCATTACTCATATATTTGTCAAAACCTAATGCGGTTGTCTTAAGCCCATGCAGTTCAATGTTTTTTAATAAAGTACTTTAAAGAAGGCCCCTTGAGAGTAGACAAAATTTAGTTGAACCTAAAACGACTTTGGAGTCGAACTCAACATTAATATTTTATTGTGTTAAGTTGAAACACCTGGAATTCTGCTTAGTTGAAGTTAACTTTTCCATAGACAGCCGGGATGCAGTGTAGGTGGGCTTCAAATTTGTTTCGTTCAGATTTTTTCTTACATTTCTGTGATAAAAGCTTGTTGTTTCATATTTCTAATGTTTTTGGCAAATAATTTACCAAAAAAATATTTGTTTTGTTTCACTTTAGAGATTCGTCAGTTCATATTATGATTTATATTTAACTTTCATGTAGCCACCCTCATTTCCCATTTATCTACAATCGAAATGTTTTGAAATTTTAGTAGCAAATATGTACTTATATGATAATTATTTTCTTGTCACCAATTTGATTTTCTTCAAAGGTGTTCATTTAAAAAATGAAAAAATTTCAATTATTAAAAAATATATATTAGCATTTTTTAAGCATAATTCTTTAACGTACTCATAAGTCCTTGTGTACCAAATCTGAAGGAAGTATCTTTAAAATAAATATACTTGTGAATGAATCTCCAAATTCATATATTCTTCACTTTAATTTTGCTAATAACTCGAAAATTATTGAAGGTAAAAATATCACCTCTAAAAAAAATTTTCTTATTGAAAATATTCGATTTCATGTCTAACAATATAACAAGTCGAACAAGCTCTACTTTTCCAGCTATGGTTAAACAAAGAGCCATTAAGGAGGAAGTTCTCAATTCGACACGTATGCATGCATGTGTCTGTTTTTTTAAATCAATCGTTACTCCGGGTTGGCAAACGATTTCGATTCGATCTTTCTCAAACTGCAATTTATGTGGTGGTCCCACAATAATTTCATCAAGCTACGTCTAGTGTGAGATGAGCAAAGATTGAGAATACTTTTTTTTTAGGCGAGAATTTGGCAAACGCGCTAGTGAGACAATAGTATATTTAACAAGTTTCAAAAACGAATCTTTTCACACGAGTGAGACAGTTCCTTAAAAGTGATGTAGTTTGAAGAGTTCAAAACTGATAGACCAAGAGCTACCAACGATTTATTTACCTCATAAGCAAAATACGGTTTGAGCCTAGGAATATGTAGAGGTTTTCTCGCAATACAATAATCGGTTTTGTCTGATGGCCGCACATCTTGCGTTATCACAGAACGGGGGGTGAAAAAACATAAAATTTTGCATTTAATTACGTCATGAGGAAAATGAGTAAAATCAACTCTGTTGAAAAGCTCTTTTACCCAGAGACGTATATATATATATATACCAAATCTGACTGAAAAGTCCCTTGCTTTCATTAAACCAGACTGACCTGAATGTGACGTAATATTTGCATTTATTTTCCTCATGAGGAAAATGGATGAAACCTTCATATTTAATTAAACTTAGGTTAGCCAAATATGAATATATCAAATCTGACTAATAAAGCTCTTGTTTAATGTCCATCAGACACATTTTTTTAAAAAATGCATTTTTTACATCGGGAAAAGAATGAAACCTTCATATTCCTTTAGCTTTAGGTTACCCAAACATGAATATATCAAATCTGATTGATAAAGCTCTCGTTTAAGGTCCATCAGACACAATTTAAAAAAACGTATTGTTTTATCTCATCAGCAAAATGATTGAACCTCTCATATTTCTTTAGGTTTAGGTTAGCCAAACACGAATACATCAAATCTGACTTATAAAGCTCTGTTTAGGTTCCATCAGACACAATTTGAAAAAAAAGTATTTTTTTACCCCATCAGCAAAATGAATGAACCTTTCATTAGCTTTAGATTAGCCAAACATAAATATAGCAAATCTGATAGATAAAGCTCATGTTTAAAGTCTATTAGACAATTTGAATAAAATTGTATTTTTACGTTATTTGTACGAATGCACAAAATCTGTTTTGCATTTGAACTTATTTACATAATGTGAGAAAGGGAAACAAAATATTGCATTATAAAACTAAAATCTTTATTAAATAATATAGTTAAGAATATATTTGTAGGTATAAGCAAGTATTAAATATTGATGTAGGCATTATTAAATAATAGTTATAAACAACTTTATTATCTATCAGATTCATCATTGCTGCCTTCGCAGTAATCAATGGCTTGTAAATCGTTAATTTCATCTTCCTCAAGATTTTCCTCATGCCCCAAATTATTCTCGATAATTTCTAGCGATTCGGGAAATTCAGGGCCATCGAACCAGTGTGGTGTATATTTGCCTTCTTCGAGTATCCATCCTGAATCTAATGGTGATCCCAAAAGTTAATCTCTAAAGGATTAGTGGCATTACACCACAGTTTGCAGACGTAGTTGGTTCGTTTTATCTGATATATAACTGCCCTGCAAGGTGGAAAGCTTTGGCCATCTGCATCTTTTATGGATTTTTTTTCTCGTGGTTTATACGTTAGTAAAAACGTTGCTGTGGTGTAATGCCACTAATCCTTTAGAGACTAACCTTCTGGAATCACCATTAGATTCAGGGTAAGAGGGTAAATATACGCCACACTGGTTCGATGATCCTGAAAACTATGTCACGTTGGATAAGATCTGTACTACAGAAAACAGATGAAGATACTTCTGTTTTTTCGGCACATAGTATCAGACACGCGTCTACTTCTGAAACCTTTCGTGCAGAAATGAATATTGAATCTAATTTTTCTGCACGTTTCTATTGTAGACCAATTATAGATAATAGTTTATATGCAAGTAAAATAGTTTTTTCTAAATAAGAAGTTATTATAAATATATTTTTAATATTAAATATACGTATTATGTCACGTTAAATATATTGTCGATTCAATCATAATAATCTAATGTTGTATTATAAAAATGTAGTCTTTCTGCTTTGTTTGATAAAAAGGAAAATAATATTGTTCTCAATAAAGGATATTACAACAGATAGAGTTTGTTGAAAAATTATACAGACTTTCAACATCTACAAAGTGGTCTATATAAGGACGTGGGTCTGAAGTATAATATAAGATTAAACGACTTACCTGTAAGGAAGTTCAATCTTTATTATACGAAAAACCATGTCCTTATATAGAGCAACCCACCCTATTGATATCCCATTTGCGCTTTGCTAATTTTTCAATTTTCAGCACTTGAATGTAATGAAATGGGTAGGGAACCATCGATGGGTTCCCGTATCTTTTAAATACAGTGCGGGTGTAACACCAGAGGCGTTACTACAAAGTGTTCTATATAAGGACGTGGTTCTTCGTATAATAAAGATTGAACTTCCTTACAGGTAAGTCGTTTAATCTTATATAATAGATGAGTAACTAAAACTACAAATGTTATACAAAGAAAACAATAAGAATAAAATTAAAATTAAACCTAAATAAAACAAAAAATAAGGCTAACATATAATTATGCATACGGCACATAAAAGAATGTAATAAAGATTTTAGTTTTATAATGCAATAATTTTTCTTCCTTTCTCACATTATGTAAATAAATTCGATTTCAAAACAGATTTTGTGCATCTGTACAAAATAACGTAAAAATACAATTTTAATCAAATTGTCTAAAAGACTTTAAACATGAGCTTTATCAGTCAGATTTGATCTATTTATGTTTGACTAATCTAAAGCTAACGAAATATAGGGTTCGGTTCATTCATTTTGCTGATGGTAAAAAAATGCTTTTTATTTTCAAATTGTGTCCGATGGACCCTAAACAAGAGCTTTATCAGTCGGATTTGATGTATTCATGTTTGGCTAACCTAAACCTAAAGAAATATGAAGGTTTTTTTCATTTTGCTGATGAGGTAAAAAATACATTTTTTTAAAATTGTGTCTGATGGACATTAAACAAGAGCTTTATCGGTCAGATTTGATATAATAATGTTTGCCTAACCTAAATATGAAGAAATATGAAGGTTTTATCTATTTTTCTCATGAGGAAAATAAATGCAAATATTTCATCACATTCAGGTCAGTCTGGTTTAATGAAAGCAAGGGACTTTTCAGTCAGATTTGGTATATATGCGTCTCTGGGTATAAGAACTTTATAACAGAGTTGATTTTACCCATTTTCCTCATGCCGTAATTAAATGCAAAATTTTATGTTTTTTCACCCCCCGTTCTGTGATAACGCAAGATGTTCGGCCATCAGACAAAACCGATTATTGTATTGCGAGACAACCTCTACATATTCCTAGGCTCAGACCGTATTTTGCTTATGAGGTAAATAAATCGTTGGTAGGTCTTGGTCTATGATGTTTATTTCTTAAATAAGTCGGTTGCTAGGAACCTGAATTGGCTAGCCTACTTTAAAAAATGTAAATAAAAGGTTATCAGTTCAGTTTTTGACAGCACTATGTGAAAAACATGACGTTTTTTAGATTTTTGCACACATCGTGTAAAAAAAGACAGTTTCGGGTCATGGTTACTGTGCGTTATTTGTCACTTTAGAAGGAAGTCGTAGAAAATAGTTATTTGTGTAACAAGTGCAAAAAGTATACATCTGTTGCACGAAGGTATGAAGTTTGCAACTCGAGATGAAGTCAGAGCTGCAATCATGCTAAGTGCAACAAATATACCTTTTGCACGTGTTACATACATCTTTTCTAGGGTTGAATTAAATGGTTCTTCTCATTTTCAACAGTTTTTTGCACATTTTTGCAGATTTACATTAAATTTGCTAAATCTTGACTTCAGGATTCCCTAATAACGAGCCTGATGTAAAAACTTAAAAATTTAAAATTATGGATATTTTCTTTTACTGTGTAGAAGCTAAATAAAAGGCGAATAAAATGGTTGATAAAGAAATTAAAAAAAAAGAACCACCCTCAAGACGGCACGCTAAGAATTATGAAAAAAAGTTTCACCGTCGCGTCGCACAGTGGTCCCAAATTGAGTTTTTTGGTTCAAAAATGGCTAGATTTTTTTTTTATATTAAAGCTTACCGAAATTACAGCAAATCCCGAAGTTTGAAAAAAAATCCTTTTTTATTACATTAAGTTGAAGGCCAAAACTTTTTTTTTTTGGCCATTAACTTAATATAATAAAAAAGGACATTTTTTTTTCAAAATTCGGACTCCGAGGATTTGTTGGAATTTTGGTAAGCTTAAATTAAAAAAAAATCGTTCATTTCCGACAAGATTTGCGCTCTCTAGCCATTTTTGAACCAAAAAACTCAATTAGGGACCACTGTGCGTCGCCCAGCTAATTAAACTCTATTAAATAGTATCGATATTGAGGTCGGTGTAAAAATAAATAAACGAATTCATGTTTTTAACTGTCTTTGAGTTATGGTGGAAGAAACGTTCCGACAAACAAACAGACAAAGAGAAAGTCAAAAACTCAAAAAATATATTTTCAGGCTTTGGTAACATCATCAAATATGGGACATTCTAAGAAAAAAGAATACTGAAAAATGACATAAAAATAGTCCATTTCTCACAATAATTATTTTTATTGTGCATTAAATAAATATAAGAATTATTGTGAGAAACAGACAATTTCTTCTTCCACATCCAGTGGAAGTAAAGTAATGACAAAAAAAATTGGAAATTTGTATTGTTCAAATACGCTTAGATGGCCATGAAACGTTGAAATCTAAAGTTTGAGCGAGAAAAAATTCTGTCTGACTTTTTTTGTGCGCACGATTACTCTGGAGCAGTTTAAGATATTGACTTGAAGTTTGGTATACGTGTGTTTTTTAACGTGATCTGGAACTAGATTTATATTTTCATCTTATTCCGTTGAAGGGGGTAAATCGGGGGTAAATAGATAAAGTCAAGCAGGTGTGAGTCCGTACAATTAGTATTCAGTATATACAAGAGAAGCTATAAGGTCTCAAAAAAATTTTTGGTATTAGCCACCCCCATTACCACCCTCACCATTATTATAGGGTGTGTATAAGAACCAAAAACCCCAAAATATCTTTTTACTTCATCCACCCCCACTACCACCCCCACCCCATTACCGATGTGGTATATCGTTTTGTGGGTCTTTGGAGTGGACGATTTGAAATATTACATTAAACTTCCATGAATAATTATTTCCACATACAAAATGTTTTCGTTGTAAGATACTTGGTTGGAAAATCTGGATGTGGAAGTAGTGATTCCTTGGGCAGTGATTTTTTCATTCTCATTTACATGACGTATTCATTTTGGATTCATTAATTTAATAGATCGAATATTTTCAATAAAGTTGAATTTTCGTAGAAAAAAGAAAGAGAGAGAGTGGAGCTGTCGGATGATGGGGAGTAGATGAGGAGAAGAGATAGAGAGAGAAATAGTGATATGTGTAAATTTTTTTGTGTTAACTGGGTGACATTTTTCCTCGAAAATCAGATACTATACTAAATCTTCAAAAGGAGGTACATGTAACAGCGATGTTGATTTGACAATCCTTTCGTCCCCTCCAAATTCAAACGCCATTCGGATTCTCTGCATGCGCTGATCACTATTCCCTTTTACAGATTTGGTATAGTCTTAATAACAGACAAAAATAACAAAATGAAAATTATATTTTTCTTATTTGGAGCACCGTACAAGAAGCTTGCTCCAAATTTCATTGAAGAATTAACCCATTTTTTCCATACCTACTGGAATCAGACGCCTATGACTCAAAAATTTTAAAATATTTGGACTCTGGATCCGAGAGATATGAGGTTCCGCCTGTCCTGTTTTTATCTCCATCAATGAGAATCCAAATGTATTGTTCATGAGTGCGTATTATAGAACTGCTTTGTATATCACAAATTAATAAACTTCTTATAGTACACGCAAATTAGATTAAAAAACACTGAATAGGAGAAATAATTTATAAAGTAATAATATTTGAGATTAAAAATAGATACCCGAAAAGTTACCCCCCAGATTTGGGGGTGAACGTCCCCTTTTTTACAAAAAACCACCCCTAACGGGGACTTAAAGCTGGTTTTTCACATTTATCTTGTAAACTGTTCATCGGAAGAGAAAAAACCGCTGCCCAAGGAATCACTACTTCCACATCCAGATTTTCTATCCAAGTCACTCACAACGAAAAAATTTTGTATGTGGAAATAATTGCTAATGGAACTTTAATAATATAATATTTGAAATCCTCTACCCCTAAAACCTATAAAACGAAACCCCACATCGGTAGTGGGGTGGGGGTGGTGCTAGGGGGTGGTAGTGGGGGTGGATGAAGTAAAAAAATATTTTGAGGTTTCTGGTTCTTGTACACACACACTAAATCACAATTTTTTTTCATCCCCTTTAATAATGGGGTGGGGGTGGTAATGGGGTGGCTAATGCCAAATATTTTTTTGAGACCTTAGCTTCTCTTTAATACACTAAATACCAATTTTCTGGACTCTTACCTGCTTAATTTACCTATTTACCCCAAATTTACCCCAATTTACCCCCAACCCTTCGATGAAACAAGATGAAAATATATTCTAGTTCCAGATCACGTTAAAATACATACGTGTACCAAATTTCAAGTCAATATCTTAAACGGTTCCAGAGTAAACGTGCGCACAAAAAAAGTTACAGACCGACAGACCGACAGACAGACAGAAATTTTTTTTCGCTTACTTAAAATCTCGACGTTTCATGACATTCTAAGCCTATTTGAACAATAAAAATTTAAAAAAAATTTTTTGTCGTTACTATACTTACACTGGATGTGGAAGTAAAAGTATAGGAAATAAAAAATTTGTCGTTAAATTCTGCATAAAAAATGTCCTATTAACCTTGTAGCTTATCCTCACCTATTTCGCGTTCCGAACAGAGGTAGTAGTTTGGAACGCACAGCGCACAGCGTAATCAATCCTATTCGAAGTTTCACAGCGAATATCTTATCTCTGTATGATATTTTCAATAAATAAAAAAAAATAAATAAAAAAAATAAATAAAAAAAAATAATAAAAAAAAATTCATTCCTTCATTCCATTCATCCCTTTTTTCGTTAAAGTAACCTGTTTTAAAATATTCGCTGTGAAACTTCGAATAGGATCGATTTTTACCTCTTCGCTCCAAACTACTACCCCTCTATTCGGACGCTGTTAGCGCGAAATAGGTGAGGATAAGCTACAAGGTTAATAGGACATTTTTTATGCAGAATTTAACGACAAATTTTTTATTTACTATACTTTTTTCTCTTCCGACGAACGGTTTACAAGACAAAAGTGAAAAACCAGCTTTAAGTCTCCGTTAGGAGTGGTTATTTGCAAAAAAAGGGACGTTCCACCCCCAAATTGGGAGGAAACTTTTCGGGTATCTATTTCTAACCCTGTCTAGAGTGCGCATCTCAAATATTATTACTTTATAAATTATTTCTTCTAAAATATCTAATTTGCGTGGACTATTATATCTGTTTCAATTAATACACCCATGCTAACACTTTAAAATATATGTGTATTGATTGCTTCACCCTCTGTAAGCAAATCCTTTTTATACCCATATAAAACAGGAACACACATATAAGCCTATACTCTATATGCAATAATTTTCAGTATATATGATGATAATAATTACATTGCATTTTTCTGTCATTATCGTATATGTAGAGTTCTCTTGAAGTATAGGTAAAATATGTCATTATTAGTTAAATTATCAGACGTCACGAGCTCTTCAAATAACCTCACATTACTATAAGAGATCTCTTGACTAAATTACATCAGCAGTTTGCATTCGACTGAACGTAAATCTGATGGAAAATTTTTGAAATTTTCAAGAGTAATAGGTTTACCAATGTGAAACGAGTGCATTTATAATTTAAACCGTATTTGAAAGGGATAAAATTATGTCATACTTTTTTTCATGAGTTCACTATTACATTTTCTAGTTCAAATTATTTTATAGGAAAAGTGTTTTATAATTTAGGAATAAAATTATATTAGTCCCCAATGATGCAGAGTATTCGAGAATAACTATGAAAAAAATACGTAAAATACGGAAAAATAAAATATGTGGAAAAATTGAGTTTTTACGGTGTTAGAGGTTTACCTTTGAACTTGTTTTCGTCTTATCTGAACAACAGACAACAATGTGTCTCTATTAACAACGTTAATTCGGACTTTCTGCCAGTCAAATATGGGGTGCCCAGAGTTCTATACTGGGGCCTCTACTTTTTATCTTATATGTAAATGATCTTTTTCACTATTTCCTGTTAAATGCATTGCCTATGCCGATGACATTTCCATGCTAAATTCTGATTATGACATTAACAATGTAAACATCACCTCCGCTGCGTCTATTCAGCAAGATAAGTTATGGTTTTCTGCTAACAGTTTAATGTTAAATGAAGACAAAACTCAGAAAATTTTATTTTCCACTAGAAATGCACTGGTAAACGGTGACAATGTCAAGATACTTGGAGTTCTTGTAGACAACAAACTAAGCTGGTGTAAATACATAAACATTATAATTTTTTTACTACGCAGACTAAAAAATGTTCCGTGTTCCAACACTTTAAAGTCTTGCTATTTCTCCTTATTTCACTCTCACATTACCTATGCAATACTCCTCTGGGGTGGCTCATGCCATGATACAAACATTTTTAAATTAAAAAAGAGAGCTCTCAGGTTAATCAGCAATGCTGGGTGGAGGAATAACTGCCAGCCAATTTTTAAAAACTGGACATACTACCTATACCTTCTTTATTTATGCACATATCGTTATTGGAAATTCAATTTTTTCACCAATTCTGATTTTCATAATTATTCAACCAGATCCGTCCCACAGCTTAGACAACCTCGACATAGACTTGTTAAATCTTCAATAAACTCATTAAACCTTCAGCTATATAATCATTTACCGAATTCCATAAAAATCCTTCACTTTAATATATTCAAACGCAAGTTAAAAATGCATTTCTTGAATTTCTGTTTTTACTCAGTGGAAGAGTATTTTAACACTGAATTTCCAACTGTATAAAATGTCTACTACCCTATTTTTATGTTCTTTTGCTCTTTTAATATAAGTTTTTTTTCTTTTCTTTTTCTTTGTTAGTGGCTAAGTATTTGCTATTGCTGTTGGTTAGTTATTTATTATATGATGCTTTTATTAGTTATTGTGTTTGTATGTTTATATTTCCATGTTTTTTGTTATAATTCTTGACTTGCCAAAAACTTTTTGTAACTTGGTTAAATAAACTTTCTTTCCTTCTTTTTTTCTATTAACAACTACTGTGTTTTAGGTAAAAAGGGTTCT
The DNA here is from genome assembly GCA_936432065.2 of Rutpela maculata. NCBI lineage: Eukaryota > Metazoa > Arthropoda > Insecta > Coleoptera > Cerambycidae > Rutpela > Rutpela maculata. The sequence goes on from OW386288.2 coordinate 20,674,736, forward strand.
GATGCCACATGGAAATATACATAACTTGCGAATTTATTCATGTGATTTTACGTAAACTGTCTTGTTAAATCACAATGTAATAATTATCCACACTGAGTGAAAATTTACTAGCCCTCGTGTAAATTTATAGACAACAGTGGTGTAATTTTACATCCAGTCTGTAAAATTCTAGTCATTATCACTGGTCACAGATCTACGTGAAGATGCATGTAACATTACACGAGTACTTTTTTCAATGTAGGACCATAATCAATTGGAGGAATACCTTGCTCTTAACAAGGTTGAGAATGACGATAAAGTACCAGGGCTTAAAGACAAACATTTCAAATCAGTGATTGGAATAATAACGAGACCTGCAAATCTATTATTATTCCTCCTATTGACAATGTGCCACGTAGTGCGGAGTTCCAACGCAATTTATGACACTAAAGTGTTAACGAATGCTAAGACTATGTTAGCTAATCATGCGTGTTTTCTTTCTACCAGTGATCTGAACTAAACTTAAGAAATCTAACTTAATTGGCCTTAATCGTGAAAATAGTACCTAGTCTTCGGCAGGTATCGATTCGGAATTGTTGTCCATACCAAAGTTGCAAAAAAAGGGACGTTCCACCCCTCCGCCTCCGTTTTCGAAGGCGGTCAACACGATGGTGATAGTCGCGCGGTCCCTACCCCCTCTAAACCTCTAAACGCAAAATACCACCCCTTTTCCCATTTTCCCGTCGTCAGGAATGCGAGGACTTGTTGGATCGGACTTGTTGGTACCGTGATGTCTTTAAACCATCTGTGAAATTTTTGCTGGTTTTAATTTTGAACCAGAGAAGCATGTAACGTTTCAAAATAAAATGTATCAACTGCCTAATTTCATCAGTAGGTGTTTCTAAGCTCACGTCTAGCCAGAGAACTCTGTTTGCTGTCATCAACCATCTTGAGCCATGCGGACCATGATCACGAGTTGCTAAATCTTCTAAAATTGTACCTGATCTTATGGCATCAGAAATATCAGGTAGGTATAATTGACCCTTGCTCAGCACTTTTCTGTCAACTTAAGGAATGGGAATCTATTACAGACTGGCACAAAGCTGCAACCGGATTTCCAAAGCTTCCCTTGTTACACCCAGGCTGTAGAACGGTGCGTTAAACTTGTGACCAAAGCAACTAAAGAAGTGTGTGGCGCTGACGCAAGAGATGGCTTCAATAGGACGACCCTTCTATCAAGATCTATTTATTAAGCCAGAATTTCCCCAAAAATCTGACTATAAAGTGCACTCTTTTAAATGACAAAGTTAGAAATTATTAATATATTCACCGTTTGTTCACTAAAATTGAAAAAGTAAAATTAGCAAAAATTACGAAATATTGCAATTTTTTTTTTAAAATAGTGTTTTTTAAGCATTTTGCGCGAACAATAAATATTTTGAAATTACAGATTCTAAATTTTCTTCGAATTCCTCATGCTCCAAACTTCACATTAGGACCTATAGCTTTTTAAAAGTAGCGAGTTTAGTAAATATAAAAAATTAACGAAAAACAGCGATATTTCGCAATTTGTCAAAACTTTGAGTGGGATGGGAGAACGGAAGATGTTTTTTTGGTGAAATTTTATTATTTCGCTAAGCTAGGCGATAGGCAACTTTTCCGGGGTATAATGATAGAAAGATACAAAAAAGTGTTTTTTCGGCCCACCCTAGTGTACAAAATCTCATCAATATATATGGCTTGAGTAATGCTAGTATAAACAATCAGAGACAGACACACGGAGGGAGGGACGGGTTTTTTTGGTTTGATATCATTAAACCCGAAGATGTCAAAAATTTCAAGAAAACAAAATAATTACAGAAATATTTACCTTAACTTTTACTTTACTTTACTTTTTAATTTTTATGCATTGATTGATAACATTATCTTCTTCAGTCTTACTTTATTAAAAAACTGGGTGAAATAATCTGCTTGTGACTTTGTTACAAATACATTTTTTCTTCCTTTTCACTTCCCATTTAGTGAAAATAACATTATGGAACATAAGAATATGTGTATAGAATATTACAAAATATTTGGCGCTAATGCAGTTAATAAAAAAGCATGAAAAACAAATTACTAAGCTTTTTACTACCCTGATAGATATTCCCACACGCTGTACTCCTTTTATCTGGCTCGTTGCAACGTACGGATTTTCCAGCATCATGAGCACATAAACATTAAAAAATCATAATGCATCATAAGCTTATCTACAAATTGTGTATAACGTCATCCCGATATCACAAGCTGAATGTCGATTATTGGGTTAACGGGATCAATCATTAGTAGTCCATGCCAGGACAGATACAGGAAATAATGATATATTTGCAATAATGATAATAATGAGATTAATTAATAGTAAATCACTTCTTTATTTAGGTAAATTATAAGCTAAAATGTGCAGGTGAAGCAGAAAATATCAGAAGCAGAATGCATATGGCTAAATAATGGTAAAGTATTATAACAGTACAATTCGTTTTAGGTATTTAAGAAATACAGGGTGTTCTTAAAAGGTATGCCAAAATAATAGTGGAAAATTATAGGGATAAAGATGAATTATGACCATTGCACAGTGGGCCGCAAAACCGAAAAACCTGGTCAAAAAGCCAACATTGATACATTTAGTTATAAAATTGTGTTAAATGGGGTTCTACAAAGATAAAGAAATAAAAATTAATGGGTACTTTTGTTTGAGCTACAAAAAAAGTGCAACGAGTTCCAAGCATGATTCTTTTACTGGTCGATTTCTTATAGTTCTTTCAAATTATGGTACAAAATTTAGAAGCCGGTTCATCCCGGTTTGGAAGTAATGAGTAATAATTTGGTCAAGTAGGAGGTGATAAATATGTACGACGCGACGACGGACGCTCGGTAACTGCTTCAAATGACTATTTAAAATTTTTGCACGGAAATTTCTACAAATAAATTTGGTAGTTATCTTCCACGGATTTACTTAATAGATTATTGGTGTGTTCAGACCCAGTAATTTCTTCTATGAGAAATCTATCCAAAAAGAAAATAGTAACCGTTCCTAAGGAAGTTTTCCAGTTATTGAGAGCCAAAATATCATGTACCCATGATTAAATCGGCTGATAATACTCAATTGGCTGACGATACTCAATCGCCTAAAAACATTGAGACAGAAGTGTCTTCTGGTAGCAGTACCGACACCGAAGGTGAGCAAATATGAATTTGATTATGAACTCTTTATGTTGTAGAATAATAAACATCTAACTATATTGCAATCTAATCCAATATGTGTTTTACATGTTCAATGTACTATTTTCTAGGCGAATTGTTCATTAAAATTTTTTTAACACTTATTTTACATCTCCGCCAACTACCCCCATTACCTTTATTTTTATTTAAATAATGTTTCCATGCTAAATGTACTCATTTTTAGAAAACTGACCCATTCTTAAATTATTTTGCCGCGTCTTTCGCATTTTCCACCCCCAAAAACATCCCTCCCAATAAAAAACTATTTTTTCAATATTTTTTTCATGCTTAATGCACTCTTTTTATCCGATTTGTCCATTTTATTTTTTTTATCACGTGTTTTCGATTTTTGCACCCCCAGAAACAACGACCCCAACTTTTAATTTTTTGAAATATTTTTTTATGATTGATGTACTCATTTTTAGGCGATTTAACTATGTTCAGAATTTTGGCCAGGTTTTTAAATTTCTGGGCCCACTGTGCATTGAGGAGTTGCAGGTTTTTCAAATTCGACCTTGCAGAATCCATATCTTGCCTCTTCTTTTGAAATATTAAAAAAAAAATGGTGTACGTTGATATGCGTAACAGCTTCTTAATTTTACTTCCACATCCAGTGGAAATATAGTAACGACAAAAAATTTTTAAAAAATTTGTCTGTCTGTCTGTCGGTCTGTCTGTAACTTTTTTTTCTGTGCACGTTTACTCTGGAACCGTTTAAGATATTGACTTCAAATTTGGTACACATATGTATTTTAACAAGATCTGGAACTAGATTATATTTTCATCTTGTTCCGCCGAAGGGTTGGGGGCTAAATTGGGGTAAATTAAGGGTAAATGGGTAAATCAAGCAGGTAAGAGCCCATAAAATTTGTATTTAGTATATACAAGAGAAGCTAAGGTCTCAAAAAAATGTTTGGCATTAGCCATCCCCATTACCACCCCCACCCCCTTATTAAAGGGGATGAAAAAAAAATTGTGATTTAGTGTGTGTACAAGAACCAAAAGCTTCAAAATATTTTTTTTATTTCATCCCCCACTACCAACGCTCTACCACCACCCCCACCACCACTACCGATGTAGCATATCGTTTTATAAGTTTTTAGGGTAGACGCTTTCAAATATTATGTTGTTAAAGTTACCTTGAGTAGTATGGATGCGCAGTGGCTTTCCTCGAATATCTTGGATGCGCAGTGACTTTTTTCGAGCATTATAGATCGCAGTAGGTTACCTCAAGTAGTATGGATGCGCAGTGGGTTAATTTAAGTAGGATGGATGCGCAGTGGCTTTCCTTGAGTACAATGGATGCGCAGTAGGTTACCACGAGTAGTATGGATGCGCAGTGGCTTTTATCGAGTGCTATGGATCCCAGTAGGTTACCTCAAGTGATATGAATGCGCAGTGGCTTTCCTCGAGTAAATTGGATGCACAGTGGGTTACCTTGAGTAGTATGGATGCGTAATTGCGCAGTAGGTTTCCTCGAAAAAAATGCTTGAAGTAGAGGCTTTACTTCTATCGTGTAGTTTACGGCACACAACGATTTTATTATATCTTTGTCTTGCCATTTTCTGCGCATTAGTTCGACATTCAGTTGAAGTATATTAACGCAAAAAAATTTTTTGGAAATTTTCATTGTTTAAATAGGCTTAGAATATCAGGAAACGTCAATATTTTAAGTTTTAGCAAAATAAATTTGTCTGTTGCGTCGGTCTGTCTATTAGCCTTGTATCGTTTTGGTGCTCACGATCACTCTGGAACCATTTAAGATATTCACTTAAAATATGGCACACGTATGTTTTTTGACGAGATCTGGAACTAGATTATATTTTGATCTTATTCCGTTGCAGAGTTTGAGGGTAAATTGGGGTAAATGGGGGTAAATAGGTAAATCAAGCAAGTAAGGGTCCATTAAATTGGTATTTAGTAAATATAAGAGGAGCTAAGGCCTCAAAAAAAATTGCATTAGCCGTCCCTATCACCACCCCCACCTCATTATTAAAGGTGGTGAAAAAATAGCGTGATTTAGTGTGTGTACAAGAGCCAAAGTCATCAAGAATTTTTTTCACTTCATTCACCCCCCCTTTTATTACAGATGTGGCATATAATTTTATAGGTTTTTGGGTTCATGATTTCAAATATTATACCATTAAAGTTCCATAAACAATTTTTTTCACATAGTGGAGTGCAAATATAGTATTTTGTTGTAAGAGACTTGGATGTGGAAGTAGTGATTCCTTGGGCAGCGGTTTTACATTGAGAATTTGAATTAGAGGACAAGATTTCTTCTACTCCTCCAAAATTTTTATTTCCACGGCTAGAATCTGATTTGTTTTCTAGATGTACAAAACACTTTTAAGTATTTTTTGCTCTACATTTTCTTCATGCCAGCTTTCAATTTTAAGGACAAAGTACACTTCTTCCGATCTGAAGCATTTTAAACTGATATAGTAGTTTGTGCAACAAGAATGGATATGATATCCATATCGCACGATAAGGAAGTTCGAGCACGACGCCGTAGGCGCAGTGCTTCAAATCTTTTGAGTGCGATATGGATAATCCACTCGAGTTGTACAGTATACTTTTTCTACAACCAGCTTAAAAAGACTACAAAATTTATTAAACATTAGTATATTACACAAATATACACTGACAGTTACTTTGACAGCTTACGCACTAATTTGATTTTAAAACGAATAGTTGTCTATGTACTTAATACACGAACTGTGATTGGTCGGTTTCATTTCATATCCATCCTAGAACTGATATGAAATATATCCGTTCAGTTAACTGGAATTACCTACTTTTCCATTCTACAGACTGTACAGAAAACAGCAAATTTACATGAGGGAGTAGAAAAAATTTATTACAAATATATTCTTCATATCTTCTCAAAGGATATTTTTGTCTATAAATTGTCATTTCTTTATTAGTTCTGAAAGATAATAATTTTCCAGAGTAAAGGAAAATTACCGAAAATTTAAGTATATCGTTTCGGAGCAAAAATTTTATATTTGGCATATGATCATGGTTCTCGTGAATAATTCTAGACGTTAAAAGTCCTAAAGTAATTACAAATGTTTTTGAATCATCAGCAATTCTCTAAACATGTATTATTTACCAAACTAAAGTAAAAAAAAATCAAAGGTATATCATTTGAATATTTTAATACGTTAAATAACACAACAATAAGACCCGGTAGATAATATAAGACTAATTTCCTTAAAAATGCACTGTAATATTAATATATTTAACCTATATAATGCATGCATGCATATAATGCATAACCAATGCATTTAGATATTTGTTTCGAAAATTCTCTGAAGTCTCTGAATATTTGAAAGGATATTTCCAAAAATGGTAGAAATGATAATCCTAAAAATTTACCGTGTTAAGCCTCGTGCAATTTTTTTTTATTTAACGAATTAGGTGCACTTTTGCTAATTTAATGCTTTTCGGAAAATGATAAGAGGACAGAAAGAAAGAGGAGAAAATTTCAAACAAAAAGTATATATACCATTTTTTTCACTTGAGCAAAATCGGAGCTAGAGATTTTGCAACTAGCGCTCGGAAAGATACTCAACGACATGGCACTCGAGCGCGTTTCGACGGCGCGCGCGCGCTCTACACAAAAAGTGGTATAACTTTTGACTGACCAGACCAAATGACAAAAATCAAAAATATTTTAAAGCCGATATTATCATATAATTAGTGTATATGTGTTTTTCAAAAAGCTTTTTAAATTTTTAACTATTAATAGATAAAATTACGAGATACAAATTTGTCACTTGTTTTAGTCAAACAGCTGATATTCTTATAATATTTTATTAAATAACTTCATATTATATGATCTTCCTCTCGAAACACGAAACACAATTATACCTAATATGCATGAAGTGAAAAAAAAATACAAAAATTTATTTTGTAAAATGCAACAATTTGAAAGACATAAATTTAAAAAAAAATCATTTCCGCCTCTCATACAGTAAACTTCAAATGGCGCTAACGTAGTTAATAAATAAGATATCAACATTTTGTTGAGCGAACATTAAAGCTTGACTGATTCACTTTCAGATGTTAAGTCGGATTTTTTATAATAATCACAATGTACTTATTGTTTTCACAAAATTCAAGAAGGTCGGATTCGAAAATTGTATATGCTAAATTTACCAATATTTCAACAGCTGTAACTTTTACAAAAAAAAAATTAAATTTTTTCATTACTAGCATCTTATTACTGAAGGTCTCCTCTTTCGAGGCCTATATTTGTTGTTATTGTTTTTATTCTTTAAATTGGACTAGCAAGATGCCCGTGCTCCGCTATGAGGAATGTTATAAATTATAAGTTGATTCAAATTTTGGACGCCATATTGGAACCGCCATCTTTAATTTTTCAAGTTTTGTATTTTTTTGGAAGTTGTGAAAGTAGTTCTTAACTGAATACCAAATTTCAAGTTCCTAGCTCGTTGGGAAATACTCAAACAATTCATAGACATAAGTATATACAAAGTTAAACTCTACTTTTATATAAAACAGTGTAACAAAGTTTATACTATTTATCTATCCGGTGAATGGGCTCATTTAATTAATATTATTTAGTACACTCAAAGAAAATGATAGGTAAATTCAACCAAAAAGAGCATACGAAATCGCGCCTATCTAGTTTCATAGTTAAATCAATCAGTAAAGAATAGTCATACAACTTTATTTGTTTTCGTAAACAAATAGTAGTTTAATAATCATATCTTCTTGTAACAAATTAAATAGTACAATGACATTTTTTTATGTTCACTAACCATTTTCAATTTGGTCTACAATTAAATAGTACAACGACTTTGTTTTTTGTTCACCAACTAATTTTTAGGTTGATCTGCACTTTATTGTATGATGAAGTTTTTTTTTGGTTAGCCAAAATCTCAGTATTGAGACATCAGACCACCCAAACCAAAGATTAGAGATCGTTTATAAGATCCATCCAAATATATCGATGATCCCTGAGAGAATTTGAACACTGCAATCATGTTATTAATTTCCTATAAATTCATAAGAGTGCAAGATAATGCATGATGGATTATTGTTAGTGATTTGTATGTGGCGTCATCTGGGAATAATTTCTGTAATAGACTACGTGGTAAGCAAGCAAATTTAATGGTAATTCCTTTAGAATTTCTAGAAGACGACAATAATATTGGTTTGTCTACCAAGTACAATAGTACAGCGAACTAATACTGGGTTAGAATTACAATTCGATAATAGTTAAAAATAAAATATACTATTATCTAGTTTAATTTGACAGAATTCAACAAAATAATAGTTAGACGAACAAAATAATAGTCTTATTCATCTATTTTTTAAGTTAATGTTTGTTTTGTTGTACGACAACTTTTTATTAATTAAAATAACAATCACCTCTTGTTTAAAAATACCATCAATATAGTTTGGTTTAAGAAAATTAACGATATTGTTAGTTAACCATTTTTTTTTGTTGAATTTACCCATACTATTTCTTTGAGTGTAGGTTGTTACTTCTTGTGGATAAAGCTTCATTTAAAATTAGGCAATGTTGAAAATTTCAGATGAATCCGATATGTGGTTTTCGAAATAAACGACTTCTAAAGAGCAAGTTGGAAGCGCGGTGCGACCAACATCGTGACGTCAGTGGATAGGAAACGATACGGTAGCGCAACATATCAAAGCTCATGCATTCCGCTTGAGATTGTCGAGTCTTTCTCTGTGCGACTAGCTAAATGAGCCCATTGTTTGGGTACTTTCCGATAAATTAGGAACTTGAAATTTGACATAAAGGTCGACCGTCAGAAAATTCCAATAATTGAAAAATTCAAAATGGCGTCTCCAATATGGCCACCAATATGTAGATGTTTAAATATACTTAAAAAACAATACCTGCATTAAAATGAAAACGCTGCTAAAATGGTAAGAACTGTGAAAAAAAAACTATAGAAAAAAAGTTGTAGAGAATAAAATTTGACATAAAAAAGTGTGTGGCGACATATACGTATCTTCTATTGTTTTGAAAATACTTGCGCTTAAATTCGATAAATTTGTACGATGACACACTTTGCACTGTTCTTTTGCATATTCTATAAATAGTCCGTCAATGGAGTATGGATTGCAATTTACCGGAAATTTTAATAACCGGTAAATCGGTAAATAAAAATGGAAATAACCGGTTAACCGGTATTTACCGGTAATTTTTAAAATGAATGATTAGGGTGACGAAAATGGCAATTGTCTTTTTCCATGTACAAAATTATCTAAATTTAACAAAAACATTTTTATATACGTATATTTAATATAATGAACAGACAAAAGGAAAAAATATAAATGAAATAAATTTAAATAAATAATTATTCTGTAAATAACAAAAATATTAACTTAAATAACAACAAACATAAACTCAAATAGACCATTTACTGAATACCTAATCTAAAAATACAATATTTTATAAAAATAGCCTGCTAGTTTTACTTCCACATCCAGTGGAAGTATAGTAACGACAAAAAAATTTTAAAAATTTTTATTGTTCAAATAGGCTTAGAATGTCATGAAACGTCGAGATTTTAAGTTTGAGCGAAAAAAAATTTTCTGTCTGTCTGTCGGTCTGTCTGTCGATCTGTCTGTCGGTCTGTCTGTCTGTCTGTCTGTAACTTTTTTGTGCACACGTTTACTCTGAAACCGTTTGATATATTGACTTGAAATTTGGTACACGTATGTACTTCAACGAGATCTAGAACTAGATTATATTTTCATCTAGTTCCATCGAAGGGTTGGGGGGGTAAATTTGGGGTAAATAGGTAAATCGAGCAGGTAAGAGTCCATAAAATTGGTATTTGGTATATACAAGAGAAGCTAAGGTCTCAAAAAAAAAATTGGCATTAGCCACTCCCATTATTAAAGGGGATGAAAAAAAAATTGTGATTTAGTGTGTGTACAAGAACCAGAAACCTCAAAATATTTTTTTACTTCAGCCACCCCACTACCACCACCTACCACCACCCCCACCCCACTACCGATGTGGGGTATCGTTTTATGGGTTTTTGGGGTAGAGGATTTCAAATATTATATTATTAAAGTTTCATAAACAATTATTTCCACATACAAAATTTTTTCGTTGTGGAGTGACTTGGATAGAAAATCTGGATGTGGAAGTAGTGATTTCTTGGGCAGCGGTTTTTCTATATCTGTTAGTCGTCTGATATTTGTGCATAGAATACCACCAGCTGAAGATGCCTTTCCTCAATCGATATTGGTGGGTCGATAAGTTAATAAGAATTGGTATTAACATACGTCTAAATGTATTCCATGGATATTTGCGGCAGTGAAATATTCAATTTCCTCTCGCAAGATATTGTATTTCTTAAGGCTTGGTGTTTGAATTTTACTTTTTATAATATTATTTATTTATTGTTAAAAGTGCTCAGTGTTGGGACAGTCACTCTGTATTTAGTGAATACTGGTCACTGACATAAATAGAAATGTTGAATACGTGACATATTGTAAGTTCAGAATTTACCGAAATAACCGGTAAAAAATTAAAATAACCGGTAATTATCGTCATGTGTTTTTTGTCCTGATAACCGGTTAACCGGTTAACCGGTATTGCAATCCCTACAATGGAGCGCTAAAATGACCAAAATCTTTAATTTGAGTACTAATGATGGACTTTGATGAAACCTTGTCCAATGTGTTTGTAATGGCGTTATTAAAAAAGTTGAAAAAATATTAGAGAAGAAAACGAACGGAGCGCTAAAATGACCAAAATCTCTAATTTGAGTACTAATGAATGGACTTTGATGAAACTTTGTGCAATGTGTTTGTAATGACGTTAGTAAAAAGTTGAAAAAAAAAAAGATTAGAGAAGAAAACGATCGGAGGGGGTAGAAAACACCCCCTTTATCACGGGTTCCGCAAATTGTGGAATTAGATCAAAAATAAAAAAAAACTAATAGATTTATCTTTTTTGCCCCAAAATAAGATGTTTTTACTCTTGCGAATTTTTTAGAAAAATGCATATTGTTCGAAATATGGCCACTCCTAAAATTCCTAAAAGTGGGAGAGGGAAAATGTAAAAATTGAAAAAAAAATCTGAAAAAATTCAAATAAATGTATCATCGAAATACAAGACTTTTTTTTATTTGAAACTTTTCTGTAAAGTTCATTTTCACAGAGTTTTTTCGGAAAAACCTGAAAAACTACCCCTTTCTTTAAAATTGTAGCGGTTTAAAAATATGTAATGTAAAGATTTCAAAAAATTCAGACGTATGCACTGAGATCTTCTAAATATTTTTTGTCTCTAAAAATTTTTTTGTAGCTTGCTAATTTTTCGAGTTACAGGCAGTTTTTCACGATAACTAATGTACTACATTTTTCGAAAGCTTTTTTAAAATTTTCAATTTAAAAATTATATTAAATTTTTAAAAATGTTATAACTATATAAGTTTCATATTTTTTTATAATAATATATATAAATCACGCTCATTATTCGAATTTTCATGTATTTTTTAATGTGCAAAAATGTAGTACATTATTTATCGTGAAAAACTACCTGTAACTCGAAAAATAAGCAAGTTGATTTATGCCGGACGATAAAAGCTTTGAAAAAGCTCATCAAAATTCGAAAAATGTCGAAAATTGAACCAAACCGTTAATAGGGAACGTGGGCTGGGTTTAGACCGTCGTGAGATAAGTTAGTTTTACCCTACTGATGACTCGTCGTTGCGATAGTAAACCTGCTCAGTACGAGAGGAACCGCAGGTTCAGACATTTGGTTCACGCACTCGCTCGAGCGAGCGGTGATTATTTTGTTTATTGTCAACTTGTTCGTTTTGCATATAAGTTCAGTACTAACTACCCTTGCCACGTCACTGCCGTTTTCACGACACATCCCAATACTCCAAATTAAAGATATAACGAAATTAACGCCTAACCACTACATTTTACCATTTTTAAAAATTCGCCAACAACCAAATTGCACTGGTGTATCTGGGGCACCCGATATATAAACTACACAGGTCGGTTATTTCATGACGTCTTTCAAAAGAGCTGACATTAACCGGCGGACGATATGGATATCTTATATTACATTCTCGAGCTGATTCTTTTGATGGTCTCGTGTTGTTACCAACAATTTTAATAATATCTAGATAACTCAACCTCTGTACGGAAATAATTATTATCACAAGCAGAAATATACATAAGTGAAACCTACACAAATTAACAATTAAACATTCCTTTGTCAGTTGTTCGAGTCAAGGCATTATGTTGCAGTCCCGTGCAACAGTAGATTTTTATAAAACAGGTATTAAAAGGCTTAAAATACACTTTTCATGAAAGTGGTTTCAAGCAAAATGGGACACACAACACACTGTATATATTAAAACAATGAAAGTAAGTTAATATCTTAAAAGATTCGCTTCTTTGGACTTTCTGTTTAGATTATAACACTTTTAACCGCTCCACATCAATCGAATTCAGGGACATTGCGGATACGGTTTTTTGTAAAAATCTGAATACCGAATATCCGGCGGATCTTCAAAGCCGGATACGATATACGGCAAGATATCCAGTTGGTGTGGTATCCGGCAGGATTTTATTGCCAGATTTTTAAAAAGCTTCGCGAAAAGAGCTTCGTTTTGTTTACCACAACTTTAAGAAAGGCGTCTAGTTTTGTATTATTCAAGCAATGATGTATTACTATGTTCCATAGCAATATCTTTATTTAATTTCCGTTTTAAAATTAATTTTTTCTACTCTCATACTTTAATTTGTTTAGTAGGCATTTAATGCCTGTACTTTATTGAAATTCATTAAGATAAAGATTTTTCATTAAGATACAAGCTTACATGCAAAAAAAAGTATTTGATACAAATAAGTCGAAAGTTTTAAAATGAAATGATTAACACAAATCTATATTTATTAAATGTAAATGTATACATTTTTATGAAACTTAGTGAAAAGTTTATTGTAATCTAATATTTTTCTTGGGGTATATATTATTTGTGAATATATTACGATTATGGGAAATGTTTCACAGTTTTAAATATCAATATTTCATACATTAACTATAACGTAATTAAATAGTTTTCACAAATCTATATTTATTAAATGTAAATGTATACATGTTTGTGAAACTTAGTGAAAAGTTTGTTATAATCTAATATTTTTCTTGAAATATATATTGTTTGCGAATATATTACGATTAGGCGAAATATTTAAAAGTTTTAAATATTATATTTCATACATTTTCTTATTCCATATATTATGTTATTTTTATTTTAAAACCTTTGTACCTTGAAACAAAAATCTATGTAATACTTATTTCAACTATATTGGGAAATGTAGATATATCAATTAAAATGTAATTTTCTTGACAGAATATTATTAAATTTAATATTATATTATATTAGTTTTCGTTTTAATATCCATTACATTTATCGCACACTCCTTATCGGTCGCGGTCGCGGTCGCTGGCAAAGAAGGTGGCAGGTAGGTAAGCCGCAGTGTCGAAACTTGTTGACTTGTTCTGTTTTTAGTTGTTATTTACTGTGAACGTCGTGTGCATATTACACATCTTTACTTACTTCCTATTATCTGACTGATGTACTGTAATCACATTTCATATTCCTGATGTATATACACAAATATCAACGGAGTTTATGGCCTATCGACCAATACTAATGATAGCATGCGTTGATATTTGTTTATATTAATGCGAATGTGGTATTAGTTAATCGTGCTTTAATCAGAATAAAAAATACAGTCCCGTAACCTATGATAACCTTTAAGGGGTCTACAGACGATCCAACCAACCAACCAACTGACCTTCTCGGTACACTTTGAAGATTGCCATGCGAACTCGTAAAATTGGCGGACCCAACATTGTCGGTACGCTTTGAAGTCGCTGGATTTTCAGCTGACTAGCTTGCTTTTACGAGTTTTCATGGCAGTGCTTTTCGCGAGGATCTCAACTTTAATTATTTATTGCAAACACACACTTTAACGAAATTTTTAAAAATGGGCAAATTCCCCATTAAGACACTCGCATTCATTATGACATTCGCCTACGGCTCGTGTCATAACTCTCATGCTCGCGTCTTAATAGCTATCATTAAGTGGTCGTTGCATAATATACTATTATCCACTACTTGTTTTATTTTATTTTGATATGGTGATGATAACTACTTTAATGTTCACGTAGCGGATTGGAAGTATAGTAATAGTAAAGAATGATTGATTTCCTCAGTTCAAATAGGTTTACAATGTCATGAAACGTGCATTTTAAGTTTGGGCAAAAGAAATATGTCTGTCGGTTTGTTAGTAACTTTTCTTTTGTACGCATGATTACTCTGGAACAGTTTCTGATATTTATTTGAAATTTGGTAAGCTGTTATAACGAAATCTAGAACTAGATTATATTTTGATCTTATTCCGTTGAAGGGTTGGGTCAATAAGTGATGAAAGCTAGTAAGAGCTCATAAAATTAGGATTTTAGAAATGTATGTACTAAAAGCTAAGGTCTCAATTTTTTCTTTGTATGAGCCACCCCCACCATTACCCTGATTACCTTTCCCATCCCATTATTAAAGGGGGTAAAAAATAAAATTGTGATTTAGTGTGTATAGAAAAAATAAAAGATCAAATTATTTTTTGGCATCAGTCACCCCCACCGGAAATTTGAATGTGGAAGTAATGATTCTTTGGGCAGCGCTTTTTTATTTATTTAAATCATCATTTTATAGCTTTTAACAATCGTGATTTTTTTGAAATTTTTCTTGGGTAATTCCTTAGTTGTGTATTTTTGAAATTTTCGCAACATTTTTCAGGTTACTATATTTTTTAGTGGTAGCACACAAATTTCAAATTAATCTTAGGATAAATACACCGTTTTCTAAAATAATAATAATAATGATAATAAAATTTCTATCTTCACAAAACACTCAAAGTAAACAAACAGTAAAAATACCTTGAATTTCACAATCTGTTGTGATTACAATCTAAAGGCTTTGCAGAACAATGTTTCTTTTACGCATTGCAAAAAATAGGTTTTTTATTTTCATAAAAATAATAGAATAATATTTGCTGAAACGCAACATCTGTCGTAAGAGTGGCAAGATTTGCAAAATATTTTTTAAAATCAGGATGTGCTATGTGAGCTTGTGTCGTGGAATTCATCCACATATTTGAATGTTGTGCCAAATGTTTATTAAAAACTGTAAAACTGAGTTAGTAACAAGTAATATACATGTACCTAAAAAATAAATAAAAAATACTGAAGGTTATATAATTATAAACAAGGAGGAGGAATTAGTTAATTGGCGCATGCCTTATAATTTATTGTACATGCAAAGTGTCTGTGTCTCAGTTATTAATGTCTGCATAATCATATCAATATAATCGGTCTGTAAAAGTTAGAGTAATTTCTAATCTTGATGTTAACGCTTTCGCGGAGTTGGTAATCTGGCTGCTGGTTTCCAGGTCTTCTTCCGCATTGACTTGGTTGAATGCTTGACGTTTCGACCATCTTGTAGTGGTCATCTTCTTAAGCGAAGTGAGCTCTGCTGGACTGAGATGCTCTACCTACTAGATATAGAAGGATGCACGGATAGGATCGGAATAGTTTTGGAGAGAAAGAACAGCAAACTAATATCTAATATACAGGGTGTCCAACTAAGTCGGCACCATATGGGAAACTTTTTTATTATTGGTTTTATGAAAAAAAGCTATTCTTGATAAAAAGTTTTGCATGGCCAAAAATCCAATATGAAATAGTCAGATATCAATTTTTTGTAGTCGTATACGAGGTTTGTCGAAAAACGTAAATTTTGCTCAAGAGTAAAGTACCTTTATTTATTACAATATCGACAATCGTTATTAAGAAAAGTTGATCCTAATTGAAAACTACGGTCAAATATCCAATATTATCCATCTACCATGAAAAAACGATCTTTAACAATTGTTGGGTATAATATCTATTTTTTCATGGTAGATGGATAATATATCTGACCGTAGTTTTCAATTAGGATCAACTTTTCTTAATATCGACAATCGTTATTAAGTTGATCCTAATTGAAAACTATGGTCAGATATCCAGTATTATCCATCTAGATATTATACCCAAAAATTATTAAAGATCGTTTTTTCATGGTAGATGGATAATATTGGATATCTGACCGTAGTTTTCAATTAGGATCAACTTTTCTTAATAACGATTGTCGATATTGTAATAAATAAAGGTACTTTACTCGTGAGCAAAACTTACATTTGTCGACAAACCTCGTATATGACTGCAAAAAATTGATATCTGATTATTTCATTTTGGCTTTTAGGCCATGCAAAACTTTTTATCAAGAATAACTTTTTTTCATAAAACCGATAATAAAAAAGTGTCCCATATGGTTCAGACTTAGTTGGACACACTGTATAATGCGAAACAGAAGGTTGCACAACATTTCCCAAATACCAGGAATGACAAACGTCAGGAGTATATAGCATTCCATGTTACAGCGAACAAGTTTACATCGGAGATATCAAACGACATATAAACACCAGATTCAAAAATCACACTATCCATACATAGAATGAAAATTCTACAAAATCAGCGACTGCCAAACATTCAAAATAAATTAACCAACACCAAGAATTATTGGAAAAGAAGATACAGAGAAGGCATTGAAATAAATAAACATCCGAATAAATATAATCTTGACACCGAACTACATTTACCAATAACGTGGAATTCAATGATCCGTATGAGCAATGATCCGGAACATCTCCAGATAACCTATACAAATAGAGGAGATCAATCCAGCAGAGCTTACTTCGCTTCAGAAAAAGACCACAAGATGGTTGAAAGGTGGTGAAAGACCCAGGGATGAACTTTCTTATGCCCTGGGCAAATTGGCCACAGTATTCCAGACTGAGATCTTTGCCATTTTGGTCTGCGCACAGAAGAATATCCGAAGGAAATATTCCAACAAACATATATGTAGCGATATTCAAGCGGCCCTCAAGACCCTTGCATCAGTCCGGACCAAGTCAATACTGTAAACAGGCTCTCTGTGAACTTGGCTCATCCAACTGGGTCAAGATTCTCTGAGTAGCTGGACACAGCAGGGTAACAAGCGGGCAGATGCTCTGGCCAGAGAAGGCTCTCAAAGGCCCCTACTGGGTCCAGAGCCGGCTCTCGGCTCCCCTAGATCAAATGCGAAGAAGTCAATAGAAAACTGGACTCGTTTCCAGTTCATTGATTTCCAGGACTCCTTCTCTCTCTTGCCGAAGCTAGCAGAACAAATCCTGCGACTAAGCAGGAAACAGATCAGAATCATGGTAGGTCTTTTGACTGGACACGGCTCTTTCAGAAAACACCTGCACACTATAGGGGTGGTGGAAACCCCGACCCTGCAGGTTTTGCAGGGATGAGGAAGAAACTTCTATCCACGTCTTCCTGCTCTAGTTTTATGGACTTGTGGCACAAACACTTCGGCATCGGTTTTCCTGTGCTGGAGAAAATAAGAAATGCCCCCATAGGAAGGACTCTGGCCTTTGTATTAGAATCCAGCCTGAACGGGGGAATTCCTTAAGTTCGTAGCGGTAGCACAATGGACCACAAAGCCTGAGTGCGGCGACCACTAAAAGAAGGAGGAGAAGAAGGAGAAGATGGTTGAAACGTCAATCACTCGACAAAGTCAACGCGGAGGAAAATCTGGAAACAAGCAGCCAATAGTTTCCAATAGTTTTTTTAAAACAAATGTTAGAAATAAACAAAAACGAGTTTATTGTTATATTCTGGTTCGATCAGTGTACCGAGAGTAATCTAAAGAAAAATATTATTTTGCTTATTTTTATAGTTAATTTAAAAATACTTAGAGGTTAGATTAGGTTAGTGGTGTAATGTTGTTACTTTTATAGCCGAATACACTGATTTTTATGAAGAATTAACTTGATTCTACCTTAAGCTACAGACACCTGTGTGATGAATTATAATAGATGCCCAAATTATCCCATAGTTATTAAAATGTCAGTATGGAAGAAAAAAAAATTCGTAAAAGCTCTTATTTTTTAATTATTCGAAAGATAAAGTTGCTGCATTTATTTTGTGTGGTTTTAAAAAATACCATGTTAATACAATCATTAGCATTTAAAATAAATGTAAATAAGATTTAAATAAATTAAAACTGTTTTACGACACTGGTTTTCAATTACATCTACTATTGTCTGCATATAAATGTTTCAATTCATTGAAATTGAAAATCAACATTATACCGATTTCAGCAATCTTATTTTTCCTAGGTTTTAAAAAAATCTGTTGCAGATTGTAGGCCATTTCGCGGCGGTGCACAGTGGTCACTCGCATATGGGAAGGTGCGAACAAATTTTTAAATAATGATTAAAAATGTATTTATTTTGATAGACATATTAATTTTATGTATTAAATATGAAAAAATATAATATACCGTGTCCGTCGTAAAGTTGGCTACATGGGAAAAATTAGTATTATTGAGATTTCTAAAAAACTATTTTGGGTTCGTTTCTGCATGTCCGATAACAAAAAAATACGATTTGACACATGTCATGTGATCACCGGTTTGGCAGGAATGTAAAAAATGGTTGACGGTGGCACAGAAAAATGGATCAAATTGATCAAAGATATCGAAAAATTTTATTAAGAAAAAGTGCTAAGAATCCAACGAGGACGTCTTCAATTTTGAACCAGATCTGAGAAAAATAAATAAAATACTAATTCTTATATTATTCTCTTTTACTTCGAAATAGCTTTATTCAACTAGATTACATAAGTTTGTGTCAAAACTAATCAAGTATTTGTGAAATAGACTCCCAATAGAGTTTTTTAGAAAAAAAAAATCGGAAATTCGAGCGGAAGTTATTTAACATTTTATTTTCTTCTTAAATAGTAATTAGTGATTTAAAAAACTAAAATTAGTGGAGTCAATAGAGATTTTTCACTTTGAAAAAATTCCGGGAAGCGGTAACTTTTGAGAATACATCTCTGAATATGTCAGGAACAACATACCAAAATTTACCAACAATAGTCCTTGAGCGTAATATGTTATAACCAAACTAGTTGCAAAATACCAGTCTTTGTCAGATATATCTTAAAATATTTTTTCTTTCAAAAAGTAATTGCGCCATTCGAATGTACGGGAAATTTCACATATAAAATATCTATGAAAATTTTTTGTATGGTCAAAAATGTAGGCTCCAGATTTTTTTGTTTAACGCACGAAAATGGAAAGAAGAAATCTATAGCTATTGGATTATTATATTTTCAAATATAAAGATGAATGTATGTAGGAATAGTACATATATGAAGTTGGAACATAAAGAGAATTGCGATGAAGGAGGTAAGAGCTCTACCATTTCTAAAAATTTAAAGATAAAACTTGGGGCTTTTACATTTTACTCTTGAAGTAATGTATAAAAAGATGCGATGAGGGAAAAAAATCTCAAAAATTTATTTTTGAAGATGTACACTTCCAAAATTTCAAAATTTTGAGAAAATGATAAAATTTGATATATACCGGGTGGTTTTTTAGTTGGTACAGCACATTTTCCTCGCCTATTATTAAAGATAGAGTTTCGAAATTTTGCAGGCATACTTAGTGACATTTTCTGCATCTAATGCACTTTTTAAAATTTTTCTGCTGTTTCCCGTCTAACCGGAAGTGACGTCAACTTTCGATTTTCAAATGAAACACTATAGTTTTTCTTTTGGATTTCAAAACTAGATTTTTTCCGAGTTAGAATATCTTAAAAAATGTATTAGGTTAGAGAGGAAAGTTTTTGAGATAATGTGATATTAAAGTTTCAGGTGTTGAGCAGCACTAAAAATCGAGTTACCTATGGAATGATTTTGTGGCAGATTAAAATTGCCGTCAAAACACGTAGTAGGCGCATGTCAACTCAATAGAAGTTTGCATTGTCGTCTTTGAATTTAGCAATATTTTTATTTCAAACAGTGAGTAAAATTTAAACATGAAGCTGCAATAACAAGGAAATTATTACAATTAATTTTCAAATAAGCCACTATTTTGATCTTTTCTTCTCTTGACACTTTCTGTTGTTTTCAATAAATGGGGGTTCATCTCTTGGCAGATTTCACGAACACGTGCTTCCAAAGCCGCTCTTGTTTCGCGTTCGAATTCATAAACATTATCTTTAATGTGACCTCATAAAAAAATCCAATGGATTGAGATCCGGGGACCTCGCTGGCCATCTAATCGGCCTGGAGGTTCCGATCCACCTATCCTCAAAAATAACTATTTGAAGACCGTCCACCACCCTTGCATTTTGAGGTGGGGCTCCGTCTTGCATAAAATAAATTTCTCTAAGTGCTGCCAAAGGTAAATTATCTAGATAATTTTCTTCCAAGAAAGGCAATATGTTTTGGGAATGAAACGCTGCATTGAGTTTTTGATCATAAACAACAGGTCCAATCAGTTGGTTGTTAATAAGCCCAACCCAAACATTGAACTTCCAAACTATCTGAAAGTTGCTGGGTTTAGTTAAGTGTAAGTTAACCGTGGACCATTAGTGCGCGCTATGTCGATTGAAAATGCCGTTATTGGTAAAACTGGCCTCGTTACTCCAAATTACTTTGCACGAAAACCCCGGACCTTCTTGATTTTTTATCATGAACCATTCGCAAGACGCAGTTCGTCTGGGAAAATCTCCAGGAAGTAACTTTTGATGTATCGAGTATTTATAAGGATGCTGCACATATCGTTTCAATATTTTCTGGATGAAGGAATATGATATGTCAAATTGTACTTCTAGTTGACGAATTGAAATACCTGATTTTTCCATAACGGCCAATAGAATATTTAATTCATTATCCTCTTGCCTCGTCACATAGCAAGTTCTGTTTCGTTTCACTATAAATTCTCCTGAAGTTCTTAAATTTGTAATTATTATTTTTTTAAAAATCGATGATCAAGTCTTCTTTTCTCTGGATATTCTGCATTGAAACTGGTTGGTAAATATCTTTGATCATTTTGGTTACAAATCATAAGGATGTTAAAGAAATCTTCGTTTGTATAATCATTTTCCATTTTTTCCACTCATTTTTTGTGAACTGACGCCAGAAAACTTTGAAACCCTAAATTCAAAGACGACAACGCAAACTTTTATTGACTTGACATGCGCCTACTACGCGTTTTGACGGCAATTTTAATCTGCCACGAAATCATTCCATAGGCAACTCGATTTTTAGTGCTTCTCAACATCTGAAATTTTATAATCGCATTATCTCAAAAACTGTCCTCTCTAACCTAATATTTTTTTTTACATATTCCAACTCAGAAAAAAATCTAGTTTTGAAATCCAAAAGAAAAACTATAATGTTTCATTTGAAAATCGAAAGTTGATGTCACTTCCGGTTAGACGGGAAACAGCAGAAAAATTTAAAAAAATGCATTAGATGCAAAAAATGTCACTAAGTATGCCTGCAAAATTTCAAATCTCTATCTTTAATAATAAGCGAGGAAAAGGTGCTGTACCAACTAAAAAAATCACCCGGTATAACTAATTTTAACCACCTATTTCTCTGGTTAATCGCGTTATTAAGTCTCTGTAAGTGCGATTTTTAAAGTTTGAAATGTGTACTTTAAGATGTTTATGGTAGGATCTCAAAATAAGTAAATCTGATGAAAAAATTTTGGAATATATGTAAACGTTATACTTTTCAAGAAATATTGAAAATATCAAGTTTTTTCGACAAATCGACTCAATGTTGATTGTTTCTACAATTTTTATCCTGTTTAAGACATCGAAAACATATTAAAAACATTCACGTGGTACAGGGCTATGAGTTAAATTATAATACTTGAATAATAGAAAGAGATTGAAAGTAAAACGTCTTCGCGGCAAGCAGTACGCATCACTTGCCCCGCACGCTGCGCTCTCTGTGTGTCCGCAGAGCATTGTAAAAGTAGTTTGGGCACTTTTTCACAGATCATCTTCTAATGCTATGTAGAATATCACGTTTTCAGCTTCTTTTCAAGTTTTTATGTGTTTTGAATTATTTTATTGCTTGATGGAAGGCGGCCATATTGAATCAGCCATTTTGAATTACTTTTTTTGACATAATAATCTGTTTCAGTGACCTCGAAAACCCCTTTATATGTCAATTTGAATTAAATTGCTTTAAAATTTTTCAACATAATAATTTTGTTTAAAAAAAAGTTTCTTTTTGTTTAAATACTTGTTAAACAATTTTCTCACGATTACATATTCATAACTTTTTATTTTATGCTATGTAAAAGTGATATCAACAGGTTTTAACAAATCGAAGATTCTCGTAATTATTCCGAAATAATGCATATTTTCAACCTCTGTTGACTCCACTATACGTTGCAAATATGGATTAAACAATTCTTTTTTGGCTGTTTTTTTTTCACAAATAGTGTAGCAGTGTAAAATAATTTGATTTTATTACAAATCTTTTTTTAGTTTTACCCTTTTGATTTCATTAATTATTGCTTAAGAAAAAATTAAAATGCAGAATAACTTTCTGAAGTTTTTTCATTCTTATCATATCCATTCTTTTAAAACTTTTTTCTTTCGCGGCGACGCGACGTTGATTGTGAAGTTTTATTTAAGTTGTCATCACAGTTTGCATGGACAACAGTGATTGAAAATTAATATATAATTGTGCGATCGTCACTTATATATCCTCAGTATTCTTGCATAATTAACCCCGTCAATTTGAACAAATAAAGGAACAATGGAGGTCAATCTCTGTGCAATTTAATATTCCATTACATTATGGAATATTTACGGAATGTATTTTTTAGAATTCATTTCATTGCAGAAGTTGGTAATAAAAGGATTGTTAATTGCTATTAATTTTAAGTTAAATGAGCAACATCGATTAATAAATAAAATGAGGCTTTACGGGGAAATTCATCCCATTGGATTGGTTTTAATTCAAGACAAATTATTTATAAATATATTTAAATGGTGGTATCCTGCCTATCTGTCCATAATTACAGACATTAGAGGACACTTTGTAATAAACTTCCTCCGGGTGGACAGAACAACAGAGAAATGTTTTACCTAACAAAGTTACTCTTTAGAACTTTTTATTGGACCCTGGCACGTGATTTGGTGGAATAAATACTGATTAAAATTGCCAGTAACCTGTGGTATGAAGTTTTTGAGGTCAAAACTTTTTGTGGTAGTATCTTACGCAAAGATACATCACTGGAAGGAACCACACGCAAAAAGGTTACAAAGGCACGGACACTTATCTTAACCTGCCATGGCCTTTACGTAAATAGTATATTGTGAATGAGAGCAGTTTTTGAACAAAAATTTAATTTTTCAGAATTTATGTTTATTCATAAATAAATATAGGGCATTACATGTTAACCAGAACATTCTTACTGTGATTTCGAAAATTTATTATGGCAGCTAAAACCAGGGCGATCACAAGAAAAAACAAACATTAATTACAAAGCGAACTTATTCATAAAAATCTGAAGATGGTCACAAAACTTGTTCTTGAAAAATACCTTTTGAATACACTTCTGCTGAACTCAGTTGGGAATCATAAAAAAGGGGCCGACAAAGGAATTGTTGATATTTCCAGCTATGTCATGGGCGTCGACCGAAAATTTTTAGAATATGTTTTTAATTAGTGAAATAAATTGAATATTTGTTTACTACTTTATATTAATTAATACGTATGATGTAAATTAGTTATTCACAATAAATAATGTTAAGTAAATGAACATGAACAACTCCATTTACGATTCAATAAACTAAAATTTTATATCGATCGGACGTTAAGAAATTGAAATATTAAAAATCTGCCCGATTTAGCTAATACAGGAAGCATCGTTAGGTGTCTATCAATTTTCATTAAAGTTCGATATAATGAACACTTAAATATGATTTTCTTACGATTTCATCGATATTGATTCATCATTAGAAGTATTATTTTATGTTTCGTTATTTGCCTAACGAAAATTGTTTTATGATCGGAATTTGTAAACAATTTGCTTACAGACAGACAGATAGACGCATATACGGGCAGATGAAAGAACTTTTTCCAGATTGTTTCCAAGTTATAATGACGTTTAGTATTTTTGACGTCATTGTAGAGTTGAGGCTAGAGGCGTAACGAGACAACTCTTTTGGGGGGTTATTTTTCAAATCTGCCTACTCCATAAACTTAAGAGGCCAACTCTGTAAATAAATAAACAATAATTCCTGCAAAAATTTTTTTCACCGAAATAAAAATTACCCAACACGAGAGATTCGAATGGGACGTGGTTTAGTGCTCCCTGACTGGGTGAGACTTGAGTAAAAAGTGTTGTGGTGGAAGTGGTATGAACTGACTGACTACGGGACACCGGTTCAATATTGTCATGTGGTATTTCACTGTTTTCGTTTCAAAAGGTCTCCAAATAGCCATATTTATTAAATTTAATTATTATAAATAAATACCTATTATTTCTGCTTACATCATTGTTAAAAAATATTATTTTGGGTATTCAGCAGATAACTTTCAAAGAAAACATTTGTTTCTTTCATATACCATTGGTGCAAGTCAGACTTGCACCAATGGTATCAGGTATAAGGAAGATCAACAAGACTCCCCCTACGGTGACTTGTCGACTTCTTTCATACACCTACTATATCTAAGATTCAGCATGAAAAGCAATAAAATAACCACTCTTTCTATATATTGATGATTCAAGTCTGATCATGCTAATATATATAATATTAAGTATCTCTAGCCCTACCTAGAGTATACTACATCACAATCAAACGTTTATTACATTTCAAAGTCAAAAAAATACCAAAAAGCACAAAGAAAGTAGTTATGAAATTTCGCTCACCGCATGCATGTCCAATAAATGAAGTATTTCATATATTTTCGATGGATTAATGCCTAGAACCACCTAAGGAAATTTAATAATGCAAAGATGTCTTTCAAGAATATCATACACACTAGTGATGGGAATAATCGATCAATATTCGATTATTTTTAATCGATATGTTTTATAGATGGCTAAAATCAGTAGTATTAATTTTTTTTTTAATTATTTAACGTCGGCCTATTTCCGCTACCAGGGCCTATCACCGACGCCAGGGGACGAGCTACCCTCAACCTGGAAATTTTGCCGAACCTCTTCCCTTAAGAAGAGTAGGGATCTTTTACTTGCCTAACATTTAATAGTCAAGGGACCGCCTGCTTGACATCCCCTCCGAAGGATGGTATATCTACTACGTAATCCTCGTCTGAAATTACGTTGATTCCGCGTATACACTGATATACAAGCAGCTAGAAGGTGGGACGAGAACGCTGTATTTCCCAAGATGGGTCTCCCATCCAAGTACTAACCGCGCTCGACGTTGCTTCAACGGAATATCGACTGATATTCACATTGAAGTCGCCTCTACGCTCGCCCTAGTATTAATTTTAGTAACAGCTTTCTAACCAAACAATTCTGTGATTTATTCGCATCTCACCCTATAAATGGACCAAGTAAGTATGTATTGTACTACTAAAATAAGTATATAATTCTACAAAAATTTGATTTTCCATATGACTATTATTATTATTATTATTGACTGACATAGATTTGTTACTTTTGTTATGGCAAATTATACTTTTGTTGTTATTTCTATGTCATGTCGTTGGTTGCATATACCGGGTGATTTTTTTAAACTGAAACTTTCAAATATCTAGAATAATAAGCACCTACAAAAAGAAATGTCCATGATCAAAATTTAATCATTCCACGGAGGAGGAAATACATTAGTGCTAAAATTAGTCATCCTTCTTGTAGGTCGGGTGGGGGTAACTTTGAAATCTTAAATATGAGCCCCTATTTTTATTGCAGATTCGGATTCTACGGCTAAAAATGCGTAGGATTTGTCTGAAATAATTTTCTTTGATTCATGATAGATGGCGCTGTAATCGACGAAATTCAATTGTTTTTGATTTCTCCTACTGAGAACCTATGCATACGATTCTGGAATACCTTGGCAATAAAAAATACCACGTTTTCATTGTAAATAATAAAAATTAGTTGTAAAACAAATTTTATTTCTCATCAATTACTGAAAAATGACTTGCCAAGAAACTACTATTATTATCGTAACCCAGAACCAGGCGTCCTTTTTGGGTACTTGGTCAACCGATTTCCTTCACTATGACTTATCGGAGTGCTTAATTAAATCTGCTTTTAAATTAATGTATTTTTTTGTAATTTGTTTTAAAAATACCATTTCTTATGTTAAAAATACTTTTTATAAAAATGTTTCATTATGTTTACATTTAACGTTTGTATTATTTCTTCTCTTCGTGTTTTGTATGTGTTTGTTTTGCTTTTTTGTAAATAAACGTAGAAAAGAAAGAAATAACTTTAAGAAACAACTCATTTTAGTCAGTTCGAAGATTGTTTCGCAAACAAAAAGACCTGTTTCCGTTAGGCTGTTGATACTACTTGAGAATGGGGTAATACACCGTACAAGAGAAAACTGAAATAGTTCTGGGTTATCGAGCAGCTGGCAGGAGTCTTGATCATGCTGCCGATCTCTACACTCAGCGTTGTCGGGATAGAACCTGGTCACATGCTTCATTTTATCGTACTGTCAAACAATTTACTACTGATGGAAATGTTCAACCGAAAAAAGAACCCGTCGTGCAACAGCCACTGGAGAAAATAGTGAAATTGCAGTATTAGCTGCAGTGGTTGTTAATTCTCATGTTAGTACACGAGATTTCGGTTTATCTCAGAGCAGTGTTTGGAAAATTTTAAAACGTTATAAATATCATCCGTATCGTGTGTCTTTACACCAAGATCTTCATGACGTTGATTTTTAAAATCGGGTAACTTTTTGTCAGTGGGCATGTGAACAAATACAACAAAACTCCGTTTTTTTTTCGTTACGCATTGTTCTTCGACGAGTCATCTTTTACAAAACACAGAACTGTTAATCGATACATTAATTACTGTAATGGTACCACACTGGCTTCGCCGAGTTGAATATCAGCGTCCTTTGTCTGTCAACGTGTGGTTGGAATAATTGGCAATAAACTCATAGACCCCCACATTATTGAAGGCAATTTGAATGGTCAAACGTACCGAGGCATTTTGGAAAATGAACTGCCATTTACATTTCTATAGGTATTATTTACAATAAAAAAGTGGTATTTTTTTATTGCAAACGTGTTGCCGAATCGTATGCGTAGGTTCTCAGTAGGAGAAATCGAAAACAATTGAATTTCGTCGATTACAGCGCCATCTATCGTGAATCGAAAAAAATGTTTCAAACAAACCCTACGTATTTTTAGCCGTAGAATTCGAATCTGCAAAATAGGGGTTCCTGTTTAAGATTTCAAAGTTACTCCCGCCCGACCTACAGGGGGGGGGGGGGTGACTAACTTTAGCACTAATGTATTTTCTCCGCGGAATGATTAAATTTTGATTATGAACATTTTTTTCGTAGAGTGCTTAATATTCGAGATATTTGAAACTTTCAGGTTAAAAAAATCACCCGGCATAAATTGATAGTATTAAATAATAATTTAGGGGCGAGCGTAGAGGCGACTTCAATGTGAATGTCAGACGATATTCCGTTGAAGCAACGTCGAGCGCTGTTAGTACTTGGATGGGTGACCAATCTTGGGAAATACAGCGTTCTCGTCCCACCTTCTAGCGGCTTGTATATCAGTGTATACGCGGAAGTTACGTAATTTCAGACGAGGATTACGTAGTGGATATACCATCCTTCGGAGGGGATGTAAAGCAGGCGGTACCCTTGTCTATTAAATGTTAGGCAAGCAAAAGATCCCTACTCTTCTTAAGGGAAGAAAGAGGTTCGGCAAAATTTCCAGGTTGGGGGTAGCTCGTCTCCTGGCGTCGGTGATAGGCCCTGGTAGCGGAAATAGGCCGACGTTAAATAGTTAAAAAAAATAATAATAATAATTTTTAGCGTTTTATTTGCATTATAAATTAATAGTTATTTGCCGGATAATGTCTATTTATACTTAAGTGAAAGTACTGGGACTTAGAAGTAAAACTTCAACGATAATAGGAAATATTAACTATAAAAGTGGAACGTTGAGAGCGCTGAAGTGCGTTAGTGTTATGTGCACTAGGCAAATATACAGGGTGCGCCACTTAAAACTCCCCAGGATTGTAACTTTCTTTTTTTTTTTAAGCTACGACCATGTTGGGCACATCAAATTGTAGATATTTTTAAGGCATTTAAGCATGTGTACAGTGATTTTAAAAAAATTTTTTGAAAAAATTGTTAAGAAAGAAAACTTAATTTCCCTGAATATTTTTTTACCTCACCCTGTACATGAACTACGTTAATGTTTTCTTATAAAGGTTTTTATTAGTTTCAATTGATGTTATTACGTCATATTCGAAATTCTTTTTGGTTTTAGAGAAATATATTAAAAACACTTTCCGATTCCAAACTGATTTTTTTTTTAATAACTTTGAAAAGAATTTAAATAATAATTTTGTGCTTTATTTGTAAAAAATATATCACAAACAATATTCAACGTGACGAAACAGCAACAAGAAACAAAAGGAATAAATATTTTTAAAAACAAACTTATATTAAAATGTACTAAATAGGAAAGTGCAAAATTTTTATTTTTTACAACTTTTTATTTTAATAACATAAATTGTAGCTAATGAAAACCTTTATAGGAAAACATTAACACAGTTCATGTACATTCAAAGAAATTAAGTTTCCTTTCTTAACAACTTTTTCAAAAACATTTTTTTAAAATCAGTCTGTATACATGTTTAATGGCTTTAAAGATGTCTACAATTTGATGTGCCCTACATGGTCATCGCTTCAAAAATAAAAAAGGTTACGAGTCTTCGGAGTTTTAAGTGGCGCATGAAGCATAACTGTTTTTGAAAAGAATAGATCAATAAATATAAAAGTTATAAAACATTTAAAGAAAAAAATGCACATGGAGAGAGTTGCAACCATTGGTAAAATTCTACGAATACAAAATACTGCATAGTACGAACATTTCGCCAATCAGGATGCCATTATTGGGAGGTGATTAAAATTACTAGTATAGCAATTGTACCCAGAACATTTACTTGTTTTCAAAAAACCGCAAAGAGTGTACAATAGAATGTTCAAAAATTAATTAAAAAAATCAATAATTCAATAAAGAATATAATGTTCATATCTAGTTATTATTTTCGTATTATGTCCTTATTTAAATCACTTAATTAAATTTACTTTTTCACTCAATATTTTGCTAAAGTTCACTCCAATCATTTAAGGTACTTGTATACTGATAAGAGCGAATCTAGCGGTGGATTCAATAAATTAAAACGAGAGAAAGAGAGAGAGAGATAGATAGAGAGAGAGAGAGAGAGAGAGAGAGAAAATAAAGAGGTTTGGCAACACTGTATTAAATACGACTGTCACATACTGATCTGCTTGTCACTGCTTGTTATACTCCTCGCAAAAATGAAGAATATATTGTATTTGATCGCCACATTTCTAAAATCGTAAATATCGCTCGTAGAGAAAAAAAATCATTGTGTTAGTGAACGAATCCTGAACAATTTTCAAAATGTCCGTCTGTCCGTCCGTCTGTCCGTCTGTCCGTCTGTCCGTCCGTCCGTCCGTCCGTCCGTCCGTCCGTCCGTCACGTTTCTTGTAAGCACGATAACTTAAGAGAGAAAAGTCCAATTGTATTGAAATTTAGAAAGGAAATTAGTGTTAGCTATAGGAAGAACCCTATTGTTTTTGAAGAAAATCGATCGGTAAATAAAAAAGTTATTAATTATTTAATTTAGAAAAAAATATTCTCTTAATTTTTTTCGCTTGTACTAAAATGGAAATCTTGCGAAATATTATTTCCATAATACATTTTTTTTTGTTTATGAATTTTATTAATATATATTTCATAGAAGTACGAGTTGAAATATGTATGATTATCGAAAAATATAAGTATATCACAGACAATCAACTTTCGTAGCAATATGTGGTGGCGCAGCGTCCAAAGCTTTGCGTTGCAATCCAAAGGTCCCGTGTTCGAATCCCACACAAGTTGGCTATTTTTTTATTTATTTTTTTTTTCATATAATTTTTTTCACAACAAAGATGGTATCACAAAATTTAGGATGTCCATTATTTACAAGAAAACTGCGAAGAGTATCCTATAGAATGTGTAACAATTATATATAAAAAGCTGAGTAAATTGGCGAAGAGTACGTTTTTAGCTTGTTAATTTTTGCAAAATATATTTTCAGTTTAGATTAATTTAGAAATAAATAATAACCTTAAATAATAACATATTTAAAAATGTCAGAAAAACTAAAATATAAAAGCAAGTTTATTAAAAAAAGTGCCCTAAAAACACAATTAAGACTTAAAAAAAAAGTATTACAAATAATAAACCCGATTCTAATCTTTCAATCGATTGCCAAGATCATGTTTGTGGAGGAAATCGCATGTAACGCAAAGGGGCTGTTAGGATTGCCCCGCTAAAAGAAGAACATAAAGCTTGGTAATGATCTAAAATGTTTAGAATGCTCATTAATTCTTTCTTTGGAAGACATAATAGGTGAAAAACATTGTGGTTTACTTTCAATGTGGAATGTTTTTTTTTTCAAAACTTGGCCATTCGTTTCGGTTGTGCGTACAGAAGTGTATGGAGTGAACGAATATAAACAACATTCTGTAACTATAAAAAACAAATAAAAAATACAACAGAATGATATTACTACTATTAATTTTATACTTTTTAACAGTTTAAATATTCGCATATTCGAAATGTGCAGCGTTGGAAATCAATTTCAACAGCTGCTTTATTCATACAAAAGGACCTAATATTAATTAAACTTCTAATAACTTTTATGCTAGACGGAAGATTTTTTCAGGATTTTAACACAGTGTTAATAAGAAACTATTTAGTGTTATACTAGTTTTTGAAGCGTATTTCTAAAAAATTTTGGTATTAAGAGCGAAAATTAACTTAGCCTAGCGGGCATCCGAGCTCAACTATGTAAAGTAAGGCATATTTGTAAAATTTTCCGAGCTGATTACTCCGAAACTAAACGGACGAGATTATTTTTATTGAAAATCCAAGTGCAAAATCACTTTATTTATTAGTATACCAAATTATATTTAAAACTGTAAAAGTTCATTTTACTATACAAGTACCTTAAAATTATTTGAACCGCCTTGTACATGTCATTTCCATTGCCTTTAATAATGTCTCCCAATCCAGAAATATAATACACTTCATACTTATTCTCGACAATAACAGTCAGAAACAATTTCAATTTGGATATTTTAAAATATCAAATATGTAATAACTTGAATAACTCAGGTTGCTGGGCTCCAACTTTATTGAAAAACTAGAAATTGAGCTATCGCTGAATTGGATTAAAATAGAATATATATACTGGTTACTATCAGTACTTTCTATAACACAACTAGCTACCATTATACAACTTATAGTACAGTACCTAGAGGTATAAAATATGCAACATTTCGGAATAATGTCATATTGAACGGATTTCGTTCATTTTTGGCAGTATAATAGTAAATGCTTGACAGAGAAGTTTCTATGTTGTGCGGGGCCTTGCTAATTTATAGGGGGTGGCACTTAAAAAATATATATATATTTATTGGAGCTGAAGTAGGATCAAATTTTAAGAAGAAAAGGTTATATGTAATTCTTCACATAAATTGATAGTTTTTAAGTTATAACGACTTCAATATTCCGATTTTAGCTTAAAAAAAAGGTATTTCCAAACGGATTTCGTCAAGTATCTCGAAAAGTATTACTTTATCGAAAATATAAATAAGGCATTAAAATAAAAAAAAATGTTACAGACTAATTACAGAAGGTACAAACTGGGAATTAATTATATTTTTTGTTTATTAATGTAAAATTAACAATTTCGGAGATATTTAAGTTTACATTTGGCATCCAAGTGTTCATAAGTAAAGATAATTATTTAGAGTGAGAGTTAAATATCTCAGAAACTGTTACACCTACATCAAGGATGCTAATAGGTAGAATAATAGGTTATTAATTAAGCTTTCAACTGTTCTTTTATTTGTTTCTGTAACAAAAAAAACAAAGAAGTTATGACCGAATGTGCATCTACACATTTTTTTAAAAATAACGTCGCCATTTTGTTACTGTAATTAGCCAGTAATTAAAAAAAAAAGGAATATCAAACACTGTTTCTCGTTAATATATAGCATGACGTAGATGCTCAATTTTTTTGGTTTCTATACAGCACTTGCTTTAGAAAAAAATACAGTTTAAACTATAAAGGTATTTTCGATGAAACGTATTTTTTTTTCTTTTCCAAATATCTCATTAAATATTAGTTTTATTGAAAAATGGGTAGAGACCAAAAATAAAGCTCATAAACTGATAATGAACTTCGCTTGTTTATTTATTCACATAGATTTAATAGTTTCGGAGATATCAAAGTTTACAAATGGCGACCGAACTTTTATAAAACGAAAAGTGCAGTTTAAATGTTAAATATCTCAGAAATTGTGACACCTACGTGACGCATGCTAAGAAATGAAATTAAAGACAATTAATTAAATTATTTTTTACTCGTTCCTGTAGCATAAGAAATAAAGAAGTTATGACGGAAAAATATGCGTATTTATATTTTTTTATATGAAAAAGTCGCCATTTTGTTACTCTAATTAGCCAGTAATTTAAAAAAATTATCTCAAATACAGTTTTTCGGTAAGATGTAGCATTACCTAGATGCTCAAATTTGTTTGCTCATTTAAAGCACTTCTTTAGAAAAAAATGCATTTTAAACTTTAAAGGTAATTTCGAAACACTTAGATGCCAAATATAAACTTAAATATCTCCGAAATTATTAATCCTACATCAGTAAACAAAAATATAATTAATTCCCAGTTTGTACTTTCTGTAATTAATCTGTGACATTTTTTCGATAAGGTACTTTTCGAGATGACGAAAGCAGTTTGGAAATACCTTTTTTTAAGCTAAAATCGCAATTTTGAAGTTGTTATAACTTAAAAACTATCAATTTATGTGAAAAATTGCATAGAACCTTTTCTTCTTAAAATTTGATTCTATTTCAGCTCCAATAAATACATATATTTTTTAAGTGCCACCCCCTATAAATTAGCAAGCCCCCGCACAATACAGAAACTTTTCTGTGAAGCATTTACTATTATACTGCCAAAAATGGACGAAATCCATTCAATATGACATTATTCCGAAGTTAAAACCTCTAGTTACACTGTACTATTATTATTTTATGTCGTTTTGTTTATGTTCTTAAAAAATAACATTCAGTACTTTTTTTGAGTGGAAAACTTACCAAAAATTGGAAAACACTTTTCACCACAACTTTTCAGGACAACTTTCTACATTAAGCTTTTATAAAATTTCGCAAAGATCATCTGGATATTGGTCGTTAAAACGTGGCAATTAGTTGTTCGTCACGTTGGCAGGTTAAAATTTAGGGTAGAAATTTGAAACGATACTGAAGAAGTGGAGTGATTTGCCGGCAAAGATGAGGATTTACCATGTGGAGCGCATCTAGCGCGCGCAAATCTCCGCGTGGCGACTTCTCCAGTTCTCCTGCAAACAATAATGCATCCTCTTCTTGTCGCTTTTAAGTTTATGAGAGTTTCATTTAAGCTGGAACACGCACTCAGTGTTATTTACTCTGAAATTTTTGCTGCCTCTTAGCACTGCGGCGCATCGTTAGAAGACATTATTAAGTGCCCACCTTACCTTGAGGGACACAATTAAGCCCCGGTAAGTGATTGTAGGTCTGCTAAAATGTTACATATATTAGAGGCTGTTTACTAGTTAGTTGAGTCAAATTAGGACCAAAAAATTCGCAGTGTGAATTGTCTGGTCAGGGCAGTTTTTTGTTTGTTTTAACGTGTTCAGGGGATCAACTTAAGTTCACAGTTCAATTTTGCAGTTTTTGTGAGGTCGGCGTATTGTTTATTTAAACATCGGTTCTCTTCGAATATCTCGAAATCTATAAGTCCTATGGAAAACTACAGAAAGAAGGAAAACATTCGTTATGAGCTGTACAATAAAAGTACATAAACTATAATTTATTCCATTTGTTATTATTATTATTTAAAAAAAAATTGAATATTGCTAAATTATGCGTTTCTAAACAAATCACTGTTCTTTCAAAAATAATGGATAATATTTAATGAAATTTTGAAGAAATATAGCTCTTTTAGAGTACAATCACCACTTAAAGTTTCAAATCAAAATGATTATTAAGTATACAATTGTTGCTAAAATTTTGCACCCTTGTGAAATCCTGCCACCAAAACCAAGAAATGTGTACGAGGGCTCAAATTGTAGCTTTTCATAAGTACTTTAAGATCAGGAGAGAGAATGTTTTTTTTTCAAAATTTCAACCTTTTTTATTGCAGTTGTTTATAATTTTCGAAAATGTAGTTATAAACAAATTCAAACAACTCTCTAGTTTTTTCATGAAATCAAAAACGGTAAAGGAATAATGAGAGTGTATTAAAAAAGCTAACTTTAGAAAAATAAGTTAATACTCTACTTGCATTTGGAGCTGAGATACGTTAGTTTTTACGTTTAGGTCACTTATAAATAAATAAATCGATATTTCTTATTGGGACTAGTAATTCTTCAATGTCTATTATTTTGTCTCTGCTACTTGAAAATAATCCAAAGCTACAATTGTTAAAAGATACTGTATAGAGGTCCGAGAGTGGGGTCTTTAACGATTTTGTTAGGGATCCGAAAATCACCAAATAGGTCCAAATGTTATACCATTATGTTTTTACAAGCCGAACTTTAGTCGCTGGGTAGCAAAGTGGGTAAGGCGACTATCACTTTTTATTCAGGATGCGAATGTCTCGGTTTCAAATCCTGCTCGCGAAATATATATTTTTTAATGTATCAGTAATATTAAAAAGTTCACAAAGCTGTATACATGAACATAAGGGTAGTTGTTTAAATTAGGTTGGTTTACCGTTTCGTGACAAAAATTAAAAAAGTTATAAAAAAGTTGAAAATGTGCATTATGTTCTCAAAGCCGCTTTATTCGATGCTATTTTACCAGTTGTAGCTTTGGATTATCTTCAAATAGAAATATCAAAAATAAAAATATAGCCCAAATCTAAAGAAGAAATATCGATTTGTTTATTTATGAGTGACCTAAACGTAAAAAGTAACATATCTCAGCTCCAAATGCAAGTAGAGCATTATTTTTTTTCAAAAGTTGGCTTTTTTAATCTACTTTCATTACTTACTTACTCGTTTACCTCGGGTTACTTGAATATGTTTATAACTAAAATTTCGAAAACTATAAACAATTTCAATAAAACGGGTTTAAATTTTGAAAAAAAAAAATGTGTTTCTCCATGACCTTAAAGTGCTTATAGAATGCTACAGTTTGAGCTATCGTGCACATTTCTTGCTCTGGATGGCAAGATTTCACAAGGGTGCGAAATTTTAGCAACAATTGTAAATTTTCAGTAGTGATTGTATTTTATAAGAGCTATATTTTTCCAAAATTTCATTGAATATTATCTATTATTTTTGAAAGAACAGTGATTTGTTTAAAAACGCATAGTTTTGCAATGTTTAATTTCTTTTAAATAATAATAACAATTGGAATGTATTATAGTTTGTACGCCTTTATTGTACAGCTCGAAACGAACATTTCCCTCTTTTTATTGTTTACCATAGAAGTTGACCCCCTGAACATGTTAAAACAGAAAAACTGCCCTGACCAGACGATTCGCATTAAAAGCCTAATTTGGCTCCACTAAGTGTACATAGAACTCGTCAAAAATTTGATAGACTCGTTAAATTGATGAGTTAATATTAAAGAGAAAACAAACAATCTTAAATACACATTGTTTACAATAATGATAACGTCAGTAGTAATTTTTTAAATGATTAGTGGTAAACCGATAAAAATTGGAAATATAAAGAAAAATTAGGGAATCGATGAAATTTGCACAGATCAACGATACGTTTCTAGAAACTAAAGTTATGTATGACATACTCTATTCGCTATTAAATCGGTTAATGTTCAAAAAATGGTAGATATTATAAATTAAAAAAAAAAAAACTCACACTATAGGCCCTGGTGTATTATCAGCTAAAATATTACGCCTTTCTTTTCAGTGGATATCGACTTCGCTAGGTGTTCTTCCGTCTTAATGGAAAATATTCCTGTATACCTAAGTCAAAATCGTTAGGGATGACAATTTTTCTTAAGAAATTTATGATTTATATATAACTTCAATTAAATTTTGATCAACCCTGTATATTTGCGTTAATATTTTATGATATGCCACCCTCCGCAAGAGACAGAATGGGTCTCTGGCTCATTATTGTTGCATATCATAAAATATTAACACAAATATACAGAGTTGATCAAAATTTAATTGAAGTTAGATATAAATCATAAATTTCTTAAGAAAAATTGTCATTCCTGCCGGTAATGATTACACATTACGGAACTTTTAGTACCGTTTAACTCCTACTAAATAGAGATTTATGAATATCCGGGTGGTCTATATCATAATATTTAAAACAAATGAGTCATTTTGAAAAATGTGATTTTAATGAGGTTACAGCACCCCGTATGATGGATTATTGGACATATTGACGTTTTAGTATTTTTTATATGAATTACATTGGAACAACAATAATTTTAACATATCCGCAGGCATCTAGATTGACAACTAAAATTCGAATTATTTTTCGTGTTCAAAATAATAAATTGTTCAAAATAGTATAAATGTATTGTAATGTGTTACAACCCCTAGAAAGATGCATTTGCACCTACTCGAAAAAGAACCTACCAGAAGATTCCAAAGTGACATCTGGAATTATCGAGAGAATGGTGGCGTCATCACAGAACAATCGAGATCTGTCATTTTTAGGTATAAAAGACCGACCGCATTCTCGGCGAGTAGTTCAGAAAGTTCAAAAAGTATAGAAAGTGAGGTTAAGACTTCAAGGATAAACAAAGTGATAAACATTGTGATTTTAGTCAGTAAAGTGTATTTAAATTAATAATAGTATTGTGAAGTATCCAGTAAATATTTAATAAAGTGTGTTAGTGGACATCTCTTGTTATAATTTTTGGAACCCAC
Source organism: Rutpela maculata (assembly GCA_936432065.2). Lineage (NCBI taxonomy): Eukaryota > Metazoa > Arthropoda > Insecta > Coleoptera > Cerambycidae > Rutpela > Rutpela maculata. Next base: position 20,712,146 of record OW386288.2, read on the forward strand.
GGAATTTGCGAGGGTGGTTTCCTAAGGGTGGAAACACGTTACAGTATCCAAAATGTGATTTTTATTTCAAAAATGTAAAAACATACAGGGTGGTCATTTTAGAAAAGACAATTGGGGCCATTTCCGGTGAAACGGGAAGTGATAAATATGGCGGATAGGCCTCAAAAAGTTGGAAATCTTACCTAATTTCACCATACAAAATTTAATCCCGATATCTTTAAAAACAAGGAAGTTACAGGGGTGGCCCACTATTCGTTTAAACCCGGTATTAATAAGCTAATTCGTTATTTGGTTATTTTTTTAAATAAGCAGTCTCTTTAAAATTTTAGTCGGTTTTTTGACATATTTTATAAATATACCTCAGTGACTTTAATCCTCTTATCTCGTGGGTTCCTTTTCAATTATTAAGATTATTTTCTGGGGCAACCTGATAATGTATAAAAAGTGTGTAAAGAGATTTAGAGTGACAGTTGGTCAACCTTTAATTAATGCTGCTAAAAGCGTTTCATATCTCATTCTGTTTAGCACTTATCTCAAATCCGTCTTGGATTGGCATTTTCAATCAATCAGATAAATCTGTGCCGGAACAGGATACATGTGTTTTATTTTTCCACTGATGCTTAATCAAGGCACACTTAAAATGCTTATAAAAGCTTGACTAACGAATTTGGCGTCGGCATTCCTCATGTAATAAAACTAAAAAATTCTGATGCTCAAAAAAGTTTAGTTCTTCATTTATATGTTGAACAGTGGTGTAGAATTACTGAATTACAATATTCATTGGTATACACTGCAAATTAAATGTTACCAATACTTTTTTAAAAAAAGTTTTGCCATCTAATATTTTCAGGGACGTCTTAAGGATTCTTGAGGCCCTGGACCGAAAAGCCCCCTCCCTCTTATAATTTTGTAATCAATAAAAAATTTAGCTTAGATAGTACGAACAATATATTATTAACTAAAAACTACATTGTTTGTAATTTTATTCTAAAGTCGTTTTCTACATTTCAAGTTAAAATCATGAACTATGTCAAAGTCAATAGTCTGTAAAATGTCATTTTCAATACTCATCAAACTTGAACTATTTAAACGTGATTTCGTGCGTTTCTAATTTCATCCAATTTTACTAGATTTAACTCTGAAAATGAACGCTCACCGCTTGCATTTTTGACCATCGCAGACAAAAAAATTCGCATGACAATTTCAATAATGCTTGAAACACTGTGCAAATTTTTTCGTTGAACATAATATGTGTATAAAGTACATTGATTCCAATCGACTCATCTTCTAAAAGTTTGTCTTCATGGACTTCATCTGCAATCGTAGACTTCTTTTTCTTCTCATTTTTCTTTCTTTTCTTCATTTCCTTTTCCTTCTGTTTTAGTTTTTTATTATCCTAGCTCACGTATGACTTGAAGTGTTGACATTTCACAATTAATTCTGCTCCGAAGAGGTACGTCTGAGTTTCCATATTCTTCAAGAAAAGTAACTCTAGTACTTCGTTGCCTCACACGCTTGTGAGCATCTCGATACCCTTTCATAAAAAACTATTCTTTTGATTTTGACTCATAATATTCAAAGCCATCTCTTTTTCCTTTAATGTATGTAATTAATGATTTGAACCATTTTACAGTTGTAGGCAAATTCATGTTTTCCTTGTGATTGATTGATTGATTTACTAGCGTGCGGTAGGCACTGCTGCCACTCCCAAGTTATTCAGCTGGGCCTGCTACGTCCACGCTGGGTTGGACTAAGGTCATGCTTGTTGTCAGCAGCGAGTGCCACATGGCGCATGGTAAAGGAATGTGGGATGGGAGGTGTAGGTATTTGTGAGATGCGTCACCGCATTGTGTCGTGAGGGAGCGTTTAAGCTCCCTTTTTGTGTTTTTAGTTCTGGACATCTGCCTCTTCTGAGTCTTCTTGTGAAATTTGTGTTGTGTCGTGATATGGAGTGTTTGTGTTCCTCTTTTTATATTTTTGCTTCTGCAAATCTTCTTCTTCTGATTCCTCCGTGGCTGATTCTGGTAGAGCGTATATCGCTTCAATTTCTTTGTGAAATTAATTTTCCCCCCTCGCTTTTCTTTCCCAGTTACCTCTGCCACCCCCCCCTGCGCTTTAACGGTCCTGGCCCGCTTCCCTACTTCTCTGCTGACTAGGATGTGATCTGATCTGTCGTTCCTAGATTCAGTATTCGGTCCATTTTTGTATAAATATTTATTTTTTGTTAATACGAGTCAAAATATCATTCCAAAAAATAGTCAAGATCGCCTATTTTGTTTTTTAAGGTTCTCGCACTGAGGCGCGTATCTGGTGTTTGCAATTCATCATTAAGTAAAGTATCAAGGCTCATTTTAATTTCTTCATATCCGGAATTTGAAGCTGTAATGTAAATGCATCTGCAAGCGCAGACAATCGCGTTTTTGAGGGACTTTTTAACACTTTATTATTGGAACTTAAATTTGAAGTCATTATTTTCCAACGGTATAGATTGACGATGAAAAGAAATTGTAGAAGGCTTTGAACAAAATCAACGTGAATTGTCACATTTAAGTTGCATTCTACTGCTTGCACGCCAATTATATTTATAGAATGGCCTGCGCATTGCACGTATAAAGCATATTCATTTTTTTTCTTTAAGTTGGGATTGTAATCCTGAATAATGGCCCGACAGGTGTCTTAAGACGTCACTGAATATTTTTGAATTCTCTAAATTAAGACGACATTGAAGCGAATATTAGTTTCGAGTAGTTTTTTTCTCTACCCTTTTTACGTCTAGGAAACCGTTTCACAGTGGTCCAAATGCCCGAAAACGTGGCCAAAAATCCTTAAATTTAAATTCCGATTTATGGACTCTTTATGCCCTAGATACTTAGTGTGGTATGTGTAGTGTATCAACCTTCTCGTTATTAATTAATCCACAATGCGCTTTGATCCACATAAAAATTATTGTATAACCAAGAAGCGAGAGCCTTACATACAATTTTATAATATCCGTAAGCAAAGGGGATGTTTTTACATTTATATGATTAAGACCACTAAGTACGCTAAGTGAATCAGACATAATAATAAATTTACGTCGGTCTGTATTGAGATCGCAGTATTCTAAAGCTTTAAGAATGGCTATAGCCTCTGCTGAAAAAATAGAAGCTTGGTTTGGAAGACTATATTTGACGGAGACTTCAAGTTCAGGAATGTAAATAGCACAACCTGTACCATTCTCACTTTTAGACCCATCGGTATAAATATGCATCCCATCTGGATAGCGGAGGTTCCTTAGCCTCAACCCGCTGGACTAGATTTCGTTAAACCTAGGCAAACCCGAAGTGTTTTGTTTTGAAGTATATCTAAACGATGAAGTAAATTGTTGCTGGCTGCTCCATAAAATATTCCACCATAATCTATGACCGATCTAATGAGAGATTTATACATTAATAATGATATTTCTGGATCTGCCCCCCAACTAATTTTACTACAGATACGAATAGTGTTTAACTGTTTTTCTGATATTGAAACTATATTTTCAATATGAAATTTCCATGATAGCTTTTGGTCAAGATGAAAACCTAAGTATTTAACTACTTTTTTATATGGCACCTGGCAATCATCTAAGACAATTGTATATCTCTCCGGTAAATTATGTCTAGAAAATATGGAAATGAAGGTTTTATTGTAGGAAATTAAGAATTGTTTTTCCAGCGCCCACTGTTTAATATAATGAAAACCTTTATCCAGAGATTCGATGGCTATGTCTAATTTTCTCTCTTCTGTGTAAAATATAAAGTCATCAGCATACCTTTCAGAGCGATATCATTTGTATAAACATTAAATAAAATGGGGCTTAGGACCGATCCCTGAGGGAGTCCCTGAGAAGTAAATCGTGGACCTATTAAGGAGTTGTTCGAGTTCCTTAAAAATAATTTCCTCCCACGAAACATGTTAACGATATTAGGGCTAATTTTCGGTGGAATTTCAAGTTTAGCGAGACAATGTTCCAAGATTGTTAAATCTACGGAATCATAAGCTGACTTTAAGTCAAGGAAAATAGCCATCAGATAATTATTTCTTGAAAAACATAATTGTATATCTGTAATAAGTTTACCTGCTGCATGGTAAGTACCCATACCTCGACGAAAACCAAACATTTTTTTTTTGTTCCTGCTCCAAGAAATATAAACAAAAAAGTAACAACTTAATTTTCCCACGGTTTCTCACTCTGAAACCAATTTCCTTGTACTTCTTACAGACTCCTTCATAATGCCTGCAAAAATTATCTTCCCGCAGCTTCCCCATTTCTTAAAATTTAATTGTTTCGGTCGCGACGCAGTGGTCAAAGTGCTCGAAAACTTGACCAAAACTCTTAGATGATTTTCAATTTTGCTGGAAATTAGTATATAGGAATTTTCAATGTCGCTGATTTCGAATGAGATATTATTTAAAAAAAGGCGGATCCAATATGGCTGACTATTTATTATAAAGTTAGTTTTTAAAGCAGAAAGTCAGTGTTTCCGAGACCGCCGATTTCGAATTTAATATTATTAAAAAAGAACGGATCCAATATGGTCGACTTTTTTTATTTGAAAATTTAGTATTTTTCAACTCAAAATGAATGTATAGGGAAGGGTTTTTAAAAACATAGAAATAATAAATTTTTTGTAAAACCTGGCGCAGTGGGACGGAATAGAAAGATGAATAGACAACAAAAATATTATTTTCGTACAATTTTTTTGCAACTGCTACTCGTTGTCGGACGAAGAATCACTTTCATCATCGCTATTTTGCATTCTTGAACTAATTATTTCTATGTTTTTAATATAAATATATGTCAAATTCGAAATCAGCGACCTCAGCTATTCAATGACTTTCAACTGAAGAAACTTATTTTTTAACAGAATAGTCGGCCATATTAGAACCGTCATTTTGTTTTCTTAAAAAACAATATCAAATTCGAAACCAGCGACCTCGAAGACCCCGATATACTGACTTTCGGCTGAAAAAACTAATTTTTTAATAATAAAAAGTCGGCTATATTGGATCCGCCATTTTGTTTTCTTTTAAATAATATCAAATTCGAAGTTAGCGACATCGAAAATCTCTCAGCAAAACTGAATCATCTAAGAGTTTTGGCCACGCTTTCGGGCATTTTGACCAGTGTACGTTTCCATAAAAAAAAACAAAAAACCGCAAAATGCACAAGTTTTGAGAGAACTTTTTAGTTTTCAATTTTGAGCTACATTCTGCACATTTCACCAAAATTTCAAAAAAAATTAATTTTACTACCACATTCACGTTGTAAAATGAAGGTAGTGCCGGCAAAAAAAACTTTTATTATTCAACTAGGTTTAGATGTATTTGTAACTTTTTTGCGCGCACGATTACTCTGGAACAGTTTATGATATTGACTTGAAATTTGGTACACCTATATAATAAAATAAAATCTGAAATTAGATTATATTCTGATTGGGATTGAGATTGGGGTAAAGCAAGCAAGTGTTCATAAAATTGGGAATTAGTGTGTGTACTGTACTTTAACCTTTACTAGTTTTGCTCCTATTCCACAAAAGCATATTACTAATAAACTATGCTACGCTAATGAGCAACACTAACATGGAAATGCATGTCCGTGGGTGTCCCCTGGTTTAGATGTATTTGTAACTTTTTTGCGCGCACGATTACTCTGGAACAGTTTATGATATTGACTTGAAATTTGGTACACCTATATAATAAAATAAAATCTGAAATTAGATTGTATTCTGATTGGGATTGAGATTGGGGTAAAGCAAGCAAGTGTTCATAAAATTGAGAATTAGTGTGTGTACTGTACTTTAACCTTTACTAGTTTTACTCCTATTCCACAAAAGCATATTACTATGCTACGCTAATGAGCAACACTAACATGGAAATGCATGTCCGTGGGTGTCCCCTTCTTTATTTTTAAAGTATATGGGAAAGATTTCCGATTTTCCTGTTATAGAATTCTGAAATCAATTTACCTATCGTACGTCGTGATTTGTTTGAATAAATCGTAGCCTTTAAAATATGAAATAGGTTTCTTGAAATTCCATTAAAATGTGTTGTCAAAAGGACCAAACTATGTTAGTCTCCCACCCCTCTACTGCCTTATTACACATTCATGCAATTTCGTAATGTTTTCTGAAAACCGCAACCTTATTAGATTCAACACTCCCTTCTTCATCGTCCATATCCTTGCCTTTTAAGGAAACATGTGTTACAGATGTGCATATCATCTTGATGTAAATTCGATCTGTAAACTACGGGGTTACGCAATATGGAAATGTGTATAGCATACTCGATATCATGAATGTTGTAAAAAAATCTAGTTCCGTGCAAAATGTGTAGTACCTCTTTCATATGGCTACAAATAGATAACATTTGATATACAGGGTGCGCCACTTAAAACTCCCTAACTTTTTTATTTTTGAAGCGATGACCAAGTTGGGCACATCAAATTGTAGACATTTTTAAAGCCTTTAAACATGCATAAGAGTGATTAAAAAAATTTTGTTTTTCGAAAAAGATGTTAATGTTTTCTTATAAAGGTTTTAATTAGCTTCAATTTATGTTATTAAAATAAAAAATTTTAAAAAGTAAATATTTTGCAATTTCCTATTTAGTACATTTTAATACATATATATAAGTTTGTTTTTAAAATATTCATTTCTTTTGTTTCTTGTTGCTGTTTTATTACGTTGAATATTGTTTGTGATATGTCTTAGCTTAAAATTATTATTTACATTCTTTTCAAAATTTTTTTAAAAATAATCAGTTTGTAATCGGAAAGAATGTTTTTAATTTATTTCTCTAAAACCAAGAAGAATTTCGAATATGATGTAATAACATAAATTGAAGCTAATTAAAATATTTATAAGAAAACATTAACGCAGTTCATGTACAGGGTGAGGTAAAAAAATATTCAAGAAAATTAAGTTTTCCTTTTTAATAATTTTTTCAAAAAAAAATTTTTTAAATCACTCTGTAGACATATTTAAATGCCTTAAAAATGTTCCAACATGGTCGTCGCTTAAAAAATAAGAAAGTTACAAGGGGAGTTTTAAGTGACGCACCCTGTATACAGAGTATTCAGTGAGTAACTGTACATCGAGCTGTTTCCAAAACATACCCACATGTATTCTCAAGAGCCATTTGTTATTAATATACAGGGGATTTCTTAATATCCTTCAATTTTTTGAGTCGCCATATTCTTCAACCGCTTTATTCAACTACTTAAAATTTGGCATAAATGTTGATGACGATTAAGTTTATCCGAAAAAATATTGTCTTTAAACAATACAGGGTTGGACTCAAAAAATTGTTTTGGTTAGTCATCAAAAATCTCCCTGCATATATTTTTTTCTACGTCCGCTAAAATAAATGCACATCAGTTCATCATTTTCAAATCAAATTTCAGGAATATAAAATTATTTTTTGAAACTTCCCATTTTTTGCGAATGAAGAGTTGAATTCATATTTAATGATAAATGTGTATCCACTGCTTTCCTCGTAGCCCACTTTTAGCTTCTACATAACTTTAAATAATACTTCACAAAAAATAATTTCTATGCAGTTTTAATTGAATGGTTCAAAATAAAATACTAATTTATTAAAAAAATGGGAAGTTTCAAAAAAATAATTTTATATTCCTGAAATTTGGTATAGAGGTATAAAATTGCATTCTAAATAACTTTTCTTAGTCAAATTTTTTCATATTTTGAAAAATAAAGGTACTTTATTAGTGGTGATTTTTACAACTTTGCTTATAAAACACCCTGTAGAACACCAAATCATGTCATTTTTGGTATACTTTAGTTTTACAACAAGCAGGACTCATCTATCCTGGGACACACTGTATGTGTTAATATAAAGCATGCTAGTTTACACGCCTCTTTGCAACAAACATTTGAAGTCTAAGAAGATATCATATTTATAACAGCCTTACACGTACAGACATATCATACATACATGCACACAGACATTTTTTAATCAATATGTAAGGCCAGCACGTTATTTTTTTGTCTACTATGACTACTGAAAATTAAAGTATACTATCGATTGAGCATATAATATATGAATTAAAAGAATATCAAGACATTTCATAATACTGAGTAACTCGATTGAAAAATTTCGCTACCTACTACACAATAAGTTAAAGAAACTAGAAATGAATATGTATCGTTTTGTTTTCTTCTTTGACGTTATACGAGACACTGTGACCATTGAACTTACGGTATTTGATATTATAATTTAATTGTATGTATGCATCATTGAATAATTCCAGAGTTATGTAGATGGCTTATAATAGAATGGAAATTTTGTTTTGATATATTTCTATGTAACAAGATACTTATTACTTTTCTTTATTAAGTAGGAACATAAATGAAACATACGAAAACATATTACGAAGGAATGTATTCACCTGTTGTGACAACAGGGTGTTTAAACAGCAAGATTTTTAGTTTTACTTCCACATCCAGTGGAAGTATAGTAACGACAAAAAAATTTTTAAATTTTTTTTTTTCAAATAGACTTAGAATGTCACGAAACGTCGAGATTTTAAGTTTGAGAGAAAAAAAATTCTGTCTGTCGGTCTGTCGGTCTGTCTGTCTGTCGGTCTGTCTGTCTGTAACTTTTTTTGTGCGCACGTTTACTCTGGAACCGTTTGACTTGAAATTTGGTACACGTATGTACTTTAACGAGATCTAGAACTAGATTATATTTTCATCTTGTTCCGTCGAAGGGTTGGGGGGTAAATTTGGGGAAAATAGGTAAATCAAGCAGGTAAGAGTCCATAAAATTGGTATTTAGTATATATAAGAGAAGCTGAGGTCTCAAAAAAATTTTGGCATTAGCCACCCCCATTACCACCCCCACCCCATTATTAAAGGGGATGAAAACAAATTGTGAATTAGGGTGTGTACAAGAACCAGAAACCTCAAAATGTTTTTTACTTCATCCACCCCCACTACCACCCTCTATCACCACCCCCACCCCGCTAGGGATGTGGGGTATCATTTTATGGATTTTTGGGGTAGAGAATTTCAAATATTATATTATTAATGTTCCATAAACAATTATTTCCACATACAAAATTTTTTCGTTGTGAGTGACTTAGATAAAAAATCTGAATGTGGAAGTAGTGATTCCTTGGGCAGCGGTTTTTATGATGCATATACATAATATAAGGGTGTTTCACGAAGAAACGGACATGCTTTAGAGGCAAATAGAGGACACCGAGAGTAATCATAATCATCCATAGAAAAAGCTAGTTGGCTAGTACTTAGATCACATACCCACACACAAGGAATCCAGATCCGGACTTGAAAAAAAAATGTTTTTGTTGTTCTTTAAGAGAACAATAAGTATGTGTTTTTTTTTAAATTTCAATATTAGATTCGAAAAGTACTTAAAAAACTGAACAAAATAGCTTCATTGATTTTTTTGCCACACCCTTGCCGTCTTCGAAATAAATTCCATTAAATAACGCAATATGAGACTTTAGAAAAGGTCGATGAATGGTACGCGCAAAAAATGGTTCCTCTATTAAATTAGGCATTTACAGTTCATCTCAAACTTATAGCAACATGAGGCCCAGTGTTTCAATGCAAAGTTAAGCACTTTATCCTACAAATAAATTAGCTAGAAGTTTAGAATATGAAGTTGCAATATTAAAATGTTTAATAAAAGCATATTCTAAATTTCTAGCTAATTTATTTGTAGGATAAAGTGCTTAACTTTATATTGAAACAATGGGCCTCATGTTGCTATAAGTTTGAGATGAACTGTACTTTGTTCTCAGCAATAATCATTGTGTTTTAATTACCAATTTTTATGGAGGGGGTAAAATTAATAACAAAATAATTGTTATAGGACACCGAATCAAGAATCTATTTCATTCCTCTCATTTATTAAAGACTGGTAATACAGCAACATAACATACCAATTAACCACAACAATAACTGGAATAACAAAGTGATTCCTTTGGCAGCGGTTTTTTACTTTTTTTAAATATTCTTTTCTTGAAAACGACGATCTCACTTCTTGTTTATTTAACTTTCTTCTTATTTTAAGTCCGTTGCCACGGTGAAAGATTTTTTAACAGCTTGCTTCATGTGGCCTTCTTGATTGAATTTTGTTGTTGAATTTTGGAAAATGTTTTTTTTTAACTATTCTTTCTGGATACTATTGTTGACTTCGCAGTTCTTTGAAAATGAGTAAAATTTTTTGGTGTAATTTGTAATTGCTATTCTTGTAATAGTAATAATCTCCCGATGATTACATCTTGATTATCGAAACCTTTATTAGCATACCTAGCAGTATTTTTGTGTTTATAGAATTTTATCAAAGATTCTCCAAATTTAAATAAAAGACACGTATCACTTAGGGGCAGATGGACAGACGAACAGACTGACAGAAAGAGGGACCCATAGCGAACATTTTGAAAGTTGTTGCGAATTCTATGACTAACACAGTGATCATAATTTTTTTTCTCTACGAGCGGTATTTACAATTTTTAAAATGTGTCGATAAAATGCGATATACTCTTTGCTCTCGTATTTCCAATGAGTATAACAGATAAGAAAAAAATGCATATAACATTTTTTGTAGAGAATATTATAAGCTCCATTTTTGATATAAACATAATTTCGATATCGCTAATGGTTAGAGAGGTAACTATAAGCAAGGAATCGAATCAGAGCGCCATTTTTTCAAGATGGCGGTTCGAGCACAACAGACGGAGTTCAGGATTCTTAGTAAGTTTAATTTACTATTAAACATGAAACGGAAACAAAAAACTGATAAAGTTTTGAAACATGTTCATTAAGGTTTACTACCTTAAACAAAAAACTGATAAAGTTTCAAAACTTTATCAGGTTTTTGTTTCCGTTTCATGTTTAATAGTAAAATAAACATACTAAGAATCCTGAACTCAGTCTGTTGTGCTCGAGTTTTGAAACTTGGCAAAGATGTTCATTAAGGTTTACTACCTTAGTGAACATCTTTGCCAAGTTTCAAAACTTTAGCAGTTATTTTCGTCAAACGTTGAAATTTGTTCCAATTTGACGAGTATAGTGAGAAAATATTCTCAAAGGAAATCGGTTTTGCGCGCCATTTTTCAAGATGGCAGCGCGAGCGGAGGTGCACCAAGGTCCGCATTATTTTTTGAACAGCAATTTTGTAATACTGCTAATTGTAAAATTTGTCCTGTAAATTGATTTCCTTTGGGAAAATATATAAAATAAATAAATTTAAAAAAATAAAATTTGAACGCAATAATAAATTTTTTCATAGTAGTGCCAGAAGAACTCCTTATGAAATGCATGAGCCCAGACTAAGCTACACAGTATTTAAGTATTTAACATATAAATATATCTTCTCCACGGAAAAGTAGAAGTCTAATCAATATCCGAATAAATGATATATTACTTTAGAACTTACTTCGAAATTTTATAAATGAGGAATTTGAATAACGCTGATGAACAAAATATCAAGTGTGCTTAATAAATGTGAAGTCCTTCTTTTTCTTGCCTTTATATTCGAGACTCTTTAATAACCTAGACCTAAATAGCGTGCATAATGGTGAGAAAATATCTTTTAATATAAAGGTTGTCTGTCGTATTACTCATTCACTGCAGTCGATTTAATTCAACTAGTACTAAAACTAGAATGATTTTAATCTTTTCAAAGGATAATCTATAACTGTACACAGGGCGCTAATTATAAGTACTAAATATATTGAGTGTTCTATAAAAAAGTTACATTTATTTTTTCACCTTTTATTTTACTGACAGCAAGTAATTTCTTTTGGCATATTTGAAAACGAAAAAAATGCAATTAAATTTAAAAATTTTTAAAAGCAGCTCTCTGCTTTTTTTATCGTTTCATAGCTCATATATTATTTAGTTGGCCTCCCTTTGCTCTATGGCACATCTGACAAGCATCATGCTTTCTGTCGCGATTGCCTGCTAGGCATACGGCCTTATCAAAGTTCCAACCCGAATAATTTTCCTAGTAATGATGGTGTTACATGTTTTGTAAACACCCTGTATCGTGTATCCGGACATTGTAACACCAGGCTAACACTAAACGGTAATTTATTAACTTACGTACCACTATTACAACAATTAATTACTTCACTAATATACCTACTGCTAAATACTATAATTCACTACTTCAGTCACTTTATTACTTTGTTTACTCCTTGATCTGTTCCCACTAATTAAACTGAACTATCTGCCCATATGAACTCTACTAAACTAAAAACTGTCTTGTCTTGGCTTCTCCATTAGGGTGGAGCGATTTTTTTAAATTTTGAAACTTAAACACCCTGTGTGCTTAAAAGGTGCCTATTATACACCTAAATAAGTTCTAAAATCAGACCATTCAAAATTGGCTGCCGAAACCGCCTCAAAATTTTGGAAATTCAAATTTTTTTTTTTATTTAAAACTTTGATCACATTTTCACCAAAATCATAGTTAATGTTATTATTGTTACATATAACTAGTTTTTAATGAATTTGTTAATAAATGAATGATGTTAAGATTTATACTCATTTATATTTTCAAATAACGCTTCAATTTTACGTTGCGCACTGCTTCCACTTCGGATTGACGTTAATACACAACACACATCACACGTGACACACATACACAGAATCCCAGTAGGCGGAGTGTTTAAAAAAGGGAGTAATCCGAGGTTTAGAATCGGATCTAAGGAAGCCATTGCAGTGGATGATTTGTTTACTCCACGTTAACGAATTACCGCTGCGTCACCTAATGAACCATTTAGACGGAAAAACTACTGGACCAAAAGAATTTTCCGGAGAAATAGGCAAGGCACTTGAATCGTGTGAAAAGTTACCTGTGTGATAGACTTTGAAAAAATTGAGACTTCTTTACCTTTGGTTGATTTGAAAACGCTAGTACTGACCAAAAGTACATGTAGGAAGTGTGTCAGGCAATCTCCAGCGGAATTTTAAGAGACGATTTAGCTCTAAGAGCTCCAGGGAAAATGTCTCACGTCAGATGGCTTACCACTGCCAACAAAGTTCTAAGATTATATGTTTCCAGCAAAATCTTAAAATATTGACTGGATTTATAGTCGAGGTATATGCCTTATGCCGGTTTGAAATTAAATACCATTGGTCTTGTAAATATGGTGCTCGGCACTTATTTAGCATTCAGAATATCTCGCTACCTCCCTGATGAACTCAAGGAAGCAATTGATCCCGCAATTGAGAGAAACTGATATTTTGGCCATCCAGAAAACTTTTTGATAGCAATGTTAGGAGATAGGAAATACATTCGAGAATTGGCCTTAAGAAGAATTTTGAAATGTAGGAAATCAACTGCAAGAACCGAGGGTATCGGGGTATTTCGGGTGAGTAAACTAAACTTTGATTGTCAAGATTATGTGGACTTAATTGACTGGCAGAATGTTACTATAAGCGAGCCCCCGTTAACAAATAATATGCCACATGAAGAATTAACCAACATGATTTCTCTGGTTCCGGATGAAATACCATTGGTAAAATTTCCTTGCCATTCGCAGACAGTGAAGCGATGCATTAAACTAGTCAGTAGTCACCGAAGCCTCTCTAGTAGTTTATGGTACTGAACCACGAGACGGGTTCATAAGGGCTCGTATCAAATTAAGAGACATTTTGCCGCAATTTGAAACAACAAAACAATTTTTACAAGTTCTAGGACAAATAAAATAATCTCGAAAATAATAGAAGTTTTTACTTTAGGGGCGGGGAGGGTTAGGGTGGAACTCGAGATGCAGCCATATCTACGCAGTGAGTTTTGGGTAGTTTTTGAACAAAAACTAGCTGGGAGTTGCATGTTTGGGTGTTTTATCTATTTTTGATTTTTTGTGTTTTTTTCCAATTTTCAAGGTCATTTCGGCAGCCGAAGAAATCATCTTAGGACGTCCGGATGCTTTTGGGTGACTAAGAATCTCAAAACGCATCTTTTGCATACACAGGTAACTTCGTTTTCAAACATTTGTTTTTTTTGTGCCTACTTTCGCTCCACCCTATTCTCCATGCCTTTATATACCCAAAGATGAGGGCTCCAGAATGTTATCGATTCATCTGTCACTTTCTAGTAGGCTCTCTACAACTTCCAGGCCGTGACACCGCGCGCCAACATTGGGCCGATTGCCGAACTAGCCAATAACTAACTTAATTGTTCTGTGTTTCTTCTATATGGAACTTAAAAGAAGCTCGATGATGTCTCTGGGGGTAGAATATGTAATAATGGTAATATCTTCAGAACGCATATCCTAATTGCAGAATTAGGAAACCAAGAGGAATGTGACAAAATTGCATATTTTATCTATCATTCCCCTATATTATTACTTCTTTAGTAATATTTGCCTAGCCGAGCCTTCATAAAGTGTTTGCTGCAAATGGCATTATTTACAAATCACTTTGTATTGCTCGACTTTATTAAAAACAAGAGGAGCCTGCAGCTTCAAAGGTGTCCAAGTTTGCTTAGCGCTGACGAGAGTCAAAAGCTCGGAACCAAAAGGAATACGTCAAAATTGCATATTTTAATGAGGATTTTGTTCGTTTGTGGTTAGCTTTATGAAGTCCTATGGACGATTGTATGATTCCTCAGGATTAATCCTCCAAAATGCTTTTTAGGCAATGTATAAGTTTTATGAGGTTTTTCAACTTGTCAAAGCGGACTTACGGCATACAACCTGACGAGATTTTGTGCCCTTGAATCGTTTTAGAGTGATCCATATGGAGTTGTCTGCCCCCTCATTCTTAGGAAACTTCGTTGCACTTTGAAAAATTGTCTGTAAAAATAAGAAATTCGCCTTTTGGTAAAACACTGGTTAAGTTGCAATCCGATGCTTTTCCCCAAAACTCTTTAGAATGATTAAAACGTTCTAAGTTAGAATTCGATTTTCTCCAAAATTTTACGTCGAAGGACGGAGACGTCTTTTGGACCAGGAGCCCGCCGACCACTAATTGTTGTTAATTTGGGGCAGTAGAGCACAGCCCTTTTTTTTTGGGACAGGGGCGCACGGCAGATCCACAAAGGTGTAAGAAATATGACTTGTAAAAGTAAAAAAAAGTCACAAATAAATCACAGGTTTACGCATGGGGGTTGGAGGGATTTCTTTATACCCCCAAGAATCATGAATCCAGACTCCCATTTATTTTGGGTGGTACAAGGAAGCGCTACGCTCGCCCAAATTTGAAAAAAAAGTCAGATGAAAAAAATGATGAGTTTATGAATGGAAATCAGGAACCTGGTAAGTATGAACCTCCTGAGTGACTGACAGCCTGTTGACAGCTGCCAATTGTCGAATTATTATATTCACATCATACATGAACTGAGTTACCTAAACAGCATAAACTCATAACATAAAAATAAGATTTGCACTTTGTTAAGGCACTTTGACAGCTAATTGACAGCTGTTAAGTGTCAATTTGGACAATTTGACATCGGATTTGAATTCAGCAACCTCAAAAACATAAACCTAGACATTAAAATTGAAAAAATAAGTTATTTAAAAATCTATAAAGACTGCACGAATAAATAAATCTGTGATAGAGCTTTGGAGCTTTCAAGCTCTGTAGCAGCCAAAGTATTGATTCTCGAGCTTTGTGCCCATTGAGATTTTTGCTTGGGATGACGAAACCTAAAACATATCCAAAATTCAGACGATTTGACCGAAACCCAATTTCCATAAGATTATTGCGGGGTCCTTTATGACTGGCAATCAGAAACTTGGTAATTATGAACCTCTTGATTGCGAAAATACGTGCGCTATCTTTGACAAGTGGTGCAAAGGGGGAACAATCCAAGTGAGTCCTTAATATATCCGACAGATTTCACCATGCGTACTCGGTTTAGTCATTCTGAACTTGTCATATAATATAACCTGTAATAGTTTAAATTTCCTGTGTTGGAACATTTTGGTACACAGCAACATGTTTTCATTTTATACGTTTTTCTAATTAATTTTGTTTATTCAAAGAGATAATGTTCGTATTGACATTGGATATAACATAACCCCAACAGCGCGAACAACCCACATACCTAGAAAGGAAACAACCGAGTACGGCTGCAGTACTCTGGCGGAAGTAATAAAAAGAAATGTTCCCCATTGACGACGTATCGGAGCTTCCTACCGCATGTACTAGTTTCGACGAGTGTTATAAATTTACGACTGGCAATCAGAAACTTGGTAATTATGAACCTCCTGAGAGCGAAAATATATTCGCCATCTTTGAAAAATGGTGCGAAGGTCTTGCCTTTCACGATAATTGACGCCTTATCGTAACTTCCTACCGCATGTACTGGTTATCCGTGTAATTCAATCAGAAATTTGTGTGCGCGCATGCGTGTTTGTGTGTATGTCACATGTACGAGAGGGTAATTAAAGAGAGAATAATTAAAACAAGAAGAGAAACTAATCAGAAAAAAACAAACTTTATTAGAATGAAAATAAATAATTATAGTGGAACCAGGCGCTTAGACGTTTCAACCCCCTCTAGCTGGCCCTTATACCACTTGTCAAAGATGGCGCACGTATTTTCGCAATGAGGAGGTTTATACTTACCAAATGTCTGATTGCCAGTCGTAAATTTATAATATTCATCGAATTACACGGGTAACCAATATATGCGGTAGGAAGCTCTGATAATACTCCATTAATTATCGTGAAAGACCTTCACGCCACTTTTTAAAAATGGCGAATGTATTTTTGGCTTTCAGGAGGTTCATAATTACCAAGTTTCTGATTTTCAGTCGTAAATTTATGATACTCATCAAATTACAAGGGTAACTAGTACATGCGGTAGAAAGAGCCGATACGCCGTCAATTTTCGTGAAAGGCAAGAATTTCGCACCACTTTTCAAAGATAGCGAATATATTTTCGCACTCAGGGGGTTCATACTTAATAAGTTTATGATTGCCAGTCGTAAATTTGTAATACTCATCGAATCACGAGGGTAACTGGTACAGCCGATACGCCGTCAATTATCGTGAAAGGCAAGACATTCGCACCACTTTTCAAAGATGGTGAATGTCTTTTCGCACTCAGGAGGTTCATACTTATCAGGTTCCTGATTGCCGTTCATAAACTTATCATTTTTTTTTTCTGACTTTTTTTTCAAATTTGGCCGAGCGTAGCGCTTCCTTGTACTGCCCAAAATGAACGGGAGTCTGGATTCATGATTTTTGGGGGTAAATTAAGAGATCCCTGCACCCCTCATGTGTAAACCTATGACTTATTTGTGACTTTTTTTTACTTTTACAAGTCATATTACTTACAATTTTGGGGAGTTGCCGCACGCCCCTGTCCCAAAAAGGGCTGGCATGATCATTTCTGTGCTCTACTGCCCCAAATTAACAACAATTCATACATTTTGGGAGTAAACCTATGACACCTAAATAGTGGTCAGCCTGCACCTGGTCTATTTCCATTTCCTGGTCTATGTTGACGACCGAGGACCGTCCTCTGGGATTAAAATCTTGCGGTTTCAGTTTCCTATCATTACACGCAATTATTACGCAAAGGCATATTTCGTTACACATAAAAGACGTAATGAAACGTCTTTTATGGAAAAGATGTGGAAAAGAAAAGAAACTTTGTCGTACTTTCGGAATAACCTCCCACAGAAGCTCATTCATCGTCGCTATGGACCAGATATTTGAATTACGTTAATACTGCTGGTGTCTGATTTCTTGAGTTTTGTTAGTTCCTATATCATATCCATGTGTTAAATTGATCAAAATCGATAGAGATATTTTAAAGAAAAATATATCCACTTTTTCGTTGGATTTTGGGGGTTCACTTGGCTCACATTTGAACTGGAACCGATTGAGCAATTTTGCCTTGAGATGTGACTATTCTGCGAGATTTGAGTAGAAACGATCCAGAATTTGATCTTTAGGTGCGAAAAAGGCAAACGACAGACATACGTTTCTTAAGAATCACTTTTTGAGTTCATCAGGAGATTCGAAGATATGTGTATCCATCAAAAATTCAAAATTGAATATTTAGTGCTCTTAATGATATAAAATTGTGAATATTATGGATACACACACATTATATGGATGACTTACAAAGTAAGCAGATAAAATTAAATTTGATGAGCGACTGAGTTAAAACCCTGTGCCTGTTCAGAGTTAGCTTTATATTATATTAAAATAAGGACCATATATATTGTGATGTGTTGCAACCCCTTAAATTAATTCAGATGTATTTGAACCTACTCGAGAAAGAACCTACCAGTAGTAGTTCTAGAGTGATGACATCTGGAATTATCTAGAGAATGGTGGCGTCATCACTGAACAATCGAGATCTGTCATTTTTAGGTATAAAAGACCGCATTCTCGGCGGGTAGTTCAGAAAGTATAGAAAGTAGGAAGTTTCGAAAAGTGAGGTTAAGAATACAAAGTGATAAACATTGTTATTTTTAGTCATTAAAGTGCATTTAAATTAATAATAGAATTGTGAAGTATCCAGTAAGTTAATTAATAAAGTGTGTTAGTGGACATCTCTTGTTATAATTTTTGGAACCCACAGATTTTGCAAGGGCGGTGTCCTAGGCGTGGAAACACGTTACAATATTTTACTTCTGTTCAAGTATTTATTATTTTACCAGGTTACTATGACAATACATATCAATTAATAAATTAATCTAGTATATCCTTGTGACACTAGGTGTCACTATAAGTATAACTTTGCAACTACCTTTATTAAATAATTTTTCTTAACAGTGCCCGACAAGAAAGGCATATATTAACGAAATTACACTAGGATACGGTTGTCCTCACGTACTACTTTGCATACATTTAAACCGAATTGGCAAGAGGGCAAGTTAAGACTTACTATAGTAAACACATTGGGTGCATTTCGACTGAATTGTTGAGTTTGCACTACACAGATCACCACTCACTCGTAGCGGATGAGTAAACAATGAAGTTAAATATATGAATGTTGAGTCATCAGCTGTTAAAGTTATAGATCAGTATAATGTTGCTGAGAAAACCCCCATGAATGGCCTCTGACCAAGTTTTTCTCCGTTTCGGTGTTCATATTACTTTAAGAATTATTTTTATTTAGGAATATTAATTAACATTAGAATAAAAATGTTTATGGATATTCAAATAACTGGTTTCAACAAATAATGCAACAGCGATTCCTGCTGAGAAATATTGTTGGAAAGCTTTGTTTGATTATAATTAAGAAGCGATTAAAACTTGAACAAAAAATTTACAACGTTTCTCGACCTTTTTCGAACTTTTTCAAATTAAAGTGCTGACTACTTTGGTGCTTTTGGATTGGAAATGGACAAACATCCTAGTGTTGTCATTTAAATTAAAAGCACATTTAGTAACGCCTAAGAATCATAAATAACTCAGAATTTGCCATTTAAATGATTTCTAACACGGCATTAGTATGTGGGAAGCCGGACCTATACAGGGTGTCTCACCTGGAATTGCATCGATCGATATAGGGAAAAGTACGCACCAGAAAATGTTGAAAATTTAAGGAGCTACTAATGGCAGTGTGGCCAGTCCAACTAAAATAATTACAAGCATTCGGCACTTCCGGTTATACCGGAAGTCGATACCAACTTGCTTATTTTAAATAAATATATTTTAGGGTTTTCGAAAAGACCATAAAATTCTGAGTAAAAAACATATTAATACCCTATGCCTAAACCCAGCCCTTTCAGGGATATTTGACATTTAAAAAAAAAATTGACACGTGTAATGGTTTACAATAACTTGTATGACTTTCTTCGTGTAAAAGATACTCATTTGTTTTTTGGCATGTAAAAAAAACACAAGGAGAGCTGCACTTTACAATTGAATTACATTCAACAATAGTATACCAAGGCTTGTCTTAACGACATCATTGGAAATGCATGAAAATATCCCAGAATTGCTATTTCTACGTTTTCGTCATCAACAATAGACGACTTCCGCTTTTGAATTCTTGCCTTGACAGAGCCATAGTTTTTAAGATTATCCAGTATGCGTTTTACAGTGTTTGGTGACGGTTTCCGTTTTTGTGGATATCGAGTAGCTACACGTTCTTGATATTACCTTATCACATTCTCCATAAATAATAAACAAATTCAAAAAGTCTTCGTGGGTATAATTTAAACTCGGTGGCATTTTTTGACATAAGAGAATGACGACATTACTGATTGTTTCTAATCATGGCTAATTTGATAAAAATTTTACTAACTTGAATTTCTAAGAAAATTGCAAATATTTCAAAAAGTTGTAACTCAAACCCCCACAATGCTTATATCAGGTAAAAAGGAGTTTAATTCTACATAACCTGATGTAAAAAATATAGAGTGTTCCATTTGACCTAAACAAGTTTTTGCGGTTTGAAGTTTACAAAATGTAACGATAAAAATGGAACACTTGTTATACCATTATTGAATGTAATTCAATTGTAGAATGCAGTTCTCCTTGTGTTCTTTTTACATGCCAAAAAGTAAATAAGTATCTTTTACACGAAAAAAGTTATAAAGGTTATTTATTGTAAACCATTACACCTGTCAATTTTTTTTTTTTAAATGGCTGGGTTTAGGCATAGACTATCCTATATGTTTTTGACTCTTTTCGAGAACCCTGAAATATATAGGATGTTCCATTCAAAATAAGCAAGTTATTATCGACCTCCGGTATAACCGGAAGTGCCAGATGCTTGTAATTATTTTAGTTCAATTGGCCACACTGCCATTAGTAGCTCCCTAAATTTTCAACATATTCTGGTGCGTACTTTTCTCTACACCGATCGATGCAGTTTCTGGTGAGACACCCTGTATAGTATATCTTTCCAATTTTCGTAAATGTATTAATGGCATATCACCTGATAGGGGCAATGGGATTTCTCCTCGCTTTCCAGTTGCCCCTATGGAGATGTCCGTCTCCATGTTTTGTAATACTTTGTTTAACTTCGCTAATATTTTGATTAAAAATAAAAATTAGCCATTCGGCATGAATAAAACTAGACTATGTCGTCATCCTTTGCCTTACACTAAAGCTCTCTTCACCGAATGCAAATTACTCTTCAGATTAAACAGTATTCGAATTTGGTTACCAAAAATCAGATATCATTGTGTTTCTCACTGAGGTATGGGGTACAGTAAGCTTAAGTTTTAGTAGAGTTTGGGCAATGCTTCTCGTATTTTGATCTTTCGGACGTGTACCACAGTCCAAAGAAAGTACGGATGACAAACTAGAATATTAAATTTAGTAGTCGCTAGCGCCGTATATGCGTATAATTTAGAACTGGTCTAGCTGGCTAGCTCACTCTTTTTTTAAATTTTTATTGTTCAAATCTCACCAAACGTAGAGATTTTAAGTTTGAGCGAAAAAAAATGTCTGTCCGCCTGTCGGTCTCCCTGTCGGTCTGTAACTTTTTTTGTGCGCACGTTTACTCTGGAACCGTTTGAGATATTGACTTGAAATTTGGTACACGTATGTACTTTAACGGGATCTAGAACTAGATTATATTTTCATCGTGTTTCGTCGAAGGGTTGGGGGTAAATTGGGGTAAATTTGGGGAAAATAGGTAAATCAAGCAGGTAAGAGTCCATAAAATTGGTATTTACTATATACAAGAGAAGCTAAGGTCTCAAAAAAAATTTACCACCCCATTACCACCCCCACCTCATTATTATAGGGGATGAAAAAAATTGTGATTTAGTGTGTGTACAAGAATCAGAAACCTCAAAATGTTTTTTTTCTTCGTCCACCCACACTACCATCCCCTATCACCACCCCCACCCCGCTACCGAAGTGGGGTATCGTTTTATAGGTTTTTGGGGTAGAGGATTTCAAATATTATATTATTAAAGTTCCATAAACTATTATTTCCACATACAAAATTTTTTCGTTGTGAGTGACTTGAATAAAAATCTGAATGTGGAAGTAGTGATTCCTTGGGCAGCGGTTTTTTATATCTTTTTGGAGGTAATAATAAGTTATAGATGCAGCAATATTATTTATTTTGATTTATGTAATACTGTCATTAAATTCCGTTATAATTTTTATGTGAAATTATTTACTAATAATAAAAATACATAATACAATAAATTAAAATTAGAGCTAGGTATATTAAGTACTTATAAAAAATAATAAATATTTCAATAAACTACTTTTAAACTTATTGAATTTTGGTAAAACCCCAGCAAAATTTTACAAATATGTTACTGATACACAAGCGTATAACAATTATACAAAAATAATAAATCTACTGAACTATGTAAAGTTATAATTACTATGTACAATTTTTTTCTCAGGTGGACATCCCAAGTAACAATTTAAATGCTATGTGGACTTGAATAAGTTTTGTAATAGCTTTATAGATGATGTAAGTTTGCTAAATGGCTTTCTAGCGGTAGTATAGCGGGCCAACAACTCTATCAGCCTAAGTAGTTTTATTAAGAGCTGTAACAACCTCCTAGAGGCTGAGTTTCAATACCATTTAGCATTTGTTTTAAATCGAGTCTATTGGCACATCAAGCGTCTGTTTTTGCCTTCTAACAAGGATTTTTGTGTTGACTGTATTCTAAATATATATTTTTAACCTGATACTTACTTTAAACAATTAGAGCCACACCACACATTTGACTAATCAAAATAATCAAATAAATGTGAGAGGTTATTTTTTCATTTTATTTATGTCTTTTGGCTCTGTTATTCACATTCCAGTGCAGTTCACTGCATCTGGGTATAAGGGCATATAGCCGTCCCTTTCAGAGCAATCACAGTACAGCTAAGATAAGAAAAAAGAAATTAACAAGTGTGAGGTTATATGTAAATAAACGTCAAAAAGTCAAATATCTCTGGGCAATAGGTTTTATGGTGATTGTAAATACATCCAACAAATCTATATATAGATCAAATGGCGTTAGACAAGATCTATTGGTATTAGACAATACCAAATGGACTTACATAAATCTAAGAAGATTTAAATTGGTTGTAATTAGTAGCAAATATACGAGAGCATTGTGGCAATCTCAGGATCAAATACTCTTATTGTGGTATTGCCAGCAACCAACAGGTTTTAATAAAAAATCGCCATTTTTCTACAAAAATCTCTTTATAAACAAAAGCTGTCATGCTGGAATTATTCAAATTAACAATTATTACTTAGTTGCAATTTGTGCACTGATTTATGGGTAATAAGGACTAAAATCATGATTATTATTACTAACGTGTGATTTAAGTTGATGTCAATAAAAATAAACCTTTTTTTAAAAAATGAATTTTAAAAAGATTATTTCCAAAATTTTCAATATTTTTCAAGGGCTTCCGTATTTTTCAACCTACTAGTTGTGATCTCATCACTACAATTTAATGCGCAGCTAAATTTTCACTCACGGTGAGTACTTACTGAACTTGATAATTTTAACCAGTATAGAGAGACCATCTGAGAGCTGAACAACAGCAAATGCTTATTATAATATCCGTTACCAACACGCGATTAATTTGCCAGCATTGCCAACTTAGTTTTAATATGATGGCAAGCATAAAACCTTTTAATTAAAAACAACCATATTAACAGAGCAAATAGCTTTTTTAAGTGCTGTACTAAAGCATTTTAATGTTATGATAACTTTACGAAGGGTTTTATAATAGTTTAAACAACGGTTTGTAGATATACACTTAAGGCCAAAATTATGCTTTTAGGATTTATTGTTGGTTTTATGAATAGTTTTATCAAGGTCTTCAGAACGTTATAAAGGCTGTTTAGAATAAAACCAATTGGTTTTAAAATGACTTTAAAAAAGGCCCTCAGAACTCTTTTAAGAATGGTCCCTCTTAGCTTTATACAAGCTTTATAAAGGTTTAATGGAGTTTGTCAAAGATATATTAGTTTTATCAGAAGTTTTATTAAATAGACTTCAAGAGGGTCTGAAGATCACGATAAAATTTAAATTGTTACTTGGGATACCGTTACTAAAATTATTGTTCATATCAGAAAGTAAATTAATATAGAGACAAGGGCTTAAAAGCGATAAAAACATTCGATGTAACTTGTTTACTTAACTAGTATTACTGACGAAGCGTTCTTCTTAAGAATACTGGCATCTGGACTAAGTTATTTAATAATAATGTACTGTAATTAAACAATGTAATATTATCCTGACATATTCAATAATAGTAAATATGGCTCTGCTGAAATATTATTCAAAAGCACCCCGTCATTTCTACCTTAATCACAAAATCTCACTTAAGCAGTTATTTGACACGTAGAATCTATGCAATCTAACCAAGGATTCCACGTGTACTTATATAATTTCGGATCAGCCAGTTCAATATCAACTTCCGGCTCCATTTGTGGAACCAGGCCCTTTCTGTAATCTACTAAGGCCCTTTTCATTCGCCTAACAACGCTAGGGAAGAACTTGGCTAGGTCGTTCTCTTCGCAAGGATCGCTCGGTATATCATAGAGGCACACTGCTCCACCTGTAATTCAAAGACAAAGACTATTAATTATATAACGTATCCAAACCTTGAGTCTCCACATGTGGGCGTCATCGTCCAGATAAATTAACTTTTAGTACCATTTAATATCGTCAACAATCGTTAACACATATTACAAAAAGTAACGGCCTTAGTATAGAGCCTTGTGGTAGACCAAACATTTCCAATATTTCGAAGGATTTGTTATGATAAGTTACCTGTTTTCTCCCACAAATATATGCTTCAAGGAAGATATGCAACGAATATAACAACGTTACATTATCGTTTAAAACAACACCATGGTCTAGTATGCAGAATACCTTGGAGAAATCGATATAAATCACATCAATTTCGATATCGGGAATTATATTGGTTTATACATCTGTGAATCTGCCATGATCAAAATCATTTTGACATTGTATAATCTTCTCCTGAATATGAGAATAAAGTGATGTATGTGGTATTATCCGAAATATTTTGTCAAAATTACAAATTATAATTATTGAACGATAATTTTCTATTTTATTTCTATCGCCTTTTTTGAAAACAGTGTCTATGCGCGAAGCTTTCACATTTTCGGAAAAATTTTAAGGGCAAATTAAAATAAGAATAAGTAAGTACACATAAAAGTAAGAAAAATGAGAGTATATTTTTATTAGATAATGCTATAATCCTCCTAGGTATAAAAAATGAACATTGAACACAAAAGTTTTTGTTATAATTCTGTAATATTTTCCAGCTAAATGTCTTGCCCTACTTTGGTTGTTTTCAGTAATGTAGCCGGGATAGGTGCAGACTTAATTCGATCCATTAGCATCAATTTTTATGAAATCAGGTATTAAAACTGAATGGAGGATAAACATTCTTTAGCGTGGGTGATACTTTTAAGTTTTCACCTCATGTATGGATTGGGGTTCGTAATAAATGTAATAAAATGCTCTTGTTTATATAATTTAAGAAATTTTAAACATAACCATTAGTGATTGAATGCGTAAAACTGTTTTTCGAAATGACCCAGTTTCATTAGTTTTATGTAGGAACAGTGTTATTATTTCCATTTATGAAATGTATTATTTTCATACTTCAGTTAATATACACTAGTGGAGTGAATTTAGATTTTGAGTTGGAAATCAATGCAACTGTTTAGGGTCTCATAGACATGTAAAAAAAACTAGTCCATAATCGGCTGCCGGCTAAACTTTTGGAGAAGGGGAAAGGTAGCAAAAAACGTTATTTTACAAAAGTCTTCAAAACTACGAATTTTGTCAAAGTATTAAATATACAACTTGTAGCTTATGAAACTACTTGAATTGAGGCCAGTCTCCTTAAGCTTGGGTAAAAGTTGACCGAGATATGATTTTTTCTAAAGTTGAGTGGTTTTTTTAGCCTTTTCTAAAAGTTAAATAAAAATGAGTGTTATTAACTGAAATACTATACTTAGGGCTTTACGAAAAATGTTTGTTACAAAGTTGAAAGGTAATTCAATTCCGTACAATGTGGTTCTTAATATCAACCCTATACGATAAAAAATTGGCTGTTGTTAAAAAGTGCGTATTTATGAAAGTCGGAATTACAAATTTATTCATTTAACTGCATTCTAGCAAAAAAATGTGTTTAAACTTGGTGACGCGCCTTTAGAAATTTATTTGGGAAATTAGAAATTTAATTTAGGATTGAAAAAGATGATAAAAAGAGAGACAAAAAGTTAGTTTGTGTGTGCCATAGTAGAACGACTTAGATTCTCGCTGTCGCCTCAAATAGTAGTAGCTCCTGCTTATTGTTTAAACTAGTTGAAATTTGAAGTGAATTGCAATATTGTTTATCTTAGTGGAATATCCGAGTTTAGTTGTATTGTGTCGAAAACTGTTTCCTTCCCTACCCATCCTGTCCTAATTCAGTTAAAAACATCAGGAATATCCGAACATCACAGCAGCAAAAATTGGTAAGTTTTCAACATAATTTAGTTTTATTGAGTAACGACAAAAAAAATTTTTAAAATTTTTATTGTTCAAATAGGCTTAAAATGTCATGAAACGTCGAGATTTTAAGTTTGAGCGAAAAAAAAATTTCTGTCTGTCTGTCGGTCTGTCTGTCTGTCGGTCTGTCGGTCTGTCTGTAACTTTTTTTTGTGCGCACGTTTACTCTGGAACCGTTTAAGATATTGACTTGAAATTTGGTACACATATGTACTTTAACGAGATCTAGAACTAGATTATATTTTCATCTTGTTCCGTCGAAGGGTTGGGGGGTAAATTGGGGTAAATTTGGGGTAAATAGGTCAATCAAGCAGGTAAGAGTCCATAAAATTGGTATTTAGTATATACAAGAGAAGCTAAGGTCTCAAAAAAATTTTTGGCATTAGCCACCCCCATTACCACCCCCACCCCCTTTTTAAAGGGGATGAAAAAAAATTGTGATTTAGTGTATGTACAGGAACCAGAAACCTCAAAATATTTTTTTACTTCATCCACCCCCCACTATCACCCCTCTATCGCCACCCCCCACCCCACTACCGATGTGGGGTATCGTTTTATGGGTTTTTGGGGTAGAAGATTTCAAATATTATATTATTAAAGTTCCATAAACAATTATTTTCACATACAAAGTTTTTTCGTTGTGAGTGACTTGGATAGAGAATCTGGATGTGGAAGTAGTGATTCCTTGGGCAGCGGTTTTTAGTAAATCTTTAGCATTTTGGAAATACAGTCCCACTTGTTTAGTAGAGCCCTGAGCTGCTGGCTTAACCAAAACTTTCATGTAGCATTTGATATACTAAGTCAAATTGCATATTTATATCTGAATTTGTTGTAAACAATCATATTTAAACAATCAAAATAACATACATTTTTGTTGTGAAAAAAAGTTTATTAAATTTTTATCTTTTAAATGAGACTGTCCACAACCATTTATCTTAATTAGAGCATCTTCTATAGTCACCAGAATATGGTAAAAATTATGAAAAGAGAAACCAAAGTTTCTCAGTTTCATTTTTCTCGTCAGACTCGCAGTTCTTGATTGCAACAATTAAAATCAAATTGAAGTTAATTATTATTAAATGGATAATGATAAATTTTGTTTTATTAAAAATGTTGAAAATGGCCACCTTCACTTAATAGGTATGCTTCCGCCCGTCTTCGCATCGAATTGCGCACTCGTTCAAATATTCCCGGCGTATTCTGTATTGTTTCACACGAGACAATTATTCACTCTCTTAAATCTTCTAAAGTGGTAATGGGAGTTTTATCCGCCGCGCTTTTAAGATAACCTCACAAAAATAAACCCAGATTATTGAGATTGGGGATCTTGCTGACCAATGCTGAGGTCCATCCAATGATTAGGATAAACCACATCTAAATGATCGCGAACAATTACACTGAAATGAACAGGAGCTCCATCGTGAATGTACCACATTTGATTCTTTAACGCAATTGGTACATCTTCAAGCAACACAGGTAGTTCTTCTTGGAGAAAATGCAGGTAAGCTTGTCCATTAAGCCGTCTTGGCAGACAAAGAGGGTCTATAAGATTATTACCAATAATTCCTACCCATACATTAACCGAAAATTGCTCTTGGAAATGGGTTTCGGTTATGGCATGGGGTTTTTCGTCCGCCCACATATGATTATTATGAAAATTTTGAATAGCATTTCTAGAAAAAAATGCTACTTCCGTGAACATGATTTGTGACTCAAACTGCGGATTTAGTGTAACATTCTGAAGGTACCACTGAGAGAAGTTCACATGCTGTGGAAAATCTCCGGGAAGTAATGCCTGTACTCTTAGAATATGGTACGAATACAACAAAAAATCAACCAAAATTCGTCAAACAATTTGATGGCAAATATTCAGAGATATAGTAATCTTCTTCGTAATCGTCTCAAGACGTTCGCCGATTTTCTGCAGCACCTTTTCCTCAGTTTCAGGTGTTCTGACAGCTCGAGGTCTACCTTCCGAAGTACCTTTTTGGAAACAACCAGTTTCATAAAGACGGCGATGAACAGTCGAAAAGAATCGGCCATCTGGCAAGGCAAGATTAGGTCATCTTTCCTGATAATTACTTTTGGCTTTTGTTGCATTACCACCTGCGAATCCATAGACGTAATGCATTGTCGCTATATCCGTATTCGTATAATTCAACCATATTTACCGAGATATTCGAATGAAAACAGCGAAGAAATAAAATAAATTCAATGAAACACTAAAAATCGAAGAAATAATTCGATGAGGTGGTTTGAACACCAACAACTTACAAACTGTCAACAAATATTGTTTTGAAAATGTCATTTATTCCAGGATAACTAGATTTATGTGTTAAAAAATTATTAGTCAATATTGAACCAAATTTAATTTCGTTATTTTATAAAATTTGGCACAATTTTCTTCTTAATGTATCGAATATTACATGATTTTTTATTAAAAACATCTATGCTTTAATATTTGAACTTTAATATAAAATATTCATTAATACTTGTAGAATTTTACATAAACCTGGTCTTCAATTCGGATATTATCGAGTCACCATTTAATTTTTTAAACACCAAATTCGTAATCGGTAACCTTTAGGTGAATGTTTTTTGGACAAAATTGCCGAAATTTTTCGAGTTATAACATTTTTAATATAATTTCTAAAAAAAAATTAACCGGCGAAGAAAACTGGTACAAAACTTCGTTTATGATTATAGAGTGCCATTAAAAAAGTTTTGAGGCAAACCTATGCAGGTCCAATCAGTTTCCTAACAACTTACCTTTTTCGTTTAAGTGATGTCCTCTATTTTGTATATGAGTAAATTAGCATTATTTTTAATAAATCCATAAATGTTGAAAAAATATACATTTTGATTGATTGTTAGATTTATTTGAACATAAATATATTCTTTTAGTTATAAGGGAAATTATGTGGGCATATTTTACGTTACAAATAAATGAGATGGGATTTAATAGATGGAGAGGACATGGAGAGGCTTTCCAACAGTCACTTGTAAATGTCAGTAATAACTTAAAATAACTGATTCAACCAAAGTACCAGATTTGTAGGATTTTAGCTGACCGCAGAATAATAATAAAATATGTCCACAAATGTATTTTCGGTGATTAATTATATACGCCTATTCATGATTATGGATTTTTGTCAATTCATGTCAACGGCATTTTAATTATAAGTATTTTAATTTGAGGGATTGTTACTCTCATGTAAATGAACTTGGGTGTAATTAATGAGTATTATAAAAACTTTAGTAGCGTTTCGTTCAATAAATCGTTGACACCATATTATATGAGCATGTCAACGACTCCACATCCACTGTTTTTGTGGAAATATGAATGATTTAAAAACGTTCATTATTATGTAATTTTGCGGGGGATTTTATCGATTTGTATCTTATTTGAATTTTAATTTTTGAAAATTTATTGTTATTACCTTGTGGTAGAATCTATCAAAACAACTGCTCTTCTAGATAATACTGACGAAGCATATTGAATTAGATGATAGGGTCCCTAGCAATTTAAGGCAAAAAATATATTGAAAATACTTAAATCATTTGTTGAAATTCACAACACTTATTAAACCTCACATTCTATTTCAAGACTGGAAAAGTTGTACAAGTTTTTTTTCGAATTCGTTAGTTCTCATCAGTAGAGTATAGAAACATTCATTTATTATTTATAAGCCTATTCTTGATTTATTTTTACAATTAAATATATTTTATTTATTTGCTTTCATCATGATTAGAGAATATCATTTACGTATTAAGCAAATCGCAACTTACACACTTTCTTCACACTTTCTGTATATTGATGCCCTAATCTGGGTACGCTAAAAAAAAATAAAAAATATTTATTTTATTGGGTATGACGAAAAATATAATATGCACCGCGGGTCGCACAGTGCGATTTTTTGGTTTCGAATACTTGCAAACTATATTCTCGACAAAAAAAGTGCACTTACTACCCTTGGTATATAAATAACTACTATTGACGGTTGCCATGAATATTCCAAGCATTGCTACCTTTACTATTTGCTTATCAAATATGAAATCTTACTCAATTAATTCTAGTTTTCCACCAGTTTTTCTCAAGATTTTTTCTAGTTTAATGATTCATGGGTACGATGAAAAATATAATATGCACCGCGGGTCGTACAGTGGGATTTTTTGGTATCGAATACTTTCAAACCTAGTTCCTACGGGCCTCGGATTGCAAACTGTATTTTCGACCAAAAAAGTGCACTTACGACCCTTGCTACATAAATAACTATTATTGATGGTTGCGATGAATATTCCAAACATAGCTACCTTTACTATTTGCTTAGCAAATGTGAAATCTTACTCAAACAATTATAGTTTTCCAATAGTTTTTCTGAAACTATTTTTTGGTTTAATGATTTATGGGTATGACGAAAAATATAATATGCACCGCGGGTCGTATAATGCGATTTTTTGGTCTCGATTACTTGGAAACCACGGCTTTACGGGCATCGGACTGCAAACTATACTCTCAACTAAAAAAGTGAACTTACGACCCTTGGTACGTAAAGAACTCTAACGTCGTCCTATTTCCGCTACCTATCAGCGACGCCAGGAGACGAGCTACCCCAAACCTGGAAATTTTGCCGCACCTCTTCTCTGTCGAAGAAAAGGGATCTTTTACTTGTCTAAAATTTAATCGATGAGGGGCCGACTACTTTACATCCCCTTAGAAAGATGGTATATTCACTAGCTAATGCGTTTTTTTAAATTGCCTTTTATTATGCTGATAATATGAGGCGCTAGAAGATGAGACGAGATCGGTGAGTTTCCTCGGACGATCCAGGCTATCAGGACTGACTACCCACTACTTCCAGGAAGTCGCATCTCCACTGAATGGTGTAACAAGTGGAAAGTTGCAGTAAACGCAGAGAAGAATAAGGTAGTAATTTTCAAGCGAGTGAAGAAGGAGATACCCATAGGACACGTAACCATGAATGGCGAGGACATCCAATAGCACGATACCGCCAAGTACCTTGGCGTGATCATGGACCGAAGCCTGACGTGGGGACAGAACACGGAGGAAATAGTCAAAAAGGCGAAAAGGACTAGGGCTCTAATCTACCTAATGGTAGGTAGACAGACTCAGCTCAACTTGAGGAACAAGCTAACGCTTATCGGGACACTCATCAGGTCAAAATTGACTTCGTCTTCGTAGCCTGGGGCTATCAAGCGACCACCTAATTCAAAAAGATCCAACTGTGGAGAACGTTGCACTCAGGTGCGCCGTGGTTGCACCAGAAACACCGACATCTACATGGACCTGGAATACATTCCAGTAGCTGAAGTTATTCAGGAAAAAGCGAAGAAACTCTACGCCCGTGCAGGTGAGCATGGGAATCTCCTGGTCAGAGAGGTGACTGACTACGACCCAGATGAAGCTCAGAGGCACAAGAGGGCGAAGCTTCAGATCCTGGTTAACGGGTAAGTATGTGCAAATCCGAAATTTCTTTCAGCCCGACCAACCAACACAGAAGAGACAAATGACAAACATCTCAAACTCTATCCTGCGAGCAATCGAGCTACTACCAGATCGATGCACGTGATTCTTACCAATGTGCCCACCAAGAATGCTCTAAGAAGCGTTTAGGCTGCGAACTACACATTCCATCCTTCCACTCCGACGATCCGGACGACCGCCAATCCATCCCACCCACAAAATTCTAGAATGGAGGTGACAACAGGCGCCCCCGTCTCACATTTGTGAGTGGGGTTGATAAAAAGCAGGCCCACCTCTTACGAGGCAGGTCCAGGTTTACAGCGATGTATTGGGATAAAAAGAGCATTAGTCCTGCTCGACCCCTGATCATCTAAGGCCACGTTCAAAGACGTGCTCGGATTGTCACCCGTCTATGTACTAATCACGATGAACCTTGCTTGATTGTGTACAGTCAAGACGCCTCAACGCTCGCCCCTCAGGTATTTTACTAATTTGCACCAGTTCGTTGGGAAAAAAATATTTCGAGCAACGATGAGTTGATAAGTTTCTGATGTGTTATATAAAAGGTTTAGTATTCTACTCGCATTCGGCTCTTGATCGAAACATCGTCCTTGTGAGTAATAATCATCATTACACGCACGTTGAATAATATACTATTATGTTATCATTGAGGACATATGAGAAAGTATTTCGCGCAGTAAGGGCATAAAACTTTAATGTGCGTTATCTAAAGACGTGAAAATAATCTATTCTAAGCAATAATTCAAAATTAAAATGTATGTATTAAGTATGTTACTTAGCAATATTATTTCCATCCTCTTTATTTTAACATCGACATTCTTATTTTCTTTGGAGTTAAAACAGAATTAATTTATTTTTTTTTTATTTCAACATTTATGACATCTGAAAGTATAAAATAATAATAATAAATATATATATAAAAAAAAATAATATATTGTTTTCGAATATCTACTTGAAGGTGGTGTGAATAAAAAACACTGCTGAAGGTGGGCGGTTCGCTAAACGTAATTCGACAATTTCTCCTTCATTCCTGAACCGATTCAAAAAATTAAATTTTTTGATGGGCTTTTAGAAATAGATAGTATAGAATGGTACTAGGCTATTGAAAATTAAAGAGGGATTTTTTTTTCTCATGTGGAAACAAAAAAAAATTTTTTGTTGATTTCAGCAGAGATAGGTCGAAGAAACTTTCCATATTTAACAAAAGTCTGTAAATAATATAATTGTATGCGTTTATTTGGCATCAAAATGAAGCTTGTATCATCACGAATTATATTTCATCATAAAATAGGCTATCAATAAACCCAATGGAAAGTTAGAAGGAAAACTTCCTGGAAACTTTCAGTTTTGAAAGATCCGAACGTTTCCAGGAAGTTTTCCTTCTAACTTTCCATTGGGCTTATTGATAGCCTATTGTATGGTGAAATCTAAATTGTAATAATGCAAGCTTCATTTTAATACCAAATGAGTGCATACAATTATATTATTTACATGACATTTACAGACTTTTGTCAAATATGGAAAGTTTCCTCGACCCTGTGGATTTCAGTAGGTTCAGGGATATAGGAAATTGTCGAAGTACGAAATCATTTTCTTAAGCAGGCACCGCCACCTTTAAATCGAAGGCATCATCCGGACCATTTTTTGTTGATATTACAAGCCTATATGCAGCATTTAGGTTATCAACCTTGGGTGATATATTGAATAACTATATACAATATACATAATAGAGAAACCAATGTATCATGTTAAGTTAATAGTACATGAATATAAATAAATATTTTATGTTCCAGCTTAAGAGATCCCCCACTTCTAATATGTTGAAACATTCGTCCCTTCTTATAAATTCGGCAGTCATAAACATGTCCACAGCAGGTAAATTTCCTAAAGTAGCTTTTACAAATCCGGTACTAAGCATTTCTTATACAATCACGTTTAAATCCTAAATAAAGCGAATAAAATACCATGTTTATCTCCTGTTAAACACGATTTCAGCCATTTAATAAAACCGATGACATGACCACCAACCACAGCCCGTTTTGCGTACCTGTTCAGTTATTTAAATTTTGTGTTATTTGTATGTTGAAATATTAATTTAATACACAATAAATTGCTGTTTATATGTTGAGAAGTGCTTTAATATATCAAGTATGCTATTGCAATATCAAAAAGCAAAATTACATACAGTAATTGTGATTGTTGCGACAAGCTCATTTTAATACACTTTATTTTAACTTTCTGAATATATTATAGTTTCAGTATATATTCAATAAGCGAAATAAAGTAATACTTTACAAATACTCAAGGGATTCTATAATATTTAAGTAAATACACTGAAACCCCATTGTAATAATACCACAATGTATAATATCATTGAGTGTTGAACCAGCTTATGTCTTCTGTCTTCATTTATAATTGAAACTTTCTAATGTGAATTAAATTTTAATACTTCGACGCGTAGTGCAATTAAAACCAATTGCATTAATTTCTCGATACTCGAAAACAATATTTCATGGTGCCATTGGATTCAGTTCGATGGGAATAGTACTTTCGATTTCTTTTAAGGCCTCCCGATCAGAAAAAAATTATTGAAATTTGGGGATAGTGTTTTCGACTTTACATCGCGTATGTAGCTAGAGCGGTAAAAGATACATTTTTTATTATTATTTTTTAAATAAAGTTTATTTAAAAATTGTGACAATAAATGTACTTTTCAGCAATATCTCCGTTATATAATAGCATACCAAATCTCAAGACTGAAGACTGTATCATTCGTGGAACTATGATATACCAACTGTGATGTAAGAGGCTTTTCTAGCCTCTCTAGCTCCCCCCCGCATTGAATTTTCCGGTCTTTGGCTTCTTTCCATTAGTTTTTGAGCATTACCTAAGAGTATGTTAACTTTTCGGAACAAACATACGTTCAGCTTTATTTATTTAAATATGCGTAACACAAAGAACGGGGAGTTTCGGCAATTTTTTTAAAATTTAAAAATGAGTTCTTTAGATTAAAAGAAGAGATTCGTATTTTTTTAAGCAATATAAACGTGAAAAAAAAATTTATGACGTTATGACGTTATGTAAACGTAGTTAGAAAATTTTAGGCTTACTATACCTACCACCTACCCTAGCCAAGGAGTTGAGAAGAAGAAGATAACCTACCCTACAATCCCTAATCGTCATCTGAATTTTAATTGTTGTCAGTTTCATCTCGATCAGCATCGTTTCTATTATCTTATGCTTGTGTTTATTTGTTGTTCTGCGTTGTGATTATCTTGACTTATTTTATAGCTTGTTGTTGTATTGATACTTGGTGTTTATATAACTATTTGAACATCCGGTAAATTTTCGGAACATGCTTCTCCAAAACCACTTTCCGTTCCTTTTTGCATAATTAAGAAGTTCAAAAACAACAAGAATTTACAATTAATTCACTAACAGCCATTTGCACCGTTTTCATTTTAAGCGATGAATAACTAATCGAGGTTTAATTTTTAAACCAGGTTTAACTGCGTCTTATTGCACCGTGATTTTTGCGGTTTACTTAAGTTGATAGTTAACTTGTGATTTTAGGGAATTTGGTATTCTGCTAATTTCTCTTTCAAAATTATAACCTCATTTCTGTCAACTATTGTCAAATATTTGTATTCATTTTTTACGTACAATGCTTAAACCGTTCGTTGTCCATAAAAAATGGAAGATATCATTTTTGTGCGGAATTTCATTATCTTTCATTTTCATAATAACCTCAATTGGCCTCCGAGCCATAGAAAGCGCGATATTCGCAAAAAAACGTTTTTTGTGAAATTTGACCTTGAATAATTTTTTATGCCGTAGTGATCTCGTTGTCGATTTTCAATATTTTCTTTAAAACATCAAAATAAATCGATTTATATAAAAAAAAAAAATGAAGGATATATTTTGTTAGATCAGAAAAGTCTAATTTCACTGGATTATTACTATTAGATTATTTTATTCATTGTAATTCGTTTTTTAAAATAATTCTTAAATTAATTGTTTTTGTAGGATAATTTTGATATATATTTTATGTGTACTTAATTGATTTTTATTCATTCCATATTTGGAATATTATGAGTTATATTATTTGTATTTTTTATTGTAGTTCTGAAGAAGAATAAAACGTTATTCGAAATGCCGACAAGTGGAAATAACCTCATTTATTTTCTTATCCGATACACCGACTAATTTCCACAATAACACTTAGTTACGGAATACTATTTCTGAATTTATTATAATAATGCATGCAGAAATAAAATGAGAATTTTTATTTATTCGACTTATGATGAAAGCAAATCGGTTCTCTTATTGTGACATCCTTGAGTGAATTGAAAATGCCTTGTAATATTTCTACTCAAATGAACAGTAAGTATCTATATGAGTGACATATACTTGAAATAAGAAAAATGGAAATATTTAAATTAAATTATTTTTTTCGATGTAATAATAGCAAGCAGTGGAACTATTATTATTGAAACCTTCAGGACTCTTAGCATTTCGGGCAGTAGCACACGTCATATCGAAATCTAAAACCAGTTCACGCGGCAAAACGCCCAAAGCCAAGATCTATCAACAAACTATATGAAATATTTGTCACACTCCGTCCTTCTTACGATTCATCTAGTAAAGTTTGAGGCGGCTCTAAAAATACAATAAGTGAAAAGCACTTACTAGCAGGATCGCAGGGATTCTTTTTAGCCTTGGGCCCCAGACATGTTAGCGTCGATCCTCTTCTCAACCCTTCATATTCTACTTCCGTCAAGGGAGTATAGTTAACTTTCCTTACGCCACGTCCAGCTGGACTGTCAGAGATAGCACTTGTGTTATAAAGCTGTTCCTCGATGTCTCCAATGACGATGTCCCCGTAGTAACCATTGTGGGTGCCATTTAGACTGGTTCCTAAAAAAGAAAGCTCGAGTTATTTCAGTATACTGGGTATTTTATTGAAAGTTGTAATAAAATAAACTGCTGGCCAATAGAAATCAAGTGAATTTTTAGGTTGAATTTAAAGCCACAATTTTTGAGAACAAGATATCAATAGGCGGTTTTCAGGATTTAAGAGAAAATTTAGTTGTGAAACAGCGAGTTTTGCCGATTTTTTTATTTTGAACCAAGTTAATGTCTACAGGGTATGAAGGAAAGACACGTTTTTTTCCCAAACTTTATAACTACCGAGACTCCACATTTTTTTTATATCTCTTTGATGAGCATTTTTTTAATCACTGATTTATGAAGAAAAACCAATTTCTCAAATACATCTCAGGACTAACCAGTTTGAGATCCACTTCTCTTCAAAGGAACAAAGAAAGGACTCCTCACAACAGACCCCAAACGGATGGGGGTCAGAGACAGGCTGGAGTGGTCACAGAGGATGGTCACAATGTTGACGACTCACACAATGGGCACGGACGCTTTAAGTGGACGAGGGAACTTCGAGACGACTTGTTGACCGCTACAAGAACAGCGAACCTGCATGCAGGGTGTAAATGGCGCGAAATCTGGTGCGATATGCAACCAGAGCATTGCGCCTTCTCTGGAGAACAGCCCAGAGATCAAGTATTCCTGTGCAGGACAGGTTGAGCAAGGTTATTTCGTCAGCAGGAATTCCACCTCGGCAAATAACTGTTAGAGAACATAACATAAACACACTATATATAGTGGACATACATCCATATCCACCGGATTATCAGTACCAGGGCTGGGGTTCGAGCCCAGAACGCGATAGACTCAATACGCCTTAACCGACTGAGCTACCGTGCCGGTCCTAGAAGGCATGCTGAAGTCGACTTCAGGACGGGGTTAACCTTATCAGCCGGGCTCTACTCTAAAGCCACAAGACGTCGTACGGATGGACGCTGTTATCGATGACGAATTACCTGAAGACTCCGACATTTGGCAGATTAACAGTGCCGTGTACAACGCTGCTAGCCAATTCGATCCCCGTGAGAGGAGGACAAATGTCTCAAGCCGTATCGAAAGGCTAAGCGGCAAAAGATCGAAGGCAAAATACAGTTGGTTAGAAAACACGTTTCTCGAATCCTGAGGGTGGTGGAATACGTAACAACTGGCAAGGCATTTACGCCTAAAGTTCGGCTAACAGTAGCCGCACTGAGACGCCAACACAACACTCTAAACCTAACAGTAATTCTCACTATTAAGCAGCACCATCTAGATAGAATTCGAGCGCATATGATCATCGAGAAAAGCTAAATAAGCTATTTCAAGATACACAACGTGTTGTCGACAATCCGTCGACTTCAGTCGATGTCGAAAACTTCTGGAGTGGAATCCATGAAACTTTATTTTCCTCTAAAAACAAAGTGGTATACTTGTAGAGGAATAGTCATATGCTTACTTACAAACTAACTGTTACATTCATAGAACTCATCCAGAATATAAAAGCACTTATCAACAAGATAATTGTTTATAATTTGTCTTTTAAAAGATTTTAAACAACACGTCCATTCAATAGCAATACTCTAGAAACAGTACACTTTGAGGCTCTCTGATACAGAACCGTTGAAGAGCCAAAAGAGGTGTGCCCATTAATCATTCCGACAAGCTCTTCTTAGCTCCAAGAACTTTGTTGCTCCGGGCTCAGACAGTATAAATAACTGGCGGTGGAAAAAATTTCCTTCCACCCACTTTCGTCCGATCCGAGTTATCAACCTGTGGTTGAACGAGGAGCAGCAAGTTTCGGACTGGTTTATCGAGGGACGCCCTGTGCTCATTTCCAAAAAGAGTGATCTGTCTGACCCAAGGAATTATAGATCAACCACTTTCCTGAACTCCCGATATAAGCTTGTATGCTAGGACACTACGGCAAGTTGACCCGATCTTCTAGCAGATACACGAGCAACGTGGCGCCAAGAAGGACACGGAAGATTGCAAGGACAGCCAGCTAATAGACCGCTGTATTACGCAGTACAAGCGGAATCTATCGCTGGATTGACTATCGTAAGGCTTATGACACATTACATGAACTGTTGTTATACTTACTCAAATGCTTTGCGGTAACAAAACCATTAGTGAAATGCATAGAACAACTACTGCTGCTCTGGACGACTTGTTTCACTATAACACCAGGTGCACGGTGGGTTACGACAGAGTGGGTTGTATTCAGAAGAGGAGCTTCCTCGGGAGATTCCCAGAGTCCCCTCCTCTTTTGCATTTCACTGCTGCCGTTATCTGTTGAACTCCGCCAAACTCGCAAGTACACTGAAGCCCACACAGCAACCGCAGGTGTAAAGTCACTCATCTATTCTAAACGGATGACCTAAAACTGTATGCCTCCAGTGCGCGTGAACTTAAAGATGGCCTAAGGTTGGTTGAAGAGTACACGCGAGCCATTGGTATCTAATTCGGGTTGAACAAGTGAGCAGTCGCCCATCTCAAGAGAGGAAAATTTTCTGAGGATATGCATCACGCAGATGGAAGTATCTCAAAACATCTAGATGCTGGAGGGGCCTACATATACTTGGGTTGTACAACATCACATCCAGGATGTGCAATAAATAGAGGAATCTTTCCGCTTCGAAAGATTTGGTCGTCCGAACTTTCGGGGAAGAACAAGGCATCTGCTACTAACATGTTTGCCGTTCCTGTTCTATTCTACTCCTTTGTAGCAGTCAAATGGACGGTAGATCAGCTGCGCCAACTAGACAGATATACCCCCAGAATGATGAAAATCCATGGGAGTATTCATCCTAGATCGTTCGTTCCTCGTGTTTATCACCCACGCAATCAGGCGGGGAGTTGAGGACTCTTGGGTCTGGTGTGTATGCGGGGCAGGATGGCACTGAGCATGGCATGTAACGTCCTCATGAGCTCGGATCGGTCCTTGCTATTAGTGAGAGATCATCAAATCGCAGGAGCGGGCGCAGGAATGTTTAAGATAGCAAAAAGAACCGCAGATGAACTTGTTCAACTCAGAGGAGGTAGCCGGTACGGTTACTGACACAAATCGCTTTGAAGGAGGCGAAACACGGACCATGTATAATTATCTTCGGTATGAGCTCCAAGTGCTGTATCCAGACTACTCAGTAAGATGGTCGTTCTAATATCGGCGTACTCTGAGGTATGGAGATACGCTACTCTCAGATTAATAATTCAGGTTGATAAATCAGGGAAGACCAGATGACAAGAGGCCAAGAGAATGGCCTCCAAAACGTTGGGATAAATAAATAAATAAACAGTTTTTAGTAGTTTGCTAGTTACAAGGTGGCACTAAGGTTTGGTGAGGTTGTGTACCTAATAGACAATCGCGTCAGATGGTGTGATGCTATCAGATGTGCTATACAGCATGCGGAGGCCATATATGCATGGATCACAAAACGTCTGGCAACGACGGATTGTTTTGTTTTTAAAATTCAATAATAGAAGTTTTAGAGGAAATAGTTACTTTAAATCAATTTTTCATAGGGGAGTTGAACATTAAAAAAAAAAATAAAAATTCGAATTGAACATGTATGTAACTTCTATTCAAATATTTGTTAATAAGGGAAGGTCAATACCAAGTAAGTCATTTATATTTAAATTAAACTAGAAGATGTGTATTGTGTATTGTGTGTAAAATTGAAAAATTATGTACAACCAAATGTTTAGGCGTGTTTATTAATTCAAATTTAAGCGGGATCACAGACACTGAATTTATATGTAAATAGCTAAGCAGTATGTATTATGTCATTCTACAGCTGAAAAATAGTGGCAATCCTCAAAGTATTCTAGATGTATTTACTATGCCTTGGCTTGCTCACATCTAGATTATACTGACGTATTTTGAGGTAATAAAGTGAAAATGAGAGAATATCTATATTACAGATTAATTTTCGACATAGGTAAATAAAATAAAAGATCTGGACTTCTCCCGCAATTTATACAGGTAGTGGAGTCAAATTAAGGATGAAAATGGGTTAATAAGGAATTCTCTAGCTACAGCAATTTTATTGTTTTAATTTGTTGTAGGTATAATAACAAGTGCTCCGAGCAATTTTTTGCAAAATTCGTCCATTGCTTCTTGTAGAATTTTAACAATTTATTTTTCAACACAAATTTTCTGCTATTTTTCCTACTATCTCATGTCATAGTAATCGTATCGCAATAATAAAAATACCAAACTATTCGCTATAAAATTATGAATAAGACTAGGCGTATGAAGAAACTTCTTGATAATTTATAAATTGTAAAAAAATAAAAACCACCAAAAATTGCCTTTTTTTAAATAGTTTAAGAAATATGATGTAATAATCCATTAATTTTAACGAAAGTTGGTGGAACCATGCGCTTTATTGAATTAAACCTCCGTGCCAAATTTTAGAGCAAAATATTTATTCAAACGGCTAAAAATCAACAATAATTTCGAAATTTCCATGGCATTTCGTTTAAGTGCATCGACTCGTAGCAGAACAATTTTTCTTTTAAAGTGTAGGTTTTTATATGTACTTTACGGTGGTGTTTAGAAATAAAAAAGTTAGTCAAGGATGGGGAAAAGTTCGATATATTTGTGGAAAAAAAATAAAGGTGCAGAAGAAGGATATGATTCCATAACCTCCACTCAGAAGGTAGTGATCCAAAACCAATTAAAGAGAAAAATGTCAAGCATTTTTCTGTCTAAGTGAGCTATTGAAAGCAGTATAAAAATCATAGTACGAAATTTGTATAAATTTTAATATCTACAATAAAAACAATGCACGGCCTTGGATCACTACCTTCTGAGCGGAGGTTATGAAATCCTCTTCTTACCCAAGTAAGAAATGATTTTGATATTATACATGTATTTTTTACACATTTAATTTGTTTCCAGAGAGAGAGAGAAAGAGAGAGAGAGAGAGAAAGAGAGAGAGAGAGAGAGAGAGTAAAAAACACAAATAAATCGAACTTCTTACCATCCCTGATCAACTTACACACAACTGAGAGAAAGAGAGGCCACAAACATCGGACTCGAAATAAACACACAAAAGGAAAAAACACTAACCAGTCAAGAATAAGAGGGAACGAAAACCACCTCATAGAAGAGGGAAATGTGAAGTCTGTTCAAAGTTTCACATACTTGGATGTCGAGCTTAACGTGAAAGGATCAAGGAATCAGAGATACAAAACCCAATAATGTCGGCAAATAAAGTCTACTACGCTATGCCTTGTATATTCCGGTTCAAAACTATACACAGAGAATCAAAAATTTAGGTATACAAAACTATCATCAGATCAATATTACACTATGGGTGTGAGACATGGATTATGACAGAGAACTCAAAGAACAAACTGGAGGTGTTTGAAAGAAGAACATTAAGATGGATCGTTATATGAAGAAGAAGGTACAATAATGAACTCTACCGACTGTTCAAGGAAGCACCTACCTCAGATTTCATCAGGCTACTGAGGCAACGATGGGCTGGCCACGTGGTGAGAATGTCAGATAATAGACTACCAAAAAGGGTTCTCAGTAGCAGGATGTAGGGCAGAAGACCAAAAGGGAGTCTATGAAAAAGATGGGAAGATGGAGTTGCGGAAGACACGCAAAGTCTGATGGCCGTCAGAACTTGGAGGAGAGCGGGCTTAGACAGGGTTGGGGGCGGAAGATAAAGGAGGGCAAGGCTCAATTTGGACTGTGTCGTCATTGGAGGAGGAGTCCATTAACCAATATATATATATATATATATATATATATATATATATATATATATATATATATATATATATATATATATATATATATATATATATATATATATATATATATATATATATATATATATATATATATATATATATATATATATATTATTAGAATTCTTGTCTCAGTTTTTGATTAACTAACTCTGAGTATAACGTCTCGTGATGAATCAACTACTGAACTTCACAAGGTTCCTCAAGTTTTTTCAGGACATTGATTACAGCACGGAAACTAGGGAGATGATTCTATAAAAGTGATTAAATGTTAAGAAAAGCGATTAGAATTTAAGACAAATATGAGATAAAGTGCAATAAATCATCGAAGGAGATACTGGAGAAAGCAGGTAGCAACTAACAATAAGTAGAAAATTTTTACAGATATTCTTGGGAAACACATTTTAAATCCCGGTTTTATTGTATCTCTATAAAGTCAGTGGACATTTCTGATTAAAATCCTCATGTAAAAACGTAGGATAATTCT
The DNA here is from genome assembly GCA_936432065.2 of Rutpela maculata. NCBI lineage: Eukaryota > Metazoa > Arthropoda > Insecta > Coleoptera > Cerambycidae > Rutpela > Rutpela maculata. The sequence continues at coordinate 20,755,282 of OW386288.2, forward strand.
GTGATAATATGATATCTATAACAGTTGTTATTTAGCGGTTACTTACGTGTTCTATTTATATTAAAGTGATTCTAAATTAGGAGAGAAATATTTCAACAATTTTCAGTCGCCTTGTTCCGAAAACATTCTGTTTATCTATCCACAGTAGAGAAAGAACTAAATGAAGCACACAAATACAATATTTGTTCTCAGATCACAAACATAAAAAACGTCTGGATTTATCAAATCAAACAAATAGGGATTCGGGCTTATCACAAAATATCGATTTTAAGGGAGCATCGGGAAAGGGTAGCTATATTTCTATAACTATTGACAAAAAGTTAATTTAAATATTCCTCTGAAAAATTACTTTTGTATCGGGATTTGTTCGTAATAGGATATAACAGAATCGGACATAAAGAAAAAGGCTGTTTTTCAGTAAAAATGGAATTAATCATTTGGTAATCCTATCAGCTTCTACCTCCATTTAGATTTCGTAGTTCTTTCGAATATCTAGTTATAAATTACGATTGCGTATGGATATTCTAAATGAATTTAATACTTGAAAATATTGGTATACAGACTGTCCATTTTATCATGACACTCTAGAATATCTCACTGAATATCAATCGTGCAATTATTTCGGGGAAAGTATTCTTAAAAACGAATCAACAGAATTCAGATTTGATTTAATTATTGAAACTAGTTAACTTAAATCTGTTACGTACCATATCTTATATTTGAATACTAAATGAAATTAAGTTTCCAAAGTTTTCTCCTCTGAATTATTAAACGTGAACGTACCCGTCAATCGTCCGTAATTCATCTATAATGATTTTATATTTTTTAATAGAACTCAAATATTCAAATAAAATGTGATACGTAATAGAATAAATATATTTAGCGCAAAAAAAGTTAAAAATCCGCATAATATTTGCTACAATAAAAGATTACTTGCTTAGAAAAATTTGACGAAATATACCAATATTAGTTTTACGTTTTGCTAGTGGATGCCGCGACAGAAGTCGTTCGAAGTGGTAACACTGCTATAATAATACTAGAAAGACAGTATGAGCAGGGTCGGACTTATTTTTCATTTCTCCAGTGTTTGAAATAGATTTTAAAATAATTTTAATTTACTTACCGATTGAATTGTCCACATTATCTATTACTGATCACGTTTTTAAGATCGTTTAATTTACCTTTATTATGATTGATGGGGCTCGGTCTCTTAAGTACATATACTTACTACAATAGAAAGAGAATTGCCAATGGCTATTTATGCACGGCCTTTTTTCTCAAGCCAGGGGCGGAGAAATCCAAGAAAAATTTTTTTGTCCGAAAAAATTTTTGAAGAGCGAGGGGGATGAAATCCAAGAAAAAAATTTTTTCTGCAGTAATTTTGCGCCCCCAGAAGCATGCGCCCGCGTGCGGAGCACTCATCGCACGCCCGTTAGGCGCGGACCTGTCTCAGGCTGTACGTAAAAACAAAGTAGCCATTACGATTTTTTATGATTACAATTTTTTAATAATAAAATTGCTACACGAAGTTGTATTCTTTATATTAGAGCATATAATTTCAGCCTTACTGCACAAATCCAAATTTTTTTTACTTTCTATTATTTTTTCTGAAGTTCTACATTTCTTGTTTATTCCACATTTTCAATAACTTTTTGTTAGTAATTTTGCTAATAACTTATTAGTATATCTAACAAAATATCATTACTGTAAAAAGTGATTACAATTATATCAAAGAACTAAATTTACCTATTTTTAATTCCGACTGTGAAGAATCAATGTCACAAGGGATACAAAAGAATTATAATATTGTGGTATATGGACAAACTATCTCTGTACATACTCTTTTAGTGTATATAATCAATAATTATTTTGAAAGAGTAAAATGTCTCTTTTATTTCCCGAAGGAGAGCTCAAATTGTCTCTGGGACTGACACTTTAGTATTTGAAAATGATAATTAAACTTGCAGTACAAAAATATTGTTTTTAAGAAGTGAATGTTCAAAATTTTTTATTGCATTCTGGTATGAATGTTTATGAGGGTGTAAAAAAAAAATCTACATTGTTCACTATAATTTTTTTCTTTATTAAATAAATAACTGTAAATACTTGTACTTATATTACACACAAACCTAAACAAAATGTTCATTTCCTGGTGTTCAAAGTAATTTTATTGGTCAAACTAGTTAGATCAAAAAGTATAAGGGTATGAACATGCCGAAGATCAGTGGCGGCTGGTGAAATTTCAATATTTTTTTTCGTCTGTGGCGCATGGGACCTATACGAAATATGAGAAATACATCTAGAGAAGCACTTCTCTAATGACCTCTAAAAAATATTGAAAAAGCAGTTTGCGAAAAATTTTTTGAAAATTTGGTAGCCTCCCCGTTTTTTATTTTTTGTTTCTGTCATGCATTTGACTTTTCATAAAAATACAACAATTCGTTTTGGAGTTTATGAAAATATTTTCATTATTAACTGAAATACTGAAATTTTGTAATTTACAATTTAACAAATTTCAATTCGTTGTACCTCAGTTAGTAATGAAAATATTTTCATAAACTCCACTGTATTTTTATGAAAAGTCAAATGCATATGACAAAAACAAAAAATAATAAACAGGAGTCCCTAAGACCCAGGGGAGGTTACCGAATTTTCAAAATTTTTTTTAGCAAACTGCCTTTTCAATATTTTTTAGGGGTCATTAGAGAAGTGCTTCTCTAGAAAAAAAAAAAATTCAAATTTGACCAGCCCGTAATATAATAAAATGTTTTTTGTGTCACGAAAACACGTCAAATTTAATACAAAGTTAATTAAATGTATTACTGTTAGATACCATGAATTGTTTAATTATTTACGAACATCAAATCCTATTTCAAAAGTTACAAAATAGAATAGGAGCTGACAGAGGCGCACTGAAGGGGGGGCTTTGGGGGCTTAAGCCCTCCTGGAGGCCAGGATTACATGTTTTAAAGTAAAAATGAAATATAAATAAACAAAAAACAATATATAAAAGCAAAATACATTGTACGAAATATACGATTAATAGTATTATTATTTGTAGTAGCCCCCCCCCCTCAGCAATTTTCTGGGTGCGTCCCTGGGCGCTGAATAATTTTTTAATTCACTTAATTCACTATTGTAAATCTAGTCGACTATTTTCGATACTGTCCGTACGGCAAAGATCTAAAACATCTTTGCCGTACGGCCCTGTAACACTTTTGTTGTCAACAACAAATAAGTAAATCTCAACTCATAACTAGAAAATTGCATGGTTCCTGTTTTACTGGCAGAACCATTAGTTCGCTATTTCTATATAAGAATTGACTGTGGCGTGCAAACGCAGCCTTAATACTTCATCGTATGAACGTTCGAATGCCATCTTTAAACTTTCATATCTCCGAAATTATTAATTCTAGGGACAAAAACAAAATTCATCAAAATTGGCAAAGAAAGCAGAGTAGCAAGATACATGTATTAGAAGCATTATCATCCATTCTAAGAATTTCTAATTAAAATCACTATAACTTAATAAAATGCGGAGAATAACAAAAAAGGTGTCCACCCCTGTAAAGGCGGGCAGTACATATTAAAATGATGAAAAAGTTCTTCTAAACATAGGTCGGCAAATTACCCCCTAAAAGTTTTATTTATTGCTTATAAAATCCCACTATTCAAGACAAAAACTAAAGAGTATGAAGAAAATCAGGGGAGTTATGGAACTTTTGTAGATTATTTTAAATAACGATGTTTTTAAAACAGCATTTAGTAAAATGGAATAGTCAGATTAACGAATTAAATGAGGCTCTAGTTAATCTACGAAATGAATTCAATGCATTTCATGAAAGCAATAAGGATCTAATTAGGTTATTAACTAATTAAAAGTCTTTAAATAAATTAGGTAATAAAAGTGTACTGGGGCCACTGCTCTAGAATATACTGTGCGATGATGTTCTGAGACTGTCTAATAGAAGGCGCCTAAACAATAGTATATCTCATAGTTACCGTTACCAAAACTAAAGACAAGATGATAAATGTGGCAAATGATGCGATGCCTGAAATCAGTGACTGGATGAATTGAAGGCAACTGAAGTTATCCCCAGAAGGACAGAGGCAATACCAACTGTAGGCTAAAAGTGGCATAGACACTTGGAATTCATATTAGAAGGAAAAACGGTCCTCTTCATGGATAGTTTAATATATCTGGGGGTGATAATAGACATAAATTTGAGCTTTCGAAAACACTTCATATGCATCGTAGACCAAGCAAGCATGGCAGCCGTGGCCCTAAGTCGTATAATGCCCAGGAAGCAGTGAGGCCAAAAGACACACTCTCGGTTTAGTGGCTGACTCAATCATGCTGTATACATCACATATCTGGGGAAAGATGTTGAATGTCCAAAAATATAAGAACATTACGGATCGTATTCAGAGACAGATGACACTAAGAATAAGTAGGGCTTACAGGACAACAACGACGAAGGCTGCAAGGGTAATCGCCAGAATAATACCAATGGTCCTGACAGTAGAAGAAGAGGCAGAAACGATAGGCAAGATAGAGGCACAGAAGAAGAACGTCCACAGAGATACCATAGCGAAATGGCAAGGTAGATGTCAGTCCAGCGACAAGGACGCATGGTTGCACCGACTTCTACCGTGCTTAATACCCTGGTACTATAGGACACAAGTCTAAGACCACCAGATACAGATTTTGACACCACACGGAAGTTTTCAAAAATAGAGAAAAACCGAATGACGTCCACCACAGTTTTCTTTTGTATCAAATGGCAAGACCTAAGGAAGAAGGCTCAGAAAATAATTGATAGCAGCATCCGACCAGAGAGCCTAATAAGTGAAATGCTGGAAGGGTAACACGAATGGGCAGCAGTGGAATTATTGATGTAACATCATGAAGATAACAAATCTGGGACGAAATTAATAAGACAAGAGTTGTAAGAGTGACCAGTTGGGAAAAGTACTTAGTTAGGAGGAAGGAGAATGGAGACAGATGACATTGCGAAGTAATGCCCGAGCGGATCTGTGGTGTCACTGACAAGAGAGGGAGGGGACTTAGTGAGTTAAAATCCTCACACTACCCTACCACACCATATCTAAGCAAAAAAAAGTGACAAAAGTGTATAAAACATATTCATAATATTCCTACAACAAATAGCTAGACAACTGTAAAATCTAAATCGACCCAAGTCTGATAAAAATGTGCTGATAAAATCAAAGAAATACTAACCAAGTACAAGTCGAGAACTGCAACGAGTTAGTCGAAAACTGGTCGATCAGCGGCTCATAATCAAAACATATATATTAGAGGAACAAGTGTACAGTAACTAGAGGTTTTAACTTCGGAATAATGTCATATGGAACAAATTTCGTTCATTTTTAACCCCCGACCCCACGCTAATTTATAGGAGGTATATGCCATCCCTGGTGGCAACTAAAAAAAAAAAAAAGACAAAAATATTGCAGGTGAAAGAGAATCAAATTTTAAGAAGAAAAGATTCTATGCAACTTTTCACATAAACTAGTAGTCTTTAAGTTACAACGACTGGAAAATTGGGATTATTGCTTGAAAAAAGAGGTATTTCAAATAGGTTTTCGTCAAATAACTGGAAAGGTATTACATTGAGCGAAAACATGCTAGAGACAAATAAGACAGCTACTAAATTGAGGATGAATTTTGTATTTTTCTAGTTTCGGAGATCTGGAAGTATAAAGGTAGTGTCCGATCATTTATAAGACAAAGTATTTAGTTTAAATGTTAAATATCTCAGAAACTATGGCACTTACGTCAAAAGCGCTAACAACCAAAATGAAAGACTCTTTCTTAATTAGGCTTTCAAATGATTTTTTGTCTAGTTCTACAGCATAAAAAACAAAGAAGTTTTGACAGAAACAATGTAATTTTTCATATTTTCTAATAAAAACGTCATCATTTTTTTGATGTAAGTAGTCAGTAATTAAAAAAATATATCTCCATCTGTTTTTCGTTAATATATAGCATAACCTAGATGCTCAAATTTTTTCCTCCTCTTACAACTCTTGCTTTAGAAACAAAAATGCATTTTAAACTGTAAAGGAACTTTAGAAAAAATGTAACAGTCTTGTTTCTCTGTAAATATCTCAATAAATATTAGTTTTAGAGAAAATAATAATAATATATTTTGTGTAGGGTTGATAGTTTCGGAGATATTTACTTTATAGATGACATCCGGCCGTTTTTAGAATGAAGTATTTAGTTTAAATGTTGAATATAGAAATGGTGACACTTCCATCAAAACAAAATTAAAGATAATTAATCAACCTTTAAAACGATTTTTTGTTTGTTTCTACATCACAAAAATAAAGAAGTTATGACTGATTCAGTGTGCGTTTTCTCATTTTTTTTTAACAAAATGATGTCATTTTGTACAACTTTTTTTTTAAATGCTGTTTTTCGTTAATATATAGCATCACCTAGATGCTCAATTTTTTTTTGTCTGTTTAAAACACTTGTTTTAGAAAAAACTTTCCATCCGCCATTTTAGAGCCGCCAATTTAAATTTTTTAATTTTGACATCAGATTCGTAATCAGCGATCCCAAAAACATATTAATCCTCCGTTTGAAAAATAAATTAGTAATACTCAAATATTGAATATTTAAATTTAGGAGTAGTTTTCACCCCTTGAGGGTAAGAGCAAATATCCGGACCTATAAAAAAATTATCATTACATACGAAATTATTCCGAAATTTTGCACATTTTTTACCTCTAGATACTGCACTCAAGTGATATACGCAGTTAGCGAAATATCCGTAATAATAAGCCTAAAGTTCTATGTGGGTCAGGTGCACAAACGTCAGCTAAATGTGATTTCGCCGCTGTAAGCTAAAAAACCTGATTCATATCAGAAGGGCTACTACTTTCGGAATTCCTGATAATAATACACAGAAGAAATGACCTTAGTTTAATGGAATTTGCCTTTTTTGCTCCTTTAATAACGCACGGAAATTGGGTTTCCTAAAGGCCGATTTAATAAAACGGCTTATTTCATAATTTTTCAATCATTCATTATGCCTTGCATAGATATTCCCGGTCGATTCAAACATTAATGGAGGATTAGAGATAGAAAATCAAATCCCAAATGAGTCTTTTTGTATAAAGATTGCAAAGATTACATGTTTCAAAGTGAAGCCAAGAGATAAATTATTGAATGTGAGAAAAAATAATAAATTGTGCAATATCTGGCTTTGCAGAAGTAAGAAATAAATAAATATCAAATTTCTACGACTGTTTTATGAGAAAAACCTGTGCATCTTTTGATGAACGTGACAGTAATTACATATTGGGCGATTCTTTAAAATGGTACGATATAACGAGTGAGATCCTATTTGATAGTTTATTTAAAATGAATTTCGCACTGTAGTTATTTTTTCATGTATAACGGTACAAGAAAAATATCTTTTGAATGGAATGCAGTGTCGAAAAATCATGTCTGCCATTTTGAAGAGCTGTTTTTTTTGGTTTACCTCAAAAAAAAACACTGCATTCCATTCATAAGATGTTAAACTTTAATTGGATTTTTTTATGCAAAAAAATTTTTTTTGCATATTTTGCAATTTTTTCAAATAAAATTTTCACCACTTTTTTCTAAATAATGACCATATAAAAAAGAATTGTAAATATTGAACAACTCTCGAAGAATAGAATTTTTCTTCTCATAGCAAAATCTGACGGAAAATGAAGTACTTATAGCCATTTTTCAAAGACCCTTTTTTTTCAAAAAAAAATTGAATGTATCAAAAATAATGCCTATATCGATCTGAAATTTTTATCAGATGTTCCCTCCTATATAGCACATATTTTAGTGAAATTTCAACAATTTTTCTAAAATATTGCTGAAATTAAAATTTTTTTTAAAAATTTCGTTTTTTTTTTAATTTACTCCTGACCTAATAAAGAGCTATCTTCATGTTCTGGGGCTCATTTTATAGGTATTTTTAATACCTATAACTTTCCCATTTGAACTTTCCTCTCAGATTATTAGCCTTCTATTTAAACGCGAAAAACCGACTTTTCGACTTTACGACCCCCCATCCCCCTTATCCGGTATGACATCAGTTGGCAAACTATAAGGGCTTATTTTAGATGTCCAACCCATCAACTTAAAACAATAAAATCGTGGTTATGTATTTTCGCCGTGTCAAATTACAATTCGACTGAACTATATGGCTACTTTTTTAATAAGCTAGTAGTAGGTCCTGTTAAAATCAGTTATATTGTAATTGAGGGGTGTCCTCACCACTGTTGCTTTTACTGGTTACAACATTGTCTTGTAATAATTCTAAATCATGCCGTTTACATTCACGAATAGAGAATACGGAAATATGATTTTTGTCTATGGATATTGCAATGGTAATGCAAAAGCTGCTGAAAGGGAATACAGACTTCGATTTGGGAATCGACGTGTACCAGATTATAAAACATTTTATGGAGTTTTGAAACATCTTTCTGAAACTAGAACATTTCCCTCAATCAAGAAAATAGAACGTCCTGTTAAGCAGATCCGGTAAGAAAAAGATTCGATTTTAAGTATGGTTGACCAGAATCAAAAAATCAGCACAAGAAGAATTGCTCAACAATTAAATATTCCTCAAACCAGAGTTTGGAGAGCTATTAAAAGCGAATACATGTGACCTTATCATATACAAATTGTACAACGATTGATGCCAGGTGATGAAGTATTTCGGTTAACTTTTTGCCGCTGGGTTTTATCCCATAGACGAACTACGTTATGAGTATTGTTTACCGATGAATCTCAATTTACTCGTGATGGTGTAAATAATACTCGAAATTCTCATATGTGGAATCACGAGAATCCCCGTGCAATAATCCAAAAGAATTCCCAGCATAGATAATGTAAATGTGTGGTGTGGGATGTTCAATAATAATCTCATAAGTCCTCATATTTTTAAAGGTCGCTTAAACGGTGAGAGTTATTTAGATTTTTCACAAAATATCCTACCAAATTGATTAAATATTGTAAACACAATATGTGGTTTCAACATGATGGGGCTACGCCGCATTTTTCGGTCGGAGTCAGAAACTATCCGAATGAACAATATCTAAATAGGTGGATTGATCGGAGTGGTTCCGTTGCATGGCCCCCGAGATCACCAGATCCCACAGCTCTTGACTAATTTTTGTGGGGCTAGGCGAGCACTTCCAACCGTCAGAACCGCTTGACGTTTTACATATTTTCTTAAATCAATTTAATAAACATCTGCTATAAATGTCAGCCTTGTGAAAATACCTTAATACCTTAAGAAATACCCTACACGGAACATCTTTATGATCACCTGGTACATATTTGCAACCCATAAAATTGCCTGGCAATTTCTTTTACCTTTATAAGTGTGTAAAATAAGATATTAAAATTACAATTACATTATATTTAAAGCACCTTAATTACATTTTCTTACAGTTTCAAGAATTTAGGTAGGTCTGTCAGATTCCTATTTAATCAGGATTAAGAGGGAGCAAGGCGATCAAATCAGAGGGGAGCAGGCGGCAAGGAGCCAATATGAAGAGAGATATTCGTAATAAACAAATTTTAGCCAAAAATTTTCTTCAATAGAAGTGTAGTATTCCTTTATTTACAAGAGTATCTTTTTTTCAGTTTAATAACGCCAGCTGTTTGGCTAAAAACTGCTTTTTCCCAGTCAAGATTTTTAGTACAGTCATTTTTAATAAATGGTGCCACCTACAGCACTACAATAGGGCATCTGCATCGTGTAACCAACATAACCTTAAATTTTAACTTTTTCAAGTATATATTCTCATTTTTAATGGTTGTATACGAATTGGAGCCATACTGGCTCCAAACAAATATTTAAAAAGTCACGTAAATAATTTTTCAATATTGTTGATTAATAAAAATAGACTGCTAATTACAGGTTAGATTTCCAACCTACAAAAAGAGTCCTATTATATTAGGACAAAATATTTAGAACTTCATAAACTTTACATTCAACTAGATTTTAGTTGAAAATACGGTAACCAAGCAGAAATTTTAATAGTAGCTGCGTAATACTCTTAAATCTTAAGAAACACATATTTTCTAGGTTAGCTGCGACGTCACGTGCAGATGCCCTGTAATAGCCTCACTGCCTACCTTTCACCCTACTTCAGCTTTAGCTTTACCGATGAAACTTTGTGATTGTCTCCTCTTAAATCATTAATCTACAAATTTTTAGCTTTGTAAAAATGACTTACTCGGATTGAGAGCTAGCTCTTAGTCTATGAGATGAACATTATAAGTGTACGATTTTGCCAGTGGAAATGAACTTTACTTACCGACAATCAATTTCCAGTTGTAGAATCTGAGTGCGGCGTTCCTCGTCTTCTCGTCTATGTTAATCAAAATATCGTTCCTCGGAGATGGTAAATCGTATACCTAATACAAGGAAAATTTGTCTCCATTAAATTTGATTTACCTATATTAAGAACTGAAAGGCGGAAGGCAATTAAGTTTTTTTTTTAGTTTGATGTGATTGAAATTAATCAGGTCGATACACAATGATCGGTTTTACTGAAAGACTGCACCATATTTATCAGGATGTCTCATAAGTGTGCCTATAGGGATTATGTAGTTAAGTTCAGAATTTTAGTTCCTCTTAAATGTCTTTGGTCATACAGTTCGTATCACAATGAAGAAAAAACAGATTATTCGTAATGAAACTGCGAAGAAAACTAGATTTGCTTGAACCTCTTTATTCTATTTGTTAAGTTGGAAATTGTGAAAATAATGGTGATTGGATATTTTTAAATAATTGATGATAACTTAAACAATAATACATATACTTTAACGTAACTTTACGAGAGTATGTCTTTAACCTAGCTAAGTCTTCATGATACATTTCAAGTTGACATGTTTGTAACTTAAAAAACAATAGCAAAATCGAGAATCGAATCATCCAGTGTTAAGTGCATCAAGTCGTACAACTATTTTTTCAGATTGTAGTTTTTTTTATAAATTTTTCAGTGATATTAAACAAATATTTTTTAAAACCATCTTTTAAAAATTCGTTTATTTAAAAAGAAACAAATGCATTTTACTCATTTACTCACTATTAAAAGAAAAACCTTCACGGTAAAATTGAAGGCAGGTTTTAATTACGCCTCGAAAATACTCGAACGAGCACTCAACTGCCCTAGGCTGCGGGAGTAGGTCTTGCACGACATTGCCGTTTCAACGTCCTATCTGGCAACTTTAACTCGGTCATTATCCAACAATTTATGTGACTAAAAAAATTATATGTTCAGCGAAGAGTTTTAATATTGAGATAGGTTTAGTGCAAGTAGCAAGTCATTATGTCATTTAGCTTGTTTATAAATGGCAAAAACGCAACAAATATTTTTTAAAACCTCATATTTTCGTTCCCAATTGACGCAGTCAAGAAGTGTTTTTATAAATTGTTTCTTTTATGTACTGTTGATACATGCTAAATAAATTATTATTTTTGAGTAAAAATTAATGATAGAATAAAATAAATTTAATTAAAGAAAATATTATTAATGTCACTGGGAAGTATAAGACAAACTCTGAAAAGAATGACGACTTGGTGCACTTAAAAATCGGCAATTTTCCGCTTTACTATTGCTTCATAGGCCTTGTTATAAACATATAAATTTTAAATTTGGTACAGTGATTTATATCATTCAAGTCATACTCTCCTAAAGTTTTATTAAAATATATGTATTATCCTTCAAGTTCACCATCAATTGTTTGAAAATGGTCACTCTGAACTGTTTTAATTTTTGCAATTTAACAAATTAACTAAAATGACTCAGACGCACCGCACCTAGTTCCTTCGCACTTGCATTATGAACAATCTATATTTTTCTTCATTGCGATACGGGCTATACAACCAGAGACATTTAAGAAAAATTGACAAAAATATAATTATGAAAATTCTTTTGTTTATATAAGTGCCTTCCTGGAATTTAATCAAGACTCTTTGCCATACTCCCATGTACCTATTTAGGGTAAGTTTCAGAAAATAAATTGCTAGTAAAAATTTTAAGTGGTTTAGACTCTAGACTACATTCAGCTTTATTTTTACCGAAGTAATATTTCGCAAATCTGTACCTAATAACATCACATTTTTCTCGTTTCCATTTGGTGTAATGAAAAATTAATTAATCTGCGGCGACAAATTTTGGATAATATTTTTAACCTTCGTGACATGCAATATTGCAAAATAGTTTCTTACCAAACTCGACCACTGATCTATCCCATCCAAATCTGGATCTATGAGCCCGATATCTCCTCCAGCTGCACTATAGAGGGTTGGAAGCCAATCAGTGATATGCATTAAGTCTGTAGATACCCTACCAGATTGAATCAGCAATGGACTGTATATAAAAGCGGTGCCTCGAATGCCACCTTCAAACAGAGTGTCTTTAATACCCCTCAAAGGATAATTGCTACCCCAGTTGCGGAAAACTGATCCTAGCGTGGGGGCTCCATTGTCAGTAATAAAGACGATGATGCTGTTCTGAAGCATATTTTTGCTTTCTAGTGCTTCAACTATTGATCCAACGCTGTCGTCTAGCTTGGACACCATAGCTGGGAAATGATGAAAATCAGAGAAATGCAAAGATTCGCAATTAGAGAAATTGGTTTAAAATAATTAGTGGAGTCAACGAACCTATGAATTTTCTTGATCTCTTCTGTAATTTGTTTCTAAAATATATGTAAATTGCTGATGTCCATCGCGCAGAACGAGAATAAAACAATGCGTATTGGTTTTTATTAATATACAGTATTACTCCAATCTTTTTAGTAATTTTAAAGCATTTATTTTAGAAAATAATATACTTTGAATTCAAAATATTGCAATTTTATTGGAAAAGTTCAAGAATAAAGCTTGAGGAGTATTATTTCCACTGCTGTGGGCAACGCTTGTTGATGAACTACTCCGAAAAATGTCTCCGGAAGATTTTTAGTACTGTGGCCGAAATAAGGCCTTATATAACATTACAAATTTTTGCCATTTCATCATATACATAGATATCATAAGTGTTGGCATACCTGACTCTGTTTAATCGTGTCTTTTCAAAAAGAAATAATTAGTAAATTTTTTAATTTAATTTAATCTATAAAATAAATATATATGCCAATTATTGTAATTTTTACCATTTTGCCGGAAGATTAAACACATTCTTGTGCTTTTTCATAAATTTAACATTTAGCACATATTTGTAATCTGTGACTTCGGAAACAAGGTATGCGCAGCCTTAGCGACTAATTCTCAATATTTTACCAATTATTATTTTTCTTATACTCTGGGGTGGTTTCAACCCCTTGGAGGTAAACGCCTACATTTTCTGTTTTTCAACATTATTCTACAGAGTCTTTAAAAGTCATTACACAAAGTTTTAGGTCCATTCTAGATGTTACTATTTTTACGATCTCTTTTTTTAAAACCAATATTGCCATTGTGATGTGCGGACTTTAATAAATAAGTTGAAATCATCTAACTTGTGTGGATATGACAATGTTTCCAATAACTTAATAAAACATTGTAAAATAAGTATCTGTCAGCCACTAGCACATTTAATTTTATCCTTTAACACCGGAACTATGCTAGATATATTCAAGTTAGCTATTGTCCAACCTTTGTACAAGAAAGGTCGTCCTTCGGGACGACCTTCGTAGTTTCCATACTCTTCGGAGTATGGAAACTACAGAGCCATTAGCTTGCTGTATAGTTTTTCTAAACTGTTCGAGCTCGCTGTCAAGGATTAACTGTCTTCATTTCTGAATAAAAATTAGCTACTATCAGCTTGCCAACATGGTTTCTCTAAAAACAATCAGCCCGTTGTGAGTTTCAAAACTTATTTGTTAATACCCTTGACAACAAGCAATATACCTTAGGGTTATTTATTGATTTCTCTCGTGCATTTGGTGTCATTATTGTTGAATAAATTCGACAAGTCAAAGGAGTTACCTTAAATGTTGTCTCTCCATACCTAAGCAACACAACACAAATTGTTAAACTAAACTGTGATGTAATCAGTGCTGTATGTGATATCACGCATGGAGTTCCCCAGGGATCTCTTTTGGGTCCTCTACTTTTCAACATTTTTGCAAATGATTTAATAACGTATTTAAATAAAATTGGATTGGATAAAATGGATTGAGGAATTCGTATAGATAATCTATGTAATAAATTACGCAGCAATTGTTATGGCCTAAGATTTACGTCATCACACCGTGGCCGTGATATACTGATGAGCCTGTATTATACAAATTTCCACTCACATCTGTGATATCTGGTATAATAAACTGTGGAAATAGTGCACAAATAAATCGAATGTTCATTCTGTAGAAGAATGCTATGCAAATTATTGCAGGTGTTTAGGTTTTCATGAGAGCTGTCATACTACTTTTAAAACATTAAAAGTACTTACTGTGGCAAGAGTGTATATTTTGGAAGTCTGTATATTTGTTTATAAAATATATTTGTTTATAAAAAATCAGCGTAGATTTATTGCTAATCAGGTTAGCCATGACCACAGTACAAGATTTAAGGGATTACTACAGCCGGAATCACACCGTACAGCTTTGCATAAAAAAATTGTGTTACAATGGTTCCAATTTTTTTAATGCACTAAGTGATGGTATTGAATTTACTCAAAATCTGCATGTTTATAAATCAAAATAAAAAAAAATATTACAAGACAAAAATTGTTATGAGATTGATGACTTTTTTAGATAAGTACTTTTTCAATTACTATTATACTCATTTCCTAATGTATGATACTTGCTTTTGTGTATGCGTTTTATTTACTGTGTTATAATTTATCTTACTCTTTTATACTGTTTTTTGACTTGTGTAAAATAATTATCTGTTCTGTACACCAATAAGTATTATTATTATTAATATTACCGCTTCATTGACTATACTAAATACATCGGAAAAAGAGTAAATAATGATGATTACGTACACTAAAACTTTTTCATGTTAAACCAAAAAATGTTAATTTTTCACCCAATTATACCAACCTGCATACGTTCTTCTGTTCGAATCTTCTATAGGTCTGAACTTATTAATTGTCTCCTGTGGAGCTTCTAACAGTTTTCCAGTATTACCAGCATGCACGGCAAGATGGGCCAACATTATAAATAGAGGTTTAGTGACATCATGGTCTTGAATAGTCTTAACTGAATATTCCGTAAAGGCATCTGTTGCGTACTTGCCTGCTTCATCAAAAACTGGAATTCCGTCTCTGCGTAGGTCGAATCCAGTGTAGTCTTTGTCGTTGAACTTAAAAAAAAATGATCATGTTACTAAAAATAGCTCCCGTCATAAGCGTTTTATTTAATCGCTGGTCTATATTAATTATGGTTGCTTGGTCAAGAGGTAGATGAACTTGTTGGGCAGGGATTTTAAGATACGTTTTAAGAAATGAATTTCAGTGTGATTTGGCCGTTGAGACATTTTGAAAAATGGTGAAATATGGTGGTTAAGGTGTCAATTTCATTATATATTTAATTTGGAAGAAAAATTCTAAGAGGATATTAAAATAAAGGATTTACATTTCGACTACTGTAGTACGAAAACGGCAGTGATATTATAAGAGTGGTTAGTTCGAAACTCACACATTAGAATAGAAGAAGAAGAATGAATTGAGAACATACAAGGTAACATAAACTATCCTACGTTAAGTGGACATTTAGCTAGCAGTGTTTAGCTGTTCGGTGCATGATGATTAGAAAGAAGGAGTAACCACATTATAAGTGGAAAAAGAGACTTTTACAGAGACAGTTAAAATACAGCATGCTTGCTCCTTCTTTCCATTTTTTACGGTTTTATAATTAACTTCTGAACAGACTGCCGCACACTGGGGCCATAGAGATCGTCTGGTTCAAAATCACCTAGAGTTTACAATTTTCAACGAAATCTAAAATTTCATGATCGTGGATGTTTCTGGAGAAATTTTGAAGAGACGCTCGAAGCCGTATTTTCAAAATGTTTAATTGCAAATTTAAAAATAACAATACATCTATGAAAATTGAATTTTTCGAGATAAAAAATGTAAGTAACGCAACCCACTAATCCTGAAATCATAAAAACTGAATAGATGCCGAACCATAAAACCCCAAACCCATGAACTCCAAATTCAAAAACCTCAAACCCACAGATCTAGATCCCAAATCCAAAAAGTAACAGCAGACTTCAACCAAACACCTTGAATAAATGAACGTACAGACTCTAAACCCATCATACCCGAAAAAATAAACCAATAGATCCTAAACCTGCAGACTCCGTACTCTAAAACCCTAATACTTCAGACACAAAAACCCATGGACTCCAAACATATAAACCCATAAATTCCGATCCCAAAAACCCAAATAAATGGAATCTAAACACACAAAAACCTAAATAAATAAATATTTAGACCCCAAACCCACAAAATCCAAGAAAATAAACCCATAAATTATAAACCAATAAACCTCAAATCAGGCTTTATACGTCTCTTCGAAATCTCGCCAGAAACATCATCGATCAAGCATTTTTAGATTTCGCTGAAAATTGTGACCTCTAGGTGGTTTTGAACCTTTTGTCCCTAGTGTGTGTCGTTGTGATGTCATCGGCCTTTAAAATGTATTTTATTAACTGATATTGTAATTTTATAAGATTTTGTTCTCAACTTTTACATATTTTTAACAATTTTTACGAAGAAATATTATTATTACTTATCACTGATTCTACTAATATAATCTAATTATTTTTGCACGCTCAGGTAATTTGACCTTTACTGAATTGATTAAGGCCTTAATATGTGACGTTTACAAATTAGCGGTCGGTAAGTGATTACTTACCGATCAGGAGGCGGTAAGTAAACTAATAAATATAGAAATTTAAAAGTCAAGTTTTATTAAAGACAAAATTAAAATTACAATTTGAACATTTATTAAAATTTGTTGGAGTGGGTTTAAAACAACGTTCTCTTCTGAATCATGTTGTTAAGTTGTGGCAAAAATTTTATCTTCGAGAAATTTCTAATGACAGCAGATGTCACTTGACAATAAATATTCAGTCTCATAGTAATCAAAGCGAAAACATTTTCGTGTACGACTTGTTTGTTTTATATATTTTTTAAATATTAATCAACCTAAACCAGTAAAGAACATGTACTTTCCTTAATATTTAATATATTATTTCGTACTACTAGCTCTGCAAGTGTCATTTTTTGATGTCTGTCAATGTTATGAAAGTGTCACTTACAGCCCATAGGCAAAGAAGTACAAAATTTACTTTTATGCCCTAGGCCAAAAAAGTAATAAGGAAGTTAAATAATAATGAAACTCTGGCAATGACCCGCATTTTTGGCTGCCTCCTGAAAGACGATACTTTAATTATAATCCATATTTTTATTGCAAAAACTCACGTAAATAACTTGAATGGCGGAAATTATTATGAAGTTATCAATTTGACAACTCACTGACAGTAACCATAGCAGGAAGCAAAAAAATACACCTACAAGCATTGGTACATAAACGGTGTCCGCCAAAAAGTCTTCACCATATGGGAAACTATGTTGTTATTGACTTTCTGAAAAATTTTAATTTTGATGAAAGTTAGTGCTGTTTTTAAACGAAAATGGAGCTGCACAAATGTGTATTAGTCCCGGCGCTTAGGTCGGAAAATTAATTTTTTTGATATTGTCTCAGGAGTAAACTACCTTAATTTTTGAAGATATCGAAAAATATTATTTAAAGAAGTTATTTATAATGCGAAGTAATATCCAGATATCAAATTTGGTTGTTCTATTTTAAAAATAAAAATTTTCCATTTTTTTGCGCATAATTCCTGAACTATATTTTTACGTATTTTTCTGTTATTAATAATTCTCTCTATTTAATTGTTTCAGCCTAAGTAATGAATTCAAATCTACTTTGAAAGACTTTTAGCAGTACTTTTTTGACCAAATAAATATTTTGGGAAAAAATGCTGAATTTCTTGGGGCATAGTTGTTCTCTTTTTTTCCAGTGTTAACTTTTTCGAAATGTTTTAATGCAAATCACTTAAAAAGAGTTTCATTTAGCGATTTGTATTAAGAAATTTCGAAAATGTTAACATTAGAAAAAAGATAACAACTATGCACCAAGAAATTCAACATTTTTTCCTAAAACACTTATTTGGTCAAAAAGGTACTGCTAAAAGTTCCACAAAGTAGATTTTAATCCATTACTTAGGCTGAAACTAGAGAAAATTATTGATAACAGAAAAATATTAAAAAATATAGTTCAGGAATTATGCGTAAAAAAGTGGAAAGTGGTTTATATTTAAAATGGAATAACACACATTTGTGCAGCTCCTTTCTCGTTTGAAAACATGCACTTTTTATCAAAAATAAAAATTTTCAGAAAGTCAATAACAACAGAGTTTCCCATATGGTGCAGCCTTTTTGAATAACTATCATGTGGAAGTGGCAATTTATATTTACCCTCCAAGTGGACAGGTAGTCATAGTAGCTGACAACACCAGTAAGGTATCCAAAATGATGATCAAATCCACGAAACGTTGGCGTTTGATTCCACTTCCCATAACCCAAATGCCATTTACCAACGAGATGTGTAGAGTATCCCATGTCCTAAAAAATACGCGATGAATAATAATCTAATCATTTAATCAATCACAAAAAATGAGATTTTCAAGAAAATTTCATACTAACATAAAAATTTGTAGACATATTCTCTCTAGCTCTCTGATTAAAATTATATGAATTATTTTGCCGACCTTGGAAGTGCAAAATGAAGTCGAATTTTTGTTCAATATGGATAACGCCATGCACATCGGAATTTTTTAAATAAAATTTATAATTTTCAATAAAATGGCAAAAACTGAATTTTTACCACCATTTTCAGCACAACATTTTTTTATTTTGGAGAACTTATAGCATTTCAATTAGAAGACTTAAGAGAATAAGATTACGAATTTTTTTCCTTGTATGATTATTTCTTAAAAGTAATAACTGCTATACCGGGTGCCACAGGATAGTGGCTCCCTCCTATACTTCCTTTACTTATCCATTTGAATTTTGGGTTCCGTAAATTACCTGTAAAAATGAATTTTTGGACATAAAAATGGTATCAGACCATTTCCGGTTTACCCGGAAATGACAGCAAACTTTCGATTCTTAAATGGAATACCCTGTATATTTTTACATATTTGGATTCAATACAACATTCTGAGGATGCCATGAGATTTTCGCGAATTTTTGAGTAGATGTTCAGTTTTTTTAAACATTTTAAGACATTTGTCAGAGTGCTTTGGAATACCAAATTTGTTCTACGGCAGAAAGTCCAAGGAAAAAATATAATTTTGCATTTAATTTCATTAATAACTATTTACAAGCCTCCAAAAGCAAGTCACTTTTTTTTATCGAAAACTTATTTTTTCAAATGGGAAGGTGGTGGCTCCTAGTGTTCAATAAATTATAGATTTTTTTCTGAATTCATTGATATCCATTTCAAATCTATGCTATTTGTTTTTCCATTTTATTAAATTTATTTAAAAATAAAAAATCACTTTCAAAATATTTTTTATTGATCTTTATAGTTTGCACTAGTGATTATACCTATTAAGAAACAAAAGAGAGAACCAAGAGGCTATTATTCACAAAAAGGTAGTTATTCACATTTCGTTATGATTTTTGCAAAGACAACTACGTTAAAGTTCAAGAAAAATTATATTGAAAGTGATTTTTTATTTTTAATAAATTCAATAAAATAGAAAAACAAATAGCATAGACTTGAAATGATATCAATGAATTCAGAAAGAAATATATAATTTATTGAACAGTATGAGCCACCACCTTCCCATTTGAAAAAAAAAGTTTTCAATAAAAGAACAAATTTTGGTATTCCAAAGTACTCTAGACGAATGTTTTAAAATGCTTAAAAAAAACTGAATATCGATTCAAAAATTCGCGAAAATCTCACGGTATACTCAGAATGTTGTCTTGAATCCAAATATGTAAAAACATACAGGGTGTGCTATTTAAAAATCGAAAGTTGCAGTCATTTCCGGGTAAACCGGAAATGGTCTCATACCGTTTTTTATGTCCAAAAATCCATTTTTACAGGTAGTTTATGCACCTCAAATTTCAAATGGATAAGTTAAAAAATAAAGGAAATATATGGGAGAGCCACTAGCCTATGGCACCCGGTATACAAAAGCATATAGTCCAAGATCCCAGAGCCGCCAGACCTACGTCATTTTAGCAAAGCTAATATTTTGACAACGAATAGTGTAGTATCTAGTTAAGAACGTATGCGTATTTGCTAGCTTGAAAGCGGGGCGCTTTTGCAGGAAACAGCTAAAAAAGGTACATAAGAATTTTTCGCTCCTACGTTAAATTATGATAGCTGATTTATTTTTCAATTGAGAGGCTAACGACATGGTGTAAGCATCAACCTTCGAATCTTAAGGTCCAAAACACCCATTACCATACCAGGCGTTGCCTATCTTTCGGCAACTTCCCTAGCCAAACCTTTCCTATACCACAATTTCCCTTTCACCACCCTTTACTTTAATTTAACCACCTTTTACCTCAAACCCCTCCCTATTCCCTTTATCCATTTTGTTATTTTTGTTAAATTTTGTTATTTTTGTCCCTTTTTGTCCTCCCAAATCCCCTTTTGACCAATAACCTCTAGCAAATCCCAACTTTTAAAATCACACTCTCCCCTTCACCCTACCTTTCCGGAGGCAGGCAGACCACCGGATGAAGACTGTGACTTGTTCGAACGGGTTTTTTCATTGAGTTTTTCCCGTATCACTAACCAAAACTCTAAAAAAAAGTGCGCGTGTGTTGTGCGCGCGCCCTCTAATCCAAGTTTTAAATCTAGCCTTAAGTAGCTTTAAGTGTTTTTAAACTTAGTTCTTAGTTCTAGTTAATCCGCAATTGTCAGGCTTAAGTTTTTCTATTTTTAAAACCCTCATCATTTGATCTGCTGTTAAAGCCGAAAACCGACCCCTTTCCATCCGACCACCCATCTACCACAGCGTTGCGCGACGTGGTGGTGTGGTCGGCTCTGAATCGGGGCTCGGTCTAGGCGCATTCTGGTACCAATAATGTTAAATAAAATTGTTTTGAATTGAATTGAATCTTAAGGTCCGAGGTTCTATCCCTGAGCGTTCTCAACTTTTTTTTTCAACAAATATTAACTTAAGGTGGCGATTACCAAGAAAGAGCCAACCGATAGGGAAATATTTATTATTATTGGCCATAACTTTTTTCTTAGTACGTATATTTGAAAAAAAAAAAAAAAACTGAGAACGCTCAGGGATCGAACCTCGGACCTAGATTGACGCTTACACGATGTCGTTAGCGTGTCACTTGAAAAATAAATCAGCTATCATACTTTAACGTAGGTGTGAAAATTTGTATGTACCTTTTGTACCTGTTTTCTGCAAAAGCGCCCCGCTTTCAAGCTAGCAAATACGCATACGTTCTTAACTAGATATTACACTATCCGTTGTCAAAATATTAGCTTTGCTAAAATAACGTAGGTCTGGCAGCTCTGGGATCTCACACTAATAGCAGTTTACATTTTAAAGATATGCAGGGGGTTTGTTATGTGTCATAATTATTATTAATAATGATTATTACTTTTACGAAACAAGAATATAATCGAAAGGCTTAGAAAATATAATCAAGGAATTTAAATATTTTCATTAAAAAATAGTATTCTAAGGTTTTGGTTCTTGAATAATTTTACGTTTCAAATCAGAGGAACATATTTTGATTCTTGATGCCTCTATGAAATCTGGATACTGATTTCAACCTGCCTGTATGAGAACAAAGAATATGTGCTTCAAACTTAGATAACTTCATTGCTAAAGGGATTTAACAATCGTTTTAATTAAATTTAATTTAACTGCTTTTAGAAACATGATAATAAAAATTTTCATGTCTCATCTCATGTTCAAGTGCATCATTATTATTATTATGATCCACTAAATTTTATGGGATTTCACTCATAGAAAATTGTATCGTTTTATCAATTATTAATTTATGTTGTCCTTCAACTTGTGAATGACTTTTGTCGTATTTGTCGTATTCCATAATCTGAAAGTAATTGTCTGTATGTATGAGCGTATTCGCCTATTACTCCAGTCACATAAGGAATAAACCTCGGAATGCAAGTTAGAGAGCTGCAAATGCGCATAGACCTTTGTTTTGACTTCGAGTCCGCTACTCAAAATATCGAAGGTTAAAGGTCATGAAAATCATTTTTTGCAAATATCTCACTTCCTATGCGTCGCATGTCGTTAGAGGTTATTACAAAACTTGTAGAGCATAAAACTCTCCACAAGTTTGGTTATATGCGTTTTATCGTATGATTAACCATTTTCGAGATATAGCGCGGAGAGTTGGAAGGACGCATCCGTTTATAGGATAACGCCATGTAAACTGCCAGATGCATAGTACATTGTAAAATGTTAATTGTATAATAAAAATATTATTATCATTAATAATAATAATAACTTAAACACTTTTTTATTTATAACCTACGTTCATTCCGAGGTTTAGCCTTTATTTCACCTTATTTGCTTGCAATATGTATAAGTATAAATAAGAGTATCTGAAAATAACAGTTTGTATTGGCGATTCTCTTTATTCAATTTGGGTTTATATATCATCCACCTCATTTACTAGAGTTATGTGAAGTTTTTTGATTCAAGTGAATTTATAGTTCAGTCAATTGAGGAGGTGTAGAGTGCGGGAGCAGGGACCTAAGCGATTCCTTTAGAAAGTTGTTCAGGGTGCTTAGGGAGTGAACGTACTAAAAGTCCTGACGTTTAGGAGGTGAGCCGGAGGGTGGGGGGAGAAAGTTCCACTTTTGGTATTTTCGCTTATATCTCGAAAACGGTACATCGCGCGTCGCAGGGAAAAATTTACCAATTACCAAATGAAAACTCATGAAATTCTTTGCAACTTTCATTTAATGTATGTTTTTCGAATTCGCAACCGTTTTCGAGCTACACGCTCCGGAAAAGTGAAAATTTTCGAAAAACAGATTTTTACCTGAAAAATAGAAAATTGTATTTTAAAGATGATAAAAAAGTCACATATAAGGTAAGTAATTTTATTCGATTTCAATAATTCTCATTGTTCTCACTCTCAATAACTTCTCAATGTTAAACTCTCAACTTTCTCAGATTCACGTTTTTATCCTCTTTGGCCGTGAGGCTCCTGGCAAGGATTCCTCGTCCATGGCATCCTCATCCTCAGTGGTGGGCGGTTCTTGCTGAAGGGGCTCTATGTCTTCATCGTCGTCCTCGTCGTAAACAGGCACGCCGTTGAGGCATTTCCCTTGGCAGTGGATGCACGCCGCAGAACAGCATTGCTTTCCGGCATCCACATTTGCCACTACCACAATCCTTGGTGCAGCGGCAAAATATCGTTTTCAGTAGGACCTCCGGTGCTGGTGGATCTTCTGTTGTAATTGGCACCAGGGTGTCTCCAACATGTTTCCACTCTTGAGGGGGCAGCTCATTCCCGAGTCATTGCTGCACTTGGTGGTAGGTGCGTCGGGAATGCTGTTCAGCTGCGCTCTCAGTTGGTGGGAGGGAGCTGACGTCAGGCTTAATATTTGCCACTGACCTCATGAACAACTGGAAGCGGTATTGGTTGAGGGAGGTCTGTCTTGCTGGTGCCCCATACCATTTGAGGAAGCAAATCTTCCCAGCCTCTTCAACCTCGCCTTGAATCGAGGAGGGGTTGTAAAAGATCACTGCCGCTTCCTTGATGATTTCTGACTTTAAGTATTTTGAGAAGTCCACCCCTTAATAGTTTAGACGATATGAAGGAATGAAGGAATGTTTGATGAAAAATGTGAGGTAAAAATCTGTTTTTCGAAAATTTTGACTTTCCGGAAGGGGTAGTTCGAAACCGATTGCGAATTCGGAAAAAGTATATAAAATGAAAGTTGTAGAGAATTGCATGAGCTTTCATTTGGTATAAATTTTTTCTCTGCGACGCATCGTTTTAGAGATATAAGCGAAAAAAACAAAAGTGAGGTTTTCTTTGTGACCCCCCCCCCCCCCTCCGGCTCACCTCCTAGACGTCAAGACTTTCAGTATGTTCATTCCCTTAGAACCCTGAATAACTTTCTAAAGGAATCGCTTAGGTCCCTGCTCACGCACTCTACATCACCCTTTGGGCCATTCGTTGACTGGACTACTAACAAAGTATCCTAGGCAATACTCGCCCTTAAACCGGGAGGTGTCAGTCTACACCAGGTGATTTAGACGGGGTTACTTAAGAATTTTGAAGTTAATTCAACTGTCCATGACCAAACCTAAAGACTTGATGTTAACCAAGCAGGACTCTGATTATTGTCCTCCCGAAGTGATGATTGAGAGTTGTTAAGAGAGCAGGATCAAGATACTATTGAATAAAGCGTCACACATCTGGTACGCAGATGAATCTAAAATGATCGAAGGTAGATGTGGACGTAAGCGGGCCTAAATATAGGATATTTAGAGCCCTTGGCAACACCTCAAACAAAACTGTATGCTATAGATATTTATGGCCGGGAATGCATTCGGAGGTTAAAGAGTGATACACTTTCCGGCAGTCAGGGCAGCACTGAAGATTTTCTCTGAACTACATGATCAACTACTAGTTACTTTCCAACCCCCTATTTATTAGAAGAGATAATTGAGATCAGAATAAACCTTATCTACAGAAAACTGTTGCTTCACAAATGGTTCCAAAACTGCTGATGGAACTGGAGTCGGAGTGTAAAGTTCCGACTCAAAGGTAAGAATAATTTCGACCCTGGGTAAAAGTTTTCTCAGAAAACCAAGCAGCTCTTAAGGCTCTTGAATTCTATCACTGTAATTCAAAAATGGTTTGTAACTGCTAGAAGGTTCTAACCCGATTGGGCAGAAACAACAAGTTGACTTTGATTTGGATGCCGGAACCCTTTGGAATGAACTCACAAAGACACGGTATTGAAATTTATCGGACCAGAATCACTAATTGGCATATCTTCAAGCACCCCTAAAATAACAGTCTTAGCCTGGACTGGAGAAATATTTCAATACCGGTAGGAAGCAGCAAGATTGGGAGTTTATTACATAGTCTTTGGAATAAAAAACTAGAAAATTAATAGAGTTAAACAGGTTACTAAGAACTCTAAGAACTCTAATAATCACTATAGTTTAAATAATTACGTACATAAACTTGGACTAGTGGAAAACGATGAATGTCGTCTGGGTTTAGAGGAGTACCCGGTTCTTACTATTTGGTAAAAGATTACTGCTGGCAGTGCACCCAGATAGTTTCTTACCCAATAACGTTATCAATTTAATTAAGAAGACTGGCCGCACCTTTAACTTCTTATTTGTTTCTTCTAATTATTTCAGTAATTTTTAATTTTGATAATAGGAGACACTATCGCATCAATAGAAATTAATTTAACTCTTTATTAAGAGAGGTGAAGTGTGGGGGTGCAAAGAATATAATCTATTGAGTACAGTTGTATAGTAATGTTCGTTAGAATCACGGACACGTGCTATTATTTGATAGTTTATAATTTTTCTACTTTACCTTCTGGGGCATAGGCCAATATAGCATTTTTACTTTATTTAATGTGTCATGTGCATAGAATATCAGAATATCCTAACTTCTATTTCCATCATCATCGCGAAGTTGTCGAATTGGGAAAAGTGAATATTAGCAAAAAATTATTTCTACTAACTTGTAAATCTAGACAGTCCATTCAAGAATAATTATTTTTATTCTTTTTAGTACCTACATTACTCACAAAAGCGTATTTTTTAGTTTTTTTTTAATTACAATTTATCTTCTTTATTAGTCCACGACTGGCTTTTAAAATATAAAAAACTGAAAAGTGTTTTAAATGCTCACTTTACTTTTACTTTTTAACTATTTCCACATTTCTTTTTACCTTAAAATATTCCGGCAATAATTTCCCCTCTGGAAGTGCCCTTTTGTCCGCAGGGAGAATCGGCGTACCTTGCATTCCTGAAAAATATATTTAGCTTTAGCTAGTGAGAACCAAAATTTTTTAGAAATAGTAATAGAATCTTTTGAAAGGAAGTTCAGTAGCATAAATTTTAAAGTGGTTCATAAAGAGAGTAATTAATATTATTGCTTTTTAATTAAATGTACGAAATGTTATGGGTTCTTGACATTTGTTCATTATTTCGTATTTGAATAATATAATTTGAGGAAATTTTAATATTTGAAGCTGGTCCTCTATCTTTTTAAAAATATTTGAAGGTAGTTAGGGCATTTGGAAATATTTTAGTCTTTAAATTATTTTAGACTAACAAGAAAACAGTTAAGACAGAACTGACAAAACGTTTTTGTTCCAAGAAATATTATGCGGTGATCTGGTCAAACTTCTTTTCTCTCTTGGAGGTTTATCGCTTGCATCTCTATGTCTAATGTTTTTTGTGTTCATATGTAATGTAAATTTCTGTTTAAAAAAATAATTACCCCTAAATCTTGATTCATATGTCCATCGAAACTAGTAACCTAACAGATTTAAGTCATCGAACTTTCAATAGTAGGAGCAATAAATAGCTTTCTGATTGAACAAAAATCGACCAAATTCTGGTCAAAGTAAATCGGCAACAAATGAAGAATAAGAACTTGACGTTCTTCTTAATCTGCAAGAATGACCAAAAACTTCAACACTAAATCTGATCTTATATGACAGTATTAACGAGATAGGGAAGAACGATATTGTGTACAAAAATAAATGTCACTTATATAAATGAATTGAATGAAAATAACCCTGCTAAAAGGATGCAATTTTGTCAGGAAATTATGGATACCATTGAAGTCCTCGTTAAATTTGTCAACAACAACGTTCGATGAATGGACATCTTGCCATAACTGTTTCATAAACCAACATAACTATTGATATTGAGTTGATTAAAATCCTCACTGGATGGAAATCAGTCACACTCAATAACCTGACACATTAAATGTATAGCTTGTGATAAAGTCGAACTATTCTTCATGAGAGAAAATTTAAATTCAGATTACTATTTATAACTTCTGCGCGTACAAGTATTGAGCCTTGTGGAACTCCTAGGTCTATATTTTGAATGTTACAGATATTTAATTTTGCATGAATTTTTCTATGCTGAACATATGACATGAACCACGATAAGAAGTTGCCTTGAAAACCGACAGCGTACAATTTATCTCCAATGAAAACAAGATCTAAGCAGTCAAAGGCCTTGGATAAGTCAAAGAATAGTGCTCCTACATATTTATCCTAATCGAGACCTTTATATATGGACTTAGTAAAATCATAGGTAGCAATTTTTGTTGATATATTTGAATAAAACCCCCTTGGTAATTAGTAATTTTATTACATTTGTTAAGATATGATAGCATTTTATAAGAACCACTTTACTTAAGGTAGTTGGAATTATATTAACTTAACTTACTTTATTATATTAGAAAAAAAAGTTGTATCTAGTTATTCGAAAATTAACTCGAAAAATACTCTTTTTATAAAATAATAGTACTCTTATTGTAGATTATTAAAATACCTTCAATTTGCTTGTTTTCATTTTCATGATAAAACTGTCTGTTTTATGATAGGAAACTTCTAATTATATCGCACTAACTGAAAAACGAAATAGAAAAAAATGTGGAAATAATTTTGGGATTGTAAAATTGAAAATGTTAATTTAAATGTTAATTATATGTACATATTGATGTGGGTCAGAATGAGCTATTTAACCCACATTAATTATGTCACTTTGCCCTCAGATTTTACCTGGCGATAATTCCTAAACATTCTGTGACACAGAACATCAAAAAGCCAATAATAAGCAATAAACAGTGAAAGAGTGCCAAATATTAATCGACTTTTTAAGCAAATGTGCTCAAATACGCATTATCATCATTAACCTAGATTTACCTAATCTCATAGGATATTTTCCAGTAAGCAACGCAGCTCTGGAAGGGCTGCATGTTGATTGAACGTAGTGGCTGTTCAGAATTATCCCATTATAAGCTAAAGCATCTATATTGGGGGTGGGTATCTGATTGCCTCCGTGAAATCCGACGTCGTTCCATCCCTGAAAAATGTAAATGATTATTTTCAAATCTCGCATCAAACGGTTTTCTAATTTTCGATTCAAATCGGGATAAAGGTGGCAGTGTTGCTATATTGTCATCTAAACTGTTAAATATTGCAAATCTCTTTAATATAAGAGCGTGCAAAATGATGAGTTTATCTAATTTTATCGAAAAAGTTTGCATATATCAGTTACAAATTATGTAATTGTAGGACAATTTTTTTACGATACAACTGTACGCTATAGTACGTAAATTTAAAGTAAATTGCAAACAGTTTACTTATTGACAATATACAAAGCGGTTGCGAAATTCTCCAAGAACGTTCTGTTCGACCTGAGGCCTTATTTGTTCAACTTATCCTTATCCTATTTTTGAATCTTCAATATGGTTACAGCTTTGTATATAAGAATTACCTCTAAGTTCCATGTATAGGTAATTCGTCTCCGAGATGGCGCGCGGTGCTGACATTTAGAAATTATCTAAAAGCTACTGACATCTATCTGGAATCTGGAATGTGGTGGAAAGTTCCAGAACCTATTACCTAGGAATATAAATAGAGAACGAGTCGTCGCACAGGACAGTTCAGTTCAGTTCAGTTAGTGAGTCAGCCATAAGAAGCAATCTGCCAGGAAATACTGTACTGAAATGGACCCTAACTTCAATTACAAAATGCTGTGGCGCCACATCTTACTGGAACCAAACATTCCGATATATTTCAATTGGATTGTTATTATCAGGGCAGTCTTTTCAATATGGAAACTACAAAATTAACTAACCATCAATGTAGACAAAATTCAACGTTTAATGAACTAAAATAGAGGCTAATTATTTTACTATTAATAATTTCAGCTCAAACATTCACTTATTCACTATATTGACTGTAGGCCTCCATCTTTCAATAAGGATTTTCTCTACTCTATTATCAACGCTTTTGTCTGTTAACGAAATCGTTCAAACAAAACGTCGCCTCATCAGAAAATAGAATTCTATTTCCAAACTGGGGATTTGCATGACACATGTTCATCATTATTTCACAGAATTCGATTTTGCGATCATCATCATCCCGTTTAATTCATGTATCAAATGTACTTTACAAGGATGATGCTCTTCTTTTTAAAACGCAACATTGATGACTTTTTTATATTATTTTTACCAGCAACTTGTCTGATCGACTTTTTGTCAATGCTTAGTAAAATATCTCCACAGAATTGTGGGAGGTTACTAAAATTGGTCCAAAATCGAAAATTGAGATAACATCAAATTGGGTGAAACTTTGCATGAAGGTATCTTTAGTGCTCCATAAGATATGAAAAGGTTTTGGTTGAGATCGGATTACGTTTAGTGCTGTTTTGGCACAACAAGTTGTTTATTTTATGATTACTTACAATTTGTAATCGAACCATTGAAAAACAGTAAAAAATCCGATTTCAACGATTTCACATTTGCAACTTTTCGATTTGGTTTCCGTGAAAAAAAAAATAAAAAACAAAGAAAGTTGAAATCGGATTACGTTTAATGCCGTTATGGCACACAATTTAGTGCTCTTTCCGACTTTAAAGATCCACCGTGTGGGGAGGTTCCAGCCGCTTCCAGTAGCTGCCGATTTTTTCTATTCAATTTGAGCATTCTTACCTACTATATGGAGATCTAGGGCATGTCCAGTTTCATGAAATGTTCGTTCTATTCTACTGACCGTGACCTGTGAAATGGTGCAGTCGGAATACAGAGCATTGAATATTCCACACACTTCCATTTGAGATCTGGTTTTATTATCACATCCAATCATTACTAATATTAAAAATGCCATAGTTATAATTAACAAAGATATAAATACTTATGGAATGACTACAAATATACCGTATTAACCTTATTGCAGCGTTTTAACAACTAATTGTCACAAAATGATACTTTAAGGTAACCTCCAAAGCAAACTGGATTGACTATTGCATAAATTGTAAACTCAGGTTGCTACATTTTAAACTTAATTTTGTCAATAACCAGTGACGAAATTGAAGAAAGTCGACATTTCTGAATAGAAAATCAAAACAGCTTTCAAATTAGTTATCAGAAGCACCTCCTTCAAATTTAAAAACCTAAGATGTAATTATCACTCGAAGGATGTTGAAATAAGGGATGATAATTCTGCTCCATAAAGTGTAATTTTAAAATAAAAATTGACTTATTTCGGCGTTTCGCATAAATATGATGAATAACTTGAAAATGAATTTATTCGCTATATATAGACCACATTGGACACAGTGTATATGGTTTTAAAGCGATTATTTCACTCATGAAAGTGATAGCCAATAAAAGCCCATTTTTAGACCAATCTAATGTCATTATTAGTGGTAGTCTAACCTAGATCGGCTTCTATTCTGACAGTAGCTACATGAAAAATGTATCACTGTAATTTTTTCTATCGACGCATCGACAGGCAATAATATCGCAATGATATTTTGACATAAAATATGTCATGTTTTGTTTTGTGAAATATTTTCCGCAAATACAGGGTGTCCCAGATTTAAAATGACATAGACTAATGAGAGATAGAGCATATTTTGCTGAGTTCAAAACACCATAACACACTTACCCTTGAAAGTGAATGGTTTTCGAGATATGGGGTGTTTTATGATTCTTGACTGAAACTAAAATTCACCATCTTTTGGAATGGGTGGACGTATTTGGATAAAAGTTGGTACACATATTGTACACTCCTAGTCCAATCAATAGCATAATTTATTTTGGAAAAATTCCAGGACAGGACTCAATTTTTATTATTTTAAATTTAAATTACATTACCCTGTATATCAGTTTTTTGTAAATGGCGGATAACTATTGAAATGTATATGGATTATTGTACAAAATACTGTCATAACATTTGATGGCACGTTTATGGTTACTTCCTAGCAAATTTTCGAAAATAATGGTGAATGATATTTAAATTCTACAAAATACGCAAACAACTAGTTATCGTCGCTATTTTATTAATTTTACTTAAACACTTGTTTAATAATTATTTAATGTATTATTGTTACTTAAAAAGAAAGACGAAAAACAGAAAAAAGGAAAAAATAAAGAAAAACAGTTTGCTTAATCATAATTTATAGCACCAATTTTAAAAAGACACTAATTCTTTTATACACTGGTACAAATAATTAAAATTATAATAAATTTTTAAAATGAACACCCCCAGCGTCAATACATTTTTGTGAACGTTTTCACCGATCTATCGATCATCGGGTTGTGTCTAATATTGTCACATACGTTAAAAATTTTTTGTTGTAATTGTTTACGGGTATTAATATTTTCACTGTACACCTGTGACTTCAAAATAATCCATGAGGGTGAGATCAGGAGATCTCGGTGGCCAGTTAACTGGACCCCCTCTACCAATCCATCTGTTGGTGTAACGTTGATTAAAATGCTCCCTCATAAAGGTCAATAAAGTCCAAAAAATGACAAGAGAACGTCTGAAGGCAATTAATTTCAAAATATAACATTAAAAATATGTTTTATGTACTTGATGAACTTATTTATTAATGAAACATTCTCACCAAATACCCATTTTCTCTCAAGCTAAGTTGTCAAAAGTTTCCAAAGATTAAATATCTCGCGCTAAATCGCTCGGGATTTAATCCGATAATAAATCATCAATTTACACTCTTTATACGACCGGGCAATAAAGCTTTTGAAAAAAATTACAGATAAAATTATAAGTCCTAGTGATATTGCATACGATAAAACTGCATGCTCGTGCTGACAAAAGCTGATCTAGCTCTTTTGCCGCTAATAATGACAATGGTGCAATGATCTCAAAAAATTGGATTTTACTGGCTACCATATTAATGAGTGAAATAATCAAAACAATATACAAATTAACAAGAAACAAATACCCACAAAGCTAAACCTGTAAATTAAACAGTACAAAAATAGTAAATTCAATTCAAAATCAAAACTTGATATTTTTAAATAGTAAGTGTGTATACTTTACTATCCTAACTTTCTTTTTATTAAATTGGACACAAAAGATCTGTCATTATTGAGATATATTTTTTTAAATGTTTAAATTAATCTAACCTATTTAAATTGTTGATTTGTTTTCATGATTGGTTAGAGAATACCGACAAATACCTGGAATTTCGTTGATCTATTGTTTTTACGGCTATTACATTTGCCGTTCCTTATTTTATTTCTGGTAGAGTAGTCATGCTTTATATTTTTTTTTATTGAATTCATAAGTACCTCTTATCTTGATAATTGTTTTTTCATGGCAATTGGATGATTTATTTATTTTTTATTTGTTATTATTATTCAAGTACATAAGTAAAAACCCAAATAGAACAATATTAATGAGTAATGAGCAAGCAAATTACCATATTTTAACATCTACACCTAATCTAACAACAGGTATGGCTATAAACTACTAGTATATAAGTTAAAACTTTTTCCCTGTGGTGCGATTTTGAAAAATCAAAATGGAATTTGTTCACTATTACCTCTAGTATTTGACTGATTATTTTTGAAATTTTTTTCAAATAAACATACTTGCGGGAGGGCAAAAACTTTGTGCATGTTTTTTCAAATGCGTTTTTGAGTACGAAAGAAAGGGTTCAGGAGAGATTTTTTTTACAGTTAAGTGAGGATTTTTTAATTTGAAAAAAATATATATTGCAATCCAAGTAATAGGAAGGGAGAGAGGGGGCATAATGAGTTTGCGAGAATAAAGGGTTAAGGAAAAGGGATAAAGACTTCGGACCTTGATATTCGGAAATATAAATCTTTTTTCCATCTTAATATTTTATCAATCTACCCTCTATCAAATATTAAACTGCCAAAACGGTAGTTTATAAATAAGTTGTGCTATTACTATAACGTACTCATTGCATAAACCTTAGATTCGGACGAGTATTTTAACAACTGATTTGGCGATATATCATTAGAAATGTTTAAAACAAACATAATTTGTCTTTTAACAAAATCGGTAAATCGAATAAAAAAGTTATTAATCAATTAAAATTTAAAAAATTGTTTTCGTCTTCTTTTTAGATTTGTAATTGAATAGAAATTTTGTTAAATGCTCTTTCCTATCATTTACTTATATATTTAACTAATATATATTTCATAAAAATACAATATTAAAACGTAGGCATGATTTTCAAATAATGGCATTGTATTATCAACGTTATCGCTTTCGGAAATAGGATATGGTGGTGTAATAGGTAGAATTTTAGCTTGAAATTCAAGTTGCTCCTTTTTATTTTTTTTTATACTGACAAGTGTTTTATCAAATAAGTCGTCAATATAAAATTTAAAATGTCCCAAAATTAACTTTACGAAAAGTGGGAAGAGTATTCTAAAGAATGTGTAACAATTATCTAAAAAATTAAATAAACCGGCGAAGAGCATGATTTTTACTATAGTGTTTTAAGTTTTCAATTTACCAACCGTGAAGGAGTGACACGTGAAGAATGTGGAAATCTACTTGCAATTAATTGCAATACCTGGCCAACAATCACTCATTTGCAATTTTTGTGAAAACTCCTAAGGCTAGAAAAAAAGTTTTAAACAAAAAAGTTACGTCCATCTTTTATCTTCGTTTCTTCTCCATACATTTGATATCTATTTCGAAAGATAAAAAACTTTCCCGCATGTTATATTTGAGAATGCAAATTTTCGACATAACCTTAGAAAAAAAAAATGTTTTCTACACTTATTAACATCTGAAAAATATATAGTCATAACTCGATAAAATTTGAGAGTAATCCATTGTGTCGTTTTTGAGTTAGAGCGAGTTAAACGGAAAAATAATTGTTTTATATAATAAACACCTAAAACTAGAGAAATGGGCCGCGAAAACTCGTGACGGTATTAAATAATAATTATTTATAATAAGTATAATACTTGATAAAGGGTAGACTGATAAAATGTTAAGATGGAACAGAGATTTATACTGCCGAATATCAAGGTCCGAAGTCCCTATCCCTTTTCCTTAACACTTTATTCCCGCAAACGCATTATGTCTCCTCCCTCCATTCCTATTGCTTGGATTGCGATATATATTTATTTTTTCCCCTACCAAAAGTTTATTTATTTGAAAAAAATAATAGAAATTAATCAGTCAAATACTTGAGGTAATAACGAACAAATTCCACTTTGGTTTTTCAAAATCACACGACAGGGAAAAATGTTAGGGGGTTGAATGATTTTCGTTTAGCTACCTCCCCCCACCTCTAATTGGCCCACCACCCCACATCCTCCGGCTCCATCAATTCTTATTTATTTCATCTACTTCAAGAAAACTCATCCTCCTAACTCTTTTTTTTTTCGTGAAAAAATTAAGATATTATTTTTTTGTATATTAGAGTTACTGCAAAAAAACGGGTATTTAAAAAAAAATCAGGAAAGTTACCGTCCAATTTGAAAAGGAGTACCAGATTATGCGTTTCCGCGAGATCTTCAATGTTTAATTTAACTTTTTTTTTTCGTCAAGTCATATGATTAAGCTGAACCAACATGATAAAAGAGAACGCGTGTAACCGAATTGTCAGAAAAAAAAAATTATAAAAAAGTTGGTTTCACTTCAAAACCAAATCCGCTCCGCTATACAAGAGTTGATAATTTGTTGAGAATTGTTTGTCTTTTCTATAAAAGCTTTCAACAATTCTACAAGACAAATAAAATCTGAATAACCTTCTATAATGTTTTGGCAAAGTTTCCATAGAAATGACAAACGAATATAAAAATATCAGCAACTTGAATATATTAGTGATGATTGTTTTTCAAAATTTCAAATAAATTATAAATATATTCGTTATTTTTGAATTTAAATGAGAACAATTTAAGTATAAAAATTATACTGGTCTACAAAAAAAGGTGGCTTGTCCTAAAGTTCTGATACAAAATTGGCTTCAGCGCGTCAAAATACTTTAGAAACGTTTAGATCACAACCTTAGGACAAGATTTTTTTTTTTTTACCTTTTTTTTTGGCTTTTAGGGGTAAAGAAGCTGGTAAGCAAAATCTGACACGATAGAAATTTTGTGTGTCCAAAATTGACTTCAGCGCTTCAAAATACTTCAGAAAAGTTAGATGAGATCCTTAGACACGGCCTTTTTTTGTAGACCTGTGTTATTAGTAATGGTACAATAATGGTTATAAACACATATTCATTATTTCTGTGAGTAGTATTAATTAAAGTTTTGTTTTATTGGATACAATATTTTAGTGATGATGATTTAATAAACTCGCTTTGTTATGTCCCGTAACCTTGATTAGTTGTTGTCTTCTTTGTCTCCGGATTTGGCTAACCAGCTCACTGCTGTAACTCAATGACAGAGATTTGTTGCTCTTCGCAAATAAGAAAACGATGGGTACATTGCGTTGGATCGGTACATTTATAAAACCGTAAATATCGCTCAGAAAGAAAAAAATTACATCATACCGTTAGTCATCTCAAGACAGAAAAAGCCTGTTGTTTTGAAAAGGCAATAAGTTAGTGTTGGTCAGAGAAAGAAACATTGTTTTTGAAAAAAGTCAATCAGTAAATAAAAAAGTCATGAAACCTTTTAATAAAAAAAAATGCACAATATGAGAAATATTGTGATCTTAGATAAAATTCTGCAAACACAAAAATTCTGCAAGTTATTGACGAAGGTTTCGCAAATTAAGATGGCATCATGGGGACATTATTAAAATTATTTATAGCAATTAGACCTAAAGCAATAACTTTTATTCAAAAGACTGTCAAAATTATACTATAGAATATTCCTAGAAAATTCAATAATCCGATATATCAATTTGAGAAAGAATCTAAATCTAAACGACTTTAACATATTTTTACCAAATTCCTTAGTATATTTTTTAAGAATTCCAAATTTTAATCCGTAATCCAAATGCATCGCAGATACTGCTAGAATGGCTTCAATACTTTCTTGTTATTAAAATTGCTAATTGAATTTTCAAAAATGTCCTTTTTGCTGTTAAAAAACAATATTAATTTAATGTGTATATGTTATAGTATTTTTTTTGACATTTTCCAAACAACAGCTCTCAGAATTTTATTGGTGAGCTGGGTCGTGGATACGGCTTTTGTTTTGTTTTTTGAGAAAGAGTAAATAATTACACCTGTGAAAACGCACCAATTAGTTGAAAAAAAAAATGAAAGCTATATAAAAAAAATAGTTAACCAATCAATGAATTAGCTACCACCGCTCCTAAAAGGAGATGTAAGAGAAGTGAAACAAATATTAAAATCTACGAGACTATAATTAAGATTTAAGAAAAAACATTAGTAACTATGTAGTATATATTTTAAATCATTAATTTACTAACTTTAACTTGAAAAATATTGCTTCTAGAAAAAGAACGCATATACAGTATGTATATAAGACGACTTTATTCAACATACAAATGCCGTCTAAATCTAAAACGCCGGCCTACTGCGATAAAAAGAAAATGTCAATTTTCGAGAAATCATAGTAGGCTTAGAGATAGACAAAAATTTTGTTAATGAAAGTTGTTCAGGATCGCTTCGTATGCCTCTCTGTAAAATTTTGTGAAAATCGGAATATTTTCAAAAAAAAAATTTTTGTTTCACTTCTCGTGAAGACACCCCTGTATCTTTTTTATTTGTGGCCGAATTAATTTCAAATTTTTATCAGCCATACAACTCCATAAAGTGACTTTATTCAACACATAAGTGCCGTCTAAATATAAAACGCCTGCCTACTGCGATAAA
This sequence comes from Rutpela maculata, assembly GCA_936432065.2. Lineage (NCBI taxonomy): Eukaryota > Metazoa > Arthropoda > Insecta > Coleoptera > Cerambycidae > Rutpela > Rutpela maculata. The sequence continues at coordinate 20,792,169 of OW386288.2, forward strand.
AAGAAAATGTTAATTTTCGAGAAATCATAGTAGGCTTAGAGATAGACAAAAATTTTGTTAATGAAAGTTGTTCAGGATCACTTCATATGCCCCGTGTCGTCTAAATCTAAAACGCCGGCCTTAGAATAATTAAAATTAAAATCTAATTACTTTAATGAGTTTTAACATCTGTCAAGAATATGTAGGTTGGTAGGATGCTGTCATATAACGAATTCTTTTTAAATTAAATTAGTGGCCCTGAAAAGGGCCGTTCTTTTTACAGAGAAGACTACTAATAATGAATGATAATATTGTCGAAAAAAAAATACAAATAAAGCAAAAGCCGCAGTGTTAGAAAAGTTCAAAAATAAAAGAAGTTAATGGTTTTTTTTTTACTTATTTATTATATTGGGCCCCTTTCCACTAACCCACCCTCAAGTGTAATACACTTCTCAATCTGTTTCCTGTTATTTATTACAACTCTTCGCAGTTCTTGAGCTGTAACTTCTAAACACGCTTACCTTATCCTCTTACAAGGCTGCTCTACATTTTGAGGTCTGGTCATATAAACTTTGTTTTTAATGTGATCCCAAAAATAAAAATCCATTGGAGTGAGATCAGGTGATCTGCGTGGCCAATGTATTAGAGGGCTATTTCGTCCTATCCATCTTTGGGGAAAATGTTCATTCATCCATGGTCTCACTACTACGGAATTGTGGATAGATGCTCCACCACACATTTACTTTCTGGGAATATTGCCTTTTACAATTTATTATCCAATCAGGATTTTCTACTGCCCAGAACCTAAAGTTTTGTGATGACACTACCCCGTTGGTGGAGAAAGTTGCCTCATCCGTGAAAATTACTTTCTTCAAGAAGTCTCTATTGTTTAAATAATTACGTTGGATCCATAAACAATATTCTAGTCTTCTCCCTTCATCACCTTCCTCCAAGGTATGTAAAAATTTTGGTTTAAACGGTTGTAGCTTATGGCGTTTTAAACATCTCCAAATTTTTGATGCCGGCAAATTAAGCTCACGAGCCATATTTCAAAGATTGGTAGTGGGATTGGCGTTAAACGCCGCTAATATAACATTATCATCTCCGTGATTTCGATTAAGATGTACTCTCGGTTTAAGCACATTGCCAGTTGTATTGAACAAGTGACATATTCTTGCTACGGTACCATGGTGTATTGGTTGTCTTAGATGATGTCTTAAATTAAATTCTTCTGCTGCTTCTCTTGAAGATCGTACATTTTCACCGACTATCTTTATTATTTCAATTTTTTCATCAGTAGTTAAAAGTATTCTAACCATTATGAGCAAAGATATGAAATAAGGAAACTTTATTATGAATTAAATTATTAAAACAAGAAAAACTAACAAACTCCACAGAAAATAACAACAATCACTTTTGTCATGAAAGCAATGACGAAATAAATAAAACAATACATATTGACAGTTAATTTCACGGCACTCTTAACATTTAAAACAATAAAACCGTCCATGTTCCTAAATTTCTGAGCCCCTAAGGAGGAAGGATATGATGGAGAGTTACTCCTCCAGAACAGAGATAACAAAAAGAAAAAAAGAAAAGATATTACATTCAACTTGATATGTAAAAATAAAAAGCCCTTTTAGTGTTTTATTGAATGCTGATTTTTGTTCACAACTTTCATTTTTTGGAAAGAGTTCTCTTTATGTGTTCTCTTTTTTGAAAATATTCCGATTTTCACAAAATTTTACAGAGGGGCATATGAAGTGATCCTGAACAACTTTCATTAACAAAATTTTTGTCTATCTCTAAGCCTACTATGATTTCTCGAAAATTGACATTTTCTTTTTATCGCAGTAGGCCGGCGTTTTAGATTTAGATGGCATTTATGTGTTGAATAAAGTCACCTTATGGAGTTGCATGGCTGATAAAAATTTGAAATTAATTCGGCCACAAATAAAAAAGATACAGAGGTGTCTTCGTGAGAAGTGAAACAAAAAATTTTTTTTTTTAAATATTCCGATTTTCACAAAATTTTACAGAGGAGCATATGAAGTGATCCTGAACAACTTTCATTAACAATATTTTTGTCTATCTCTAAGCCTACTATGATTTCTCGAATATTAACATTTTCTTTTTATCGCAGTAGGCCGGCGTTTTAGATTTAGACGGCATTTATGTGTTGAATAAAGTCACCTTATGGAATTGTATGGCTGATAAAAATTTGAAATTAATTCGGCCACAAATAAAAAAGATACAGGGGTGTCTTCACGAGAAGTGAAACAAAAAATTTTTTTTTGAAAATATTCCGATTTTCACAAAATTTTACAGAGGGGCATATGAAGTGATCCTGAACAACTTTCAATAACAAAATTTTTATCTATCTCTAAGCCTACTATGATTTCTCGAAAATTGACATTTTCTTTTTATCGCAGTAGGCCGGCGTTTTAGATTTAGACGGCATTTATATGTTGAATAAAGTCGTCTTATGGACTTGTATGGCTGATAAAAATTTGAAATTAATTCGGCCACAAATAAAAAAGATACAAGGGTGTCTTCACGAGAAGTGAAACACACTGTACATATGTATACTTTGCTGTAGAGTTTTATTTTAGGAATATATTCAATATAAAAAAATATGCGTCATTATAAATATTATAAAAAGCAATAAATCAAATAAATTGATTATATTAACACTAAATAACGATTATGGTATAGATAAAAAAATATGTCATGTTATTTTTAATAAAGCGTTAATAAAAATATGGAGGCATCAAACAAAAAAAGGAGTAAAGAAAACTTGTGATACAGACCGTTATAACCGGAACTAAATATTCTTTTGTACGGGATCACCTATAATTTCTTACAGGATACCTTCAGATGTTGGGAAACTACTGCTAGCTGGATAGTGTGGAAAAATTTCGCTTGAAACAATAGCCAGCGCGGACTCAACAACAAAAAAATTGGCAGGACTAGATTTTCGGCATAAATTAGCGATATCCAGCAAAAAGGAACCATAAACTTTATACTATATATAGGCATAACTTTAATCCTACGTAACGGGCCTAAAATTAATTAAAAAGAACCTTATAGAAACTATACTTCTGAAAACCTATCTAACATGAACATGGAGGCACGGTACTAACTGTTGGTGGTGTATGGCCTGGTAGTAAAGACTACGGTGGTCTTGAGACTTTTTGTACTGAACGACACACAGCTAAGGTTTGAGACTTTAATAATATTCACGAATAATTGTATCAATGGTTGGGTACAGAAAACTCAGAACAACAACTATGGCTTATGACAGTTACAAAAAATGATGACTGAGAAAAATTACAAATTTATCAGTAGGGGGCAACACCAGTCAATGGAGCGAAGGAGCTATATCTATTATTTTAGTGATAATACAGAAAATATATTTTAATTCGATTTTTAAATATTGATGTTTTTATCTATTATAGTTTAGGTTTGAGGAATTGAAGGTATAGAAAATGAACTAAAATACGATATCTGCACGTGAGACGATTACTACTTAAGATTGATTAGGGAATTGTTCTAAAGGATCAGTTAGAAAGTAACCACCAGATGGAATGAGCATATACTTGTGTTAGTTATTTTTCTGGATAGTTTTATATACCAAATACTTGTCATTGGCAACGGATCATTATTTTTCATAACGCACCAAGGGATAAAGCAAATTTTGGAAAATTTTTTCTTTTATATAACAAGAATATAGTAAAAAGTTTTATTATGAATACAAATAATAATAATTCTAGCAGCTAATTTTAAAAAACAATGCTATAAAAAATGATATTTTTATTATTCAAATCATCTTGAAACATGGCGAAGTTGTTCATTAAGGTTTATTATTAAACATACTAAAAGTAATGAACTTAATCTGTTGCGCTCGAGTCGCTATATTGAAAAGATGGCGCTCTGATTCAATTTTTTGCTTATATCTCTCTAACCATTAGCATTATCGAAATTATGTTTACATAAAAAACGAAGCTTATAAAATTCTCTACAAAAAATGTTATATGCATTTTTTTCGTCTCTGTTTTTATACTCTTTGGAAATACGAGAGCAAAGAGTATATTGCATTTCATCGACACATTTCAAAAATTGAAAATATCGCTCGTAGAGAAAAAAATATGACATCACTGTGTTAGTCACAGAATTCACAACTTTCAAAATGTCCGCCATGGATCCGTCTTTCTGTCAGTCTGTTCGTCTGTCCGTCTGCTCCTCCGTCCGTCATGTGTCCTTTCTTTTTTATCAATACTTCATTCTGAAAACATTTGTAAAGTTTCCTTTACCATCTGTGATTTTTATTAAGGCATAATCGTTATCTTACTAGTTTTCGGCCACCCTGTATAAATATAACAGACACTGGGCATCCGGTTGCAAAATTAACCCAATAGTGATTTTCCATTTAGTTTCAAGTAAATACATTATAGGAATAAAAAACTTTAAATGAGTTTTTTTCCAATGTTGTTATTGCCATTAATTTATCACACATCATTTCAACTGAAAATACCTGGTTAAGTTAATTTAAATGTACGTAAATGTGAAACGGGCATCAGAAGACTAAATGGTAGCACAAATTGTGTAAATTTACAATAAATTACTATTCAAAATACCTATTTTATGTAAGCAGGATACTGCACAAGTGCACAGTGCACATGTTCAGTTGCATGCAAAAATAGAATAAATTTTGGTATATGTTATGAAACTATACATTATATTTTTAATAAACACTATCTAATTATAAGCTATTTTCTATATAATAAGCCAGTCTAATTAACATATGGGAATCCCCTTCATGGACTAGTGGTCGAGGTGGACATTGAAACATTCTTATATGAATTCTGGTTTCTGTTCAGATAATATAATGAATTGGAATTTCCCGTTATTTATTTTTAAAGTCTACGAGATAAACACATATGGTCTTACTAAATGGAATGTTTGAAATAAGTTGTAAGTTGTAAGTTGTTTGAAATAGAATGTTTGAAGTAAGTTGTATTTCCGAAAGTTAAAGCAACGACAAAAATACCTATAAAACTGGATCCCTTGGAGTTGAGCTGTCCCCATCATGATGTCATCACGATGGGAATAGAATGTATTGTTTACAAGTATTTTCGCTGGGTATAATTGTCTTTTGAAGCATATTTTACTTCCACATCCAGTGGACAAAATTCGACAAAAAGTTTTTTAAAAATTTTTATTGTTCAAATAGGCTCTAGTCCTGTCAATGAATGGTTTCTAGAGGGAAATGCCGAGATCACAATTTTTGGCTTGAGGGCTGCGTCTGGATTATTTAGGAGATAAAAGCATAGTACAATAATCCCTATTGAAATTGGGCCATGTCTGTAATACATGGTCATAACCAGAGGCCTGCAAAGTCTCACTCTTACGTAAAATAGGTTTTATTTTAATTTCAGAGCAAAATGAGTTTTTTTGATTAAGCATACAAAAATATGAAGATGTTAAGATTTATAGACCGCAATATACTGGGTGTATGTTAGGTTCAAACCAACTTGGAGTGAAATAATAAAATTGTCATTTAGTGTATGTACAAGAACCAATTTTTTTTTGCTTTATCCACCTCCACTACCACCTCCTTCTATCACCCTCACCCCCACTATCGATGTGGCATACCGTTTTATGGGTTTTTTCATTATTATTCAAACATGCAAACCTAGCGTAGCATATAATTAAAAGAATTATATTTTGGTGCTATAATTTTTTAACAATATCCATCTATTTTCGAGAAATTTTTGAAGCTTCATAAAAAACTGCCATTTGTTCAAACTAAGACTTTTTCTCCTTAAATTGTAGCTTCTGTAACGTGCTTTACAATGGTGCATTTTTTGGAAAATAAATTATTTTATAATGAATTTTTTTTATAGAAAAAATATGTCATACACATTTTTCAAAATTAAAACTTAATTTCCACCCTCACCTGCCAGATTGGACAAAACTTTACCGTAGCTTCCTGATTACATACAATTGCATTTCCTCAAAGAAAATGCCTCCCCCTCCCAACAATCGTTGAAATCGTATTTTTGATGTTTACTTTCGTTAAATTTCCTTGTTAAATTGTTTAATATTATGGCAGTACTATTATTTACTTATTAGCAAACAAGAAAACAACAAATTTTAATGCAAAACTATTCAAAACGTCATAAGAATGACCTATGCAATGAAGCCCAATGCGAATAATACTTTTTACAATTACTTATTTTTTATTTATTCGCTTTCATCATGATTAGAAAATATTATTTAGGTATTACGCAACTCACAACTTACACACTTTTTCATTTAAATAAAAAAGTGTGTAAGTTGTGATTTGCACAATACCTAAATAATATTTTCTAATCGCAAATAATTCTTGGCGCGCAACAAAGTTTCCCCATTGTGACGTCACATATTACGGATTGCCAAAGGCGGGAATATTAATTTTAATCGAAAATAGTCATTTTGAAGACATTTTTGTTAAATGACGCAGAATAAATCGCAATGAGTTAGTATCGCAGTAACTAATTTAATAAATCAAACTAATGTAATAGTCCCCTATCAAATGTACATCCGTGGGATCTTTGATGTTGCAAGTGTGGTAGTGATTCCAATCTCTTTGTTTGACCTTGGAGAAACATACTTTCGATGTTGGCACTCTCAAAAATGGTGCGTTTGAGTACTGAGCGCGAAAAACAAAATAACCGCCATCGCAAACACTTTTTCCCATTTATCTTAGTAACATTGGGATTACGAAAAAAAGTTTTATATAAAAAATATTGCTAAATCAATTTTACAGAGAAAAGGTTATTACAGTTTTTTATGTAGAACTAACCGTTCTCTCAAAAAGTTTCATTTTATAGTTTCCTATAATAAAAATTAATATGTCTAATGATGAGAGATTTGCCAGTGCATATTAACATATTTGACACTATTTCTCGGGCCACTGGAAACAATAATTATAACTAAAACATTACCAACACAAATAAATTAACAAATACCCCCTCTCCCCTTACAGTAGGCATAGGAAATTGAAAAAAAAAGTACTTATATAATTTTAACGTTTTCCTTTTTACTTCCTTCTCTTTCCCCCATCTGTGTAGCTGGCTGATGGAACCCATCCAAGGCCAGAAAAGAGAAAAAAATTTTTTAACGTTTAATGAAGAAACTTATAGAAATACAGTAGTTATAGATTTATATAGACAAAGTACAGACAAGCAATACTTTTTACTTCTACAATGACATTTTTAATTAAAATCATCGTCACTTTCAATGCAAATCTCGCTTAGCTCCAAATCTTCATCATCGCCTTGCTCGCACTCTCCCATATTATCACATCGGTCGAGATTACCTTCGCACTTACACATTTCGGTACACCGGAGTCCATTCGACTGACACGTACATGGAGGAGCATGAGCAGCGACAAAGTTCCAAGATAAGCTCTGGAGCACAAGGTTTGGTATGAGCACAAGGTTTGGTATGAGCAACTGGCTCGTATGTGCTCCTTACTTTCTTCCATCCAAAATCTGAGGGTGGTGGGTTATTGGAATGCTGAATGAGGTTTTGATTCCACTCAAAACACAAGGTGGACCCTTAGCAAAGCCGGATCCAGTGCAGATCTTATTGGAGGAAGGTTCTCATCTTGACATTGTTTCTGAGTGAACAACAACCATCTCACAGCTCCTATTATATGTCGGTCAGTGTTGTTTTGGGGATATAAAGCTGACAATTGAACTCTTCCAAGTTAGACCTGACATCTTCTGTGAGAGACAGCGTAGTCCCCAATGTAGCCAAAGCTCCTAGCAGCTTATCACTTGCAGAATTAAAAGTTTTCCACCACGTTATTTTACCTTTGCCAGCAAATGATCTTGTTACACCTGCTCCTGAAAGTGCGTGTAATCCAGGAAGTACAGAGGCTTTTAGAGGTCCAAGTGCTCCGTAAATTGAACCTAGCTCAACAAACCTTTTCATGCCATGGCCAAGGAAAAATGCAAACTCTTTCGAAAGTTGGGGATATCGTCTTAGTACCAAAATTAGGACATCGGCACTGGAGGAGAATACATGAGTAGATTTAATTCCTTTCTGTGCTAAATATACTGCATGTAATATGATCTTTGTGTCCGCCTCCTCCTGCGTACTTGAAAGACTGGATACATCATCGCCATGTGATGAAGCTGCTTTGTCCCTCCAACTGATTACAAACCTTTTGTTATTGGTCACGCCAAATTGAAGAATCTGACCGGAAAGGAACTCTGTCAGTTCATCCGTAATTTTAAAAGTTAAGTTTCTGGGAAAATGGTTAGTCCTGCATAAAAACTTATAATAACCTTTTTTGTGTAAAATAGATTTAGCAATATTTTTTGTATAAAACTTTTTTTGGTAATCCCAATGGTTACTTAGGTAAATTGGAAAAATTCTTTGCGATGGTGGCCATTTTGTTTTTCGCGCGCAGTATTCATGCGCATCATTTTTGAAAGTGCCAACATCGAAATTATGTTTCTTCAAGGCCTAACAAAGAGATTCAGACTACTACCACACTTGCATCATCAAGGAGCCCATGGGAGCTTATTTTTGAACACTTGGCAGGGGACTATAAGATTTATATCTACTAACAAAAAACACGGCACTGTTCATGACAGTAACTACTAACTTTTGTGTGATGGAATCACACGACCTTCTAAAAATACACGAGTTATCTTTTATTTATATATTTAATGAAATTATAATAATACATTGAAGGTACGGTAATTGCCATTTTAATTGCAATTTATGTGGATCTTAAAATGAGTAACTTATTCAGGCTTTGCCATTAAGGAGATATTATATGATAATTACCTGACCTTCCTGTTCTTGAAATACCTTCAAATGCCTTTAAATTATCGAGAGAGATAAAAATCATAATTGTTCACAAAATTTATAACTTAATAGAATTGCTACAGAGTGGAATAAAAAATACACAGTGATATCTAAAGAAACTTAACAGTTTTAATTAAGATTTTCACAATCTTTTCATATTGACAAAGGGGAGGTGAGTGCAGGAAAGTTTCGTTTGGGGTAAAATCGATTCATTATTGATAGTATATAATAATAAAAATTAGGCTGAAAATCGGCCTTAGAGACCCTCCTCCTTTCAAAATTCAAAATGACGAATTTAATATGGCCGACATGAGATGAAAAATCTGTGCAAATCGTAAAAGTTAATGTGAAATACTATTATCCGGAGGAGGCGAAGATTAGCTTAAGCTACTCTCACACTCAACCTAGCTTGTACTAAAAAATATAAAATTAGATAGATGTCAACAACCAAAAACGACTTCTTGGCGTTTGATCTTGGGTAGCGGAGAGCCGGATCCGGACTCAGTAGGGGCCGCTGAGGGCCCCCCTGGTCAGAGTATCTGCCCGCTCGTTACCTTCAATGTTACTGTGTCCAGGCACCCAGAGAAGTTTGACCCAGTTGGATGAGCCAAGTTTACAGAGAGCCTGTTTACAGTTTTGAACCAGTATTCACTTGGTTCAGACGATATCCGTAGGTCTGAGTATGTCCTGAAGTGGGTTCTAGTCGTCTCTTTTGGGGATGAGAACTTCGAAGGGTTCTGAGAAGGAGAACGAAGGCACCATATCATCACTCCTAGCCACTAGTGAGTGAGTCCCCTATCACTTCGGGTAGGGCCCTTTTGTGACCTAATTGTTCTTCTCCGCTCTTCCACTGACCACCGCACCTCAGCCTGAAGGCCGCTTTCCCAACCTCGGCCGCAATCGCCAAGTGAAGGGGCACAAGGTTCGGAAGGACCTCCAGAGCTACTGTGAGGGTCGTGCGTATTACTCCTGTGACTCCCAAACAGGCGAGTCTTTGGAATTGTGTAAGCTTCTGTTGAATGTATAGCCTCGTTACGGCTGGCCACCAAACAGCAGAGGCATACGATCATTGGTCTTACTATAACAGTATAGTACCACATCGTTACCCTGGGGTTTAACACCCACGTTTTACCAAAGGTCCTTCTACACGCCAAAAGGGTTGTAGTGACCCTTTTTCTTTACGGAGATACTTAACCAATTAGTAGAGTAGAGTATAATGATTTAAGAATACTGTGTTTTCTTTAAAATGCTATTAACATGACTATGAAATTTTAGATTACTATCAAATGTAATACCTAGATTATTTAGTAAATATTGAGACAGTAAGATCTAGTTTTCAATTTTTATACTAATAACATTTTTTACTAATTTTCTATTTTTGTTTATTTCCAAGAAATATCACATGAATTTGTTGTTGTTTAATTTTAAACTATATGAATTAGGTAAGGTCATTGCTGAAATCATATTGGACTGTGTATCGTCCACAAGTGCCTGAACTTTACAGTTGAAGCAGTCTTAATAGTGTGTATGACGTTATGAGGGGAGAGAAATAAATAGCCCTTGCAAGTAGATCTCCCGTCTTTACTCCACTTACATTAATATAAGAGAGATGATATCGATGTCGGCATCTGACGAGGCGTGTAGGCATAAACAGTTAGACTGTTATTTTTAATTCAGGACCACACTTGAGATACTGCAGTCCAGCTTATACTGTCGAGGTGAAGATATAATTCGATAATTACTCTATATTTCTTTATTTGGTAATGTGTTTTTAAAAATAATTTTAGTAAGTTTTGTTACCAGTTCATAGCAGTTCTTTGGGGGATATTATAAGTGTAATATAAATTATTATTATTTTGTATCTATTTATTTTTTAATATAAAATGTATTTTATATAAAAATGTTTTGACCGTGTGAGACATCTACGTCTACATCTAATCGTGTTTGTGAAAATGAAAGTGATAGTGAGTACATTGATTACAGTGATAAAGAAAATCAAAATCCATCAGTGTTTTCAGTAAGAAAAAAATGAGTACATTTGGACGTGGACGGAAAACAAATTTGCTTAAACGTTTACGATAGTATTTTGAAACGAAAAGCTAATGACCCTAATTTGGATGATTTAGATGTAATAGGTGAAACAGCATCTCTGACAAAAGTTCCCTTTTCGACAATACATAAACTGGTGATAGAAGATGCCCTCCCAAGAAAACAACGATCCGACGCCGGTAAATCGAAAACTCTTTAGCAAAACTTTTAAAATGTGTAGTTTACGATGCGTATCAGAAAAATGAAATTCAAACTCTTGACGTGATAGTCAGAAAACTGAAGGAAATGGATTATCCTCTCAAATGATCATATCAAAATAACTTTAGGAAACTGGATGAAAAAAATTGGATTTAAATATCAAACTATCAATAAACGAATGGCGATTATGGAAAGCATACGAATAGTATATTGGCGAAATTCATATCTAGAAGAGATAAAACAACTCAGGGAAAATAGACCCATTTATTATCTAGATGAAACTTGGTGTGATTTTTTTTATTTTTGCAATAATTCATCTTTTTGTTTTTATTGTAGTAATAACTTTTACTATTACAGTTTATTTTTAGTTTATTTATTGAGACAAATATTTTTTCTGTTACTATTTTTAGAGTATATTTTTTGTTTTTGTTTTGTTTTTAAAGGTTTCTTGTTACTTTTTAAATAATCTCTTTATCCTATATTAACATTCCGTACCCATCCTTTCCTGGCGAGAAATGCTCATACCTCCTCGCGGTTCTTGCTGGGTAGTAACAATTTATATTAAGCGAACTGTAGATACTGTAACTACTATAAGTGTAGTCACTACTTTTATTTCAAGTTAATACGTTTTTTGTACATTGAAGTAGTCTTGCAAAAAAAAATCATCGAATTTTGGAAAAAGAAAAGTTTTAAAAATGAATTGAACACAACACAACAAATAGGTTTTTGTAAAAAGACTTATTTAAATTCTATTAAATATTGTTTTCCTCCTTTTTCTGAAAAAAAAAAAAATTTAATAAAATTTAAATGAGTCTTTTTACAAAAACCCAAGATGTTCAACTCATTTTTAAAACTTTCTTTCGCAAATTTCGATGTAATTTTTTTTTCCGCAAAACTACTTATTTTATCTTGGTACTCATGTCACAAAATATGGCTTGGGTGCCATGACTCAATACTAAGATATGACCAATCTAAATTTCACAAGCCGCGGCTGATAAATACCTATTATACATTGAAAGCTCTGCGTTCTGCAACCATTGCGTCTCTACAACATCGCCCAGATAGGTACGTCGATTACTATTTCGATTGCTTCAACTATACAATGCTTAGTAAATCTCAATATATGTCTCTGATATAAACTAAAAATAGGAGTGGCTCTGATATGGAACTATGAGGTACACCATACATAACACTTTTTTCGGAGGAAATTTTGTTATTTATATGTACTGTCTGAGACTGTTTCTCGATATGCCTGTTATTTGTTCATAGCAGTTAGAATGTCATCACATACATTCATAAGGGCAGTTGAAGTATTAGTATTCTCTAACATCAAATATTCTGGAATTCTTGCCTATACACGAATCAAGGATTTTAAATTTACGTTTATTCAAAATCAACGAAACTACCCACACAGTAGTGCCACATGCTAAAGCGTGTTGGCGCCGAGTAGGCTTGATCATACAGTCATGTACTGGGTTTGATCCAATCTTGATATCAGATTTAGGGCTGTTCTAGTAAGGTGTATGTTTAACTAAATGTTAAAAGACCGAAGTGAGATGGATCACCGTAGTTTATTTTTTCATTAGTTCATACGTGGTTATGGTAATTTAATGTTTAGCATCACTGCTAATGCGAGTTTCATCAGAAGAATTTATCTAGAAAATTGATTATTATTGCTTTGCTAAAAACCATTGTGAAAATTCTAGTCATTTTGGAAAATATTTGAGTGTCAGAGTTTGCACAAATTGCAGACGATAGGAATATAACTGCTGATCGCGAATAATATTCCATACTATCATATTTAAGGCTCCAGGATTTATGACAATCTACTGCTGTCTAGGTGCTCCTCAAACATCTATAGAACTTGCTCCTCTAAATCCGTAGTCCGAACATATCTGTGATATTCTGCAGAATGAGCTATGACTGAACATTTTCTAGTTTCTGATAGTTGTGACTGAATAGATTGCAATATTCTTGTATCAGAAAGAGACATATTAGGCAATGAATGTAAGGCTTCGATTGAATTTTCATTCGCGTGACTGTGCACAAAATGCATATTACTTAATTCTCGATTTGAATATCTATTCACTTACCAATAGATCTATAACAATAAACAATAAGCAAACTTAACAATAATCTATGAATAATAATTGATTTCAAACTTACGCGTTAACAAACAACAAATTACACAATTTGCTTGAACCTCAAAGCATTAGCATTCTATGGAAATTACTAATGCATTTATCAGTTTTTGCTACGTATTAAAACCTTTTAACTGCTAAGCCTTCGGTGTGCGGGCTCTCCCGTGTGCGGCAAAATTTAACCGCTGCGTTTTTATACGTCTGGAGCAGCGTAGGTCCATAGTGTATATATACGTCCGGAGCAATTAACCGTAAAACAAGCCGATTTTCCGAATATGTTCAGGACCGGATTTGTTTACTTTTGGCAAAGGTAGAATAAAACAATCAGTGGTTTTTCGTTTACATATTATATTTAGTATAATAAAATCAAGCATTACTCTTATTTGACAGAATTTAAAAAAATAAACAAACAAAATAAATTATAACTAAATAAAAAACCGCTGCCCAACGAATTACTACTTCCACATCCAGATTTTCTATCCAAGTCACTCACAACGAAAAAATTTTGTATGTGGAAATAATTGCTTATGGAACTTTAATAATATAATATTTGAAATCCTCTACCCCAATAACCTGTAAAACGTACCCCACATCGGTAGTGGAGTGGGGGTGGTGCTAGGGGGTGGTAGTGGAGGTGGATGAAGTAAAAAAAATATTTTGAGGTTTCTGGTTCTTGTACACACACACACACTAAATCACAATTTTTTTTCATCCCCTTTAATAATGGAGTGGGGGTGGTAATGGAGGTGGCTAATGCCAAAAAATTTTTTGAGACCTTAGCTTCTCTTTAATATACTAAATACCGATTTTCTGGACTCTTACCTGCTTAATTTACCTATTTACTCCAAATTTACCCCAATTTACCCCCAACCCTTCGATGGAACAAGATGAAAATATAATCTAGTTCCAGATCACGTTAAAATACATACGTGTACCAAATTTCAAGTCAATATCTTAAACGGTTCCAGGGTACACGTGCGCACAAAAAAAAGTTACAGACCGACAGACCGACAGACAGACAGAAATTTTTTTTTTCGCTCAAACTTAAAATCTCGACGTTTCATGACATTCTATGCCTATTTGAACAATAAAAATTTTTAAAAATTTTTTTGTCGTTACTATACTTCCACTGGATGTGGAAGTAAAAGTAACTACAAAGAAGCAAAAGAATGTACAGTTAAATAAAAAAACTGCAATAAACGTAGGTAACTAAAAAAGGAACTTTCGAAACACAACTATATTAGTAGTTTTTTACCCTATGGTATCGTTCGAAACAATTAATTATACAAAGTGGCGCAGTGCATTCGCTGCACATGTAACGCGTGTCTTTCCTATGTCCACTTTTAGCAAATACGGTTCTGATGCGCGGATGGGGAACTCTCGGCGTATTTATACGTCTGGAGCAGTCAACATATAAAATATAATAAAATTTGTTTTTATAAAATATGGCTGCCAATCGATATATCTTATGCTAAAAATATAATATTGACAAAATACAAGACCTTAGTATTACTTTAAACAAGTTAAAATGTACTGCGTTTATATACGTCTGGAGCAGTTACTTGATTTGCGTATATATACGCTTAGAGCAGTTAAAAGGTTAATACATATAAAGTGGGATTTACAGAAATCGATGTATCATACAGAAATTTTACAGAAATTGATTTTGTGATTATAATAAAATAGGTCTTTCAAATTCTTATACCAAATTTGCAGCAGAAATCCCTTTCAGCTTTCTAGCTTTAGAAGACCGAATATACTTTTGATTATTACAGCTGAACTTTAACGCCGCGCTTATGTGTCCATATATGGTAAACGGGGAATGAAAGTAGATTAAAAAAGCCAGCAAAAAAAAAATAATGCTCTACTTGCATTTGGAGCTGAGATACGTTAGTTTCTACGTTTAGGTCAGTTATAAATAAACAAATCTATATTTTTTTCTTGAAAGAGTGACCGCAAAAACAGGCCCAAATTCGCCCATTTTTGCACCTCTGAATTTTACTGTAAATAATGTGCTAAATGATTGTTTACAATTGCTGAACATGCTTCTGATAAAGTTTCAAGTTGATCATATCATTAGTTAGTGAGATATGAGTGATAGAAGATGTCTAATTTAGGTAATTTGATCCATGAAATCATTGTAAAGTACATACATGTACTACCTTTATGTTTTGAAGGTCGCTGAATCCCGGTAAAGGGTTCTTTTTGCGGTTTGGCAACAAAATTGCATATACTTGATTTTTGGGTTACTTATTACAAACCTGAAAATGCGTTTACTTTAAAAAAAATGTATCGTGAAGTGAAGAATTTTTTTACTGAGAGTTAGTGCATTCAAAGAATTTTGGCTTTGTTAATCACTAACCCAAAGATTCTAGTATATAACTTTTCGAAACCAAACAGAAGATTTTTTACTTTTTGTCTGCCATATTGGATCGGCCATCTTGAATATTGGATCTGTCATCTTGAATTTCAGATTACTAACATCAGATTCGTAATTAGCCACTTTAAAAAACTTATTTTACATTTTTTCGAACCAACCAGGCCGTTTTTGATTTTTTTCTGCCATATTGGATCCGCCATCTTGAATTTCAAATGTACCATCTTAAATTTTAGAATTCTGATTTCAAATTCGTAATCAGTGAACGCCATGTAGAATGATTCGAGACTGAACAGAACGTTTTTGACTTTTTGGTCCATTATATTGGATCCGCCATCTTGAATTTTACGATTATATTTTCAGATTTGTAATAAGCGACTCAAAAACCCACGTATATGCAATTTTGTTGCCAAACCGCAAAAAAACCCTTTATATAAGTTTTCGTGGTCACAATCGAAGTTTTCGACAATTCGGTCCGCCATATTGGATCCGCCATCTCGAATTTTGCAATTATGACTTCGGATTTGAATTCACCGACCTTCAAAACATAAATATATATCAAAATATGTTAATGGTAATTTTTTTAAAATACTTACGAAAAGGTAGTACATGTATGTAATTTACAATGATTTCATGAATCAAATTCCCTAAAATTAGACATCTTCTATCACTCATATCTCGCTAACTAAGGATATGCTCAACTTGAAACTTTATCAGAAGCATGTTCTAATAAAAACAATCATTTAG
This sequence comes from Rutpela maculata, assembly GCA_936432065.2. Classification (NCBI taxonomy): domain Eukaryota; kingdom Metazoa; phylum Arthropoda; class Insecta; order Coleoptera; family Cerambycidae; genus Rutpela; species Rutpela maculata. The sequence continues at coordinate 20,808,528 of OW386288.2, forward strand.
CATATTATTTACAGTAAAATTTAGGAGTGCAAAAATGGGCGAATTTTGCGGTCACTCTTTGATCTGGTTATTCTCAAATACTTATTATTTTGTTCCTGCCATTTGAAGATAATCCAAAGCTACAATTGTTAAAATAACATTGAATAAAGCGGCTTTAAGAACATAATGTTCATTTTCAATTTTTTTATAACTTTTTTAATTTTTGTCACGAAAATGGTAAACCAACCTAATTTGAACAACTACATACATGTATAACTCTTAATATTACTGATACAATAAAAAAATATATTTCACGAGCAGGATTTGAACCTGAGACGTCCGCATCCTGAATAAAAAGTGTTAGTCGCCTTATCTGGGCTATCTAGCGACTGAAGTTTGGTTTGTAAAAACATAATATAACATTTAGGCACATTTGGTGATTTTCGAATCTCTAACAAAATCGCTAAAGACCCTACTTTCCGGACCTGTATACAGTATCTTTTAACAATTGTAGCTTTGGATTATTTTCAAGTAGCAAAGACAAAGTAATAGACATTGGAGAATTACCAGTTCAAATTTTAATAAGAAATATCGATTTGTTTATTTATAAGTGACCTAAACGTAAAAACCGCTGCCCAAGGAATCACTACTTCCACATCCAGATTCTTTATCCAAATCACTCAGAACAAAAAAACTTTGTATGTAGAAATAATTGTTTATGGAACTTTAATAATATAATATTTGAAATCCTCTACCCCAAAAACCTATAAAACGATACCCCACATCGGTAGTGGGGTGGGGGTGGTGATGGGGGGTGGTAGTGGGGGTAGATGAAGTAAAAAAAATATTTTGAGGTTTCTGGTTCTTGTACATACACTAAATCACATTTTTTTCCATCTCCTTTAATAAAGGTGGGGGTGGTAATGGGGGTGGCTAATGCCAAAAATTTTTTTCAGATCTTAGCTTCTCTTGTATATACTAAATACCAACTTTATGGACTCTTACCTGCTTGATTTACCCATTTACCCCAAATTTACCCCAATTTACCTCCCAACCCTTCGACGGAAGAAGATGAAAATAAAATTTAGTTCCAGATCTCGTTAAAGTACATAAATGTACCAAATTTCAAGTCAATATCTTAAACGGTGCCAGAGTAAACGCGCGCACAAAAAAAAGTTACAGACAGACCGACAGACAGACAGAATTTTTTTTTTTCGCTCAAACTTAATATCTCGACGTTTTATGACATTTTAACCTATCTGAACAATAAAAAATTTTAAAAATTTTTTTGTCGTTACTATACTTCCACTGGATGTGGAAGTAAAACTAACGTATCTCAGCTCCAAATGGAAGTAGAGCATTACATTTTGTTTTAATTGGCTTTTTTAATCTACTTTCATTTACTCCTTTACCGTTTCTGATTTTACAAAAAACCAGAGAGTTATTTGAACTTGTTCATAACTACAATTTCGAGAATTATAAACAACTGCAATAAAAGGGGTTTAAATTTCGAAAAAAAATTCTCACTCTGTGATCTTAAACTGCTTATAAAAAAGCTACAATCTGAGCCATCGTACGCATTTCTTGGTTTTGATGGCAGGATTTCACAAAGGTGCAAAGTTTTAACAACAATTGTATATTTGAACCGTTTTAATAATCATTCTGATTTGAAAGTGAAAAGTGGTGATTGTATTTTATAAGAGCGATATTTCTCCAAAATTTCATTGAATATTATCGATTATTTTTGAAAGAACAGTGATGTGTTTAGAAACGCATAATTTTGCAATATTCAATTTTTTTAAAATAATAATAACAATTGGAATGAATTATAGTTTGTGTACTTTCATTGTACAGCTCATAACGAACATTTTTCTTGTTTTTGTTGTTTTCCATAGGACATAGATTTCGAGATATTCAAAGAAAACCGATGGAAAACTCGGTTTAAAAAATTAAATTGTTTAAATAAACAATACGCCGACCTCGCAGAAACTGCAAAACTGAACTGTGAACTTGAGTTGATCACCTCAACACGTTAAAACAAAAAAACTGCCCTGACCAGACAATTCACATTGGTCCATATTTGACTCCATTATAGAGAACAAAATTCAGCTTGTTTAGAAGCGTTCTTATTAGTATGTGGCAATTTTGCGCTAAATATAATACTTTTCGAGTTATTCGAAAAAAATTGTTTTAAGATACCTGTTTCCTCGGGCTAAAATCGAAATTTTAAAGACTATCAGTTTATATGAAAAATTGCATAGGAACTTTTTCTCAAAATTCTATTCTCTTCCATTTTCACCACTCAAAAGGGGTGGCATCCACCCCTGTAAGTCAGCAATCCCCCGCATAATATAGAATCGTTTGTTTGATGCATTTACTATTAAATTATATTTAAGAAAACGAAATTTAATGCGTGGCATTATTCCTAAATTAAAACCTCTAGTCACTGTACGGAATAAGCAGCATTTATTTAAATGCTTCAATAAACGGGCGCAGATAAATAGGTAAATAAACACTTCATAGAAATACATTCGTCACAGTACGCATTTCCGCTGCTACTGTGCACAATGATTTCATGCCATTTGTTCTGTTACGCCAAATCACAATGAGCAAGTTAAGTGGATTTATAAGGGGTTAACATATGTAACGGGGTAAATTTAATTATTGGTAATTAGTTATCTAATCACAATACCAGTTATACAATTTTATTAGTTATTTCCAAACATAGACATTTGGCAAAATTTGAACGTGATGAAGGGAAGCGAGTTGAATCTGAGCAACTATATACATTGAATTGATTCTCTGGTTGGCTCCTTGTGAGATGTTACGAACGGTATTAAAAAAAAAGGTGCACTAAAAATTTTCAAATAAAATTTCACTCAGTCACCCGATTAATAGAACAATAATATAATAGCCCGGGACACAGCGACACATTTTTGGGACTCATACCATTAAGGCTGATTTTCACTTATGTAATATTTTATTGCGCGTACATACACGAGACGGTGGCGGTCAGCTGGCGCACCCTACGAGAACGCCACCCACGCGTAAAAAATTATATGAAATAAAAACATATCATCAAAGTTGAAATTTTGTATGTTGTTTAATAATGTTAAAAGGTGATAACAAAATCATAGCCACCTGTTGGCTGTGGATAATACGTCCGCTGCTCATATAAACATTTAAAAGTTAAAAGATTAAAAGTTTAAATTTTAGTAATTTCATCAAGGTTCAAATTGTGTTATATGAAACATGTAGATTTGGCGAAGAATGGAGTAAGCTGATGGTAAGAGGGGGGCGAAAGGTCGTCAGTTGACGCCATAAACATCGCAGTTCGCGGGATATATCGAGCATCGCGCATTGTTTTCTTAACAAAAGCTGACAGGTTTTCCTTTATGACAGACTCAGCTGATCATTAATTAATTAATTTTTATCACCACAATTTGTGCGTTTTATAAACAAGTACATAGTATTAATTAACTAACGCTTCAATTGTTCATGAATATCATATTTTATTTATAGATGAAATAGAGGAGATAGAGGTGTTCGATTCCGATGACGCCAATGATGAGAAAGATAGCGAAGCGAGCGACATAGAAACTCTGATATGAAGAATAAATAAATTGTATTAAAGTAATGTAAATAATAGTTCCCTTTCATTGAATTTTAAATAATGTATTTTCTCTCGTGTTAACCTATATAATTCAAGATATTTTTTAATCGAAAGTTTCTTTGTTAATTAAATGGGAAAAGAAACTACTATTCAAATATATAATATAGTATTAAATACATTGAATAAAAATAATGACCAGCTGGGTCTGTCATAAAGGAAAACCTGTCAGCTTTGTTATGAAAATAAAATAAAATAAAATAAAAAAAAACCTTTTTAAAAACAAACTTTTATTTAAATGCTTTAAAAAGAAGAAAATAAACTTTAAATTAAATCAAACCCATACAATTTATATGATATAAAAGCTTGTCGCGAGATTTACCTGTGTTAATTTATTTTATGAAATACATACATTTTTTCTTACTTATTTAATTACTTGTGTCAAGATCAAGTTACATACTGTGTTCTTGTTTATTTACCATTGAGTTAGAAGGACGGGAGAAGCAGTCACGTGATCAAAAACGGCATCACTTGGCCGCCATGTTACTACTTTTCCGTCAAATAGGTGATAGTTTGTTTTCCGTGCGATTTATTGGGATTTTTATTGATAGTTTTTTAAATTTTGGACAATAAACATTAAAAGGACTATGGTGTCGTGTGCCAAAAGAAGTTGCTCTTCTAGAGATGGTGTTTACAAGAAAAAATGAACGGAAATAACATTTCATAGGTAGTGTAAACAACAAACAGAGCTGGATTAGAAAAAAACAGCTACATAAATATAATAAAATTTTATTATTTAAAGGTCAATAAATATATCTTAATTTGTTTATTTTGTGTTTTATTTGAATATGTTTGTTCTAATTCTTTTTGCTAAAAATCTTGTGTGTATTGAATTCAACATTTTTTGCGTTATCCAGATAGGCCGTCTCGTCGGGGTACAAAGTTCTTATAATTTTAAATAGTCCGGGTCTGGAAAAACCACCATCTTGTTCCAACGTTTAGCCACTCCTACCGGTGCCGTTTCTGTATAGGAAATTTGTACAGCAAGGCATCTCCTTATATTCTAACTCAATGTTATTTACATAGGTAAATTTCGCGACAAGCTTTTATATCATATAAATTGTATAATGTAATAAATTTATGGGTTTGATTTAATTTAAAGTTTATTTTCTTCTTTTTTGAGCATCTAAATAAAAGCTTGTTTTTAAAAATGTTTTTTTATATTTAATTTAATTTTTAAATTTTTAGCTACGCCTTAATTGGTTTTATATATTCATTGCGTCGTTCCTATCCGATATAAAACTTATAGTTTAAACCGAATCCTTCACCATTTCTTAAAATTCAACGTATGAGCGAATACACTATACGATCAAATTATAGTGCTAAAACTAAAAAATTTTGTCCGCCATCATATTCTTCTCATCAAACCCTTTCATTTGATACTCATATCATGGGGGTGCTTAAAAAATAACTGATCCGCCATCTTTGGGAGTCCGCCATATTGGATGTGGAATGACATCATTTTATTTTCGTATTCTTCTCAGCAAACCCTTTCATTTGATACCCATATCATGGTGGTGCATAAAAAATAACTGGTCCGCCATCTTTGGGAGTCCGCCATACTGGATTTGGAATGACGTCTTCGTATTCTTCTCAGCAAACCCTTTCATTTGATACCCATATCATGGGGGTGCATAAAAAATAACTGGCCGCCATATTGAATTTAGTGTGATGTCATTTTATTTTCGTATTCTTCTCAGGAAACTCTTTCATTTGATGCCCATATCATGGGGGTGCATAAAAAATAACTGGTCCGCCATCTTTGGGAGTCTGCCATATTGGATTTAGAATGACGTCACATAGCTAACCATGCATTGTCATCCAAACTAAACCTGAATGCAAAATTTCAGCTCAATCGCTTGGGGATAACTGTATTAAAATTCAGTTGCAAGATTTGACCTAAACAAACATACATACAAACAAACAAACATTGCAAGTTAAATAAAAGCTTGTAACAATGCGCAATGCTCGATATATATGGCGCCGCGCGCTAGTCGCGAACTACGATGTTTATGGCGTGAGCTGACGACCTCCCCCCCCATCTTTTCGTTAAATACCATTATACATATTGTTATATAACAAAATTTGAACCTTGATGAAATTACTAAAATTTAAACTTTTAGTCAAATGTTTATATGAGCAGAGGACGTATTATCCACCACCGTTTTAACAGCTGACTATGATTATTATTTATCACTTTTTAACATTATTAAACAATATACAAAATTTCAACTTTGATGATGTTTTTATTTTGATAAATTTTTTACTCGTGGGAAGCGCTCCAGTACCTCCCTCCACCGTTACTTGAGCTGCTGACCACCGTCTCGTGTATGTGTACGTAATAAACTATTCTATAAATGAAAACCAGCCTTAACTGAATGATTAGCTCCAAAAAGTCGCTGCCTCCCGGGCTATATAGTCGAGGGGCATACTTGATGAAATATACACTCAGTGGGAAATTTCATGATGAAATTATGAGAGTAAGTTTAATACATTCCTTATACCCTCCATAATCATACCTTACCAGGTGCTTTGCTTGAATCTGTGGCAGACGGCCTATATAATAAATGCCTTTATTCATTGTGTATACAAATTAAAGTACAATAAACAAGAAAAAAAAAATTAAACAAACACAAATGAAAGGGCGAAGTTTGGTGGTGTCATATATTCAAGATGGCGGCCACCCTAGACATCATCGGAAGTTCTCGGTTATAACTGTTGATAGGCCCACCCTAGCAATATTTTGCACTGAATCTTTTTGTTCTAAATAAAATTTTAAACAAAAAAAGTTATAACAGTTTTTGTGGTATAACCTACCGGTTATCAGTTATAGCCAATTAAAAAGTGTATTAACCAATTTTGAATTTTTGGTTTTAAAGGATTTTTAGATTTTTAGGTTGAAAAATAACAAGTTAAGAAATTAATATTTATTTCAATATTTTTATTGAATTAATTGCAATGTTGTATTGTATGTAAAATGTTTCAGCTTAATACTCTTCATCTGAAAGGTCATCGATATCAAAATGTTGGCCATGATTCTCGCATGTCTTCATTGTCTCCACACATATAAAGCTCAGCGCTTAAAATGTTTTGGGATTTACATTTACAGGATACACCACAAGTCCCTTTAACATGCTGAACACGATGCAAGTGGTGGGAGAAGTTTTTGACCGCCGCAACCCCCTGAAACGGCCCCTCCCTTTATGGATCCCTTTATGTTTTCATACATAAACATGTCTGGGGAGTGATTTATCGACGGGTTATACTTGAAATAACATGGAAGGGGGTTATAGAGTAAGTGGAATCCAGACAGCAGGCTTGGGGGGTTGATTAAACTCTTCCGAAGGGTGGAAAATCATATTTTATCAAATGATTTAGTTCAGACGCGTATACCGTTTTCGGGGTCGCTGATCACGGGAAAAATATTAATTTTTAGCTCTAACCCTTCCTGTCCTGGTTTCTGTCCATTTAAAAATATTTACACTATTTCTGCCTTCATTACATAGACTAAACAGCAATAGCATACTTTCGGACAACAATATGATAATTTTTTTTTGTCGTAAAATGAACGTCAAAATAAATTGGATTCTTGAAATTTAGTCGAAGTGTCACTAAATGAGTTAAATATTTAGTAATTGGTACATCAACGTATTCGAGATGCAGACGAAGAATTATGCCGGGATTATACGAGAATGGACTTACTGGTGCCAGTGACAATTTTAAATTCTATCTAGCCAGTCCCATTCTTTGACTTCTGAGTGCAGGTGATTATTGAGACAAAATGTCAAGAAATAAATTAAAGAAAATAAAAATTCGTACCGGGTGCTGTATGGTTCTACGAGGGATTGTTCAACAGATCATTAGCGACGTGGATAAATGGATTAAATGATAACAAAGACGCCGCATGCGGTTAAAAAAATGGATTACAACTAGAGAAAACTTGGGTGCGTCAGAAAGACTGTTAACAGAACTTTCAATAGAAGATCCTGAATTTTTTAGAAACCATTTACGAATGTCAAAGGAACATTTTGATACTCTTCTTGAACATGTAACATCATACACTGAAAAAAAGAACACTTCAATGAGAAATGCTATATCTGCAAAACTCAAAACCGTCAATCGCCATTGTTGTTGCTATTTTTTCATACGCAATTATTCGAGATTCTCTATTTTTGTAAGAATTAGAATATACATCCCATAAACACGCTACTTCTTCATGTAATTCCATAAATTTTGTAACTTCCTCAGAAGTCCACTTTTTTGTTATTTGTTGTTTTCATAATGCTCATTTTTATATTCTATAGACGAATTTATATTAGTATGTTACTTGTACCAGCTGCTAGTACAAGTAACTAGCCAGGATAGTAGAAAACTCAAAGTTTATGTCAATTTTACTTCATAGTGGCGTACAAATAAGTATTGGCGCTCCACAAAGTTGGAAATTCCTAACATTTTTGCATCAGCGCACGCAAGATCAAAACTTGCTCGCCAGTTCTCGCCAGTAATTATTTATCCGTGTAATGTTTTTTAACTGAATTGCCAACATCTACTGGCGCCACTAAATCCATGCACTATAAACCCGCTATCAGTTATTAAGCTACTTTTGAAACGTTTAAGAGTACAGAAAAAAATTGCCGAAGAGAGAAACCTGTTTATAAGGTCGTTAAACCGAGATGCGGTGTATCCTGTCATTATAATCATAGAAATATTGATTTACTTACAAGGTAAACCTTCGCCGTTTTAAGGTCAGTCGGGCAAAGATGAATGCCAAGAGATTTATTATTGTTCACCAAAATGGTATTTTCATCACTATAGTCTGATAGTGTAGTCTAGATCAACCATAGTAATAATAATAATAATAATTGATAAGTTAGTAGTTAGTAGAATGTGGGATTAGGAGTCTCTGTGATCTCTTGTCGGGGTCTGGACACTAAGCTCTTGGAGTTGACATCATCAACTTCGCCTGAAGGGCACAAAAACCTAGAATGGGCCCCAACAGAGCCGAATTTCAATCGTGCGCGAGGGATTCAGTGTATAAATTCCAGCAACGCTGAGAAAGCGTATGCCGCTGTTAAAGTCTATAATACTATTAAGTCTAAAATAATAATAATAATAATAAAATGTCTTTATTAAGGCGAGATCGGCCACTCTTACAGTAACTTGAAAGCTATCGTCAGGCGCTGGACTTTACTTTTCTATTTCAGGAGAAAGTTATGGGAACACCTGTTTAAATTCACCACAACCAGAAGAATGACAGATCGATTCCTTTTAAAATATTGAAGATATTTGTTTAAAGATAACTTTGTTCAATACCGAACATTTCTTATAGTAGAGTGCTCGGTGCCCAGATATACGCATAAAAATAAGTTCTGTGGGGGTTTCGTTGTTACAAGCTGAATTTGATATAAAATTAATGATGATATACTGATGTTTCAAAATCTCAAAGCCGTCAAAAAATGTCCTACTCAAAAGGTCATTATAATCAAAAAACGAGTTATTTCTTAGTGAATTAGGCGTTTTGATATTTCTACTTTTGAGTAATAGCAAATCCTTTTAACCATGAATAGAACTAGTCAAAATAAGTAGATTGTCGAACAGACCCACCTCGAGAAATCATGCCTGCTCCCCCTGCCCCTCCTTAAAAGGGGCTGCCTGTATCTGCCTATATATATATTTTTTTTCTCAAAAACGGTAGGAGCTAGAGAAATGATCTTAGCGCCATTCGACAGAGTATACAATTTTGCATAAGACCCTCCATTTGTTTTTTGCTATTTTCTTTTTTAAGGCCCCACAGCAAAAAAAAAGGGTGAGGAGCCTTCCAACAACGACACATGTTTGGCTATATCTCTAAACGGCCCAATAAATCAAAATTCTACAAGATATAAAAAATAAAGACCATTATCTTTTCTATCGATTGGTATATTATTTGTATCTGTTATTTGTTTATATAAAGCCGTCAGTGGCGTACAAAGAGAAAGATGCATATGTGCATAATGAATTTATTGAAAATAATTTATTATTGTTGTTAAAAACAATAATAATGTAATAATTTTGAACAAGGTACAATCAATATTTTCGCAGTTATCCCTCCATCTCAATCACAAAAATCTCGAAGCGAACTTCGTCAAAATCCAAGACAGAGAGTCCTTACGAAAATTCCTAAAATAAGTTACCTATGTAAACGTTTATTTCTCTTTAGCTTATTGCCATCTATCTTACATTATATTATGGGGCCAAAGTGCTGACATCTTTGAACCATTGGGTATTTTTTTGACATTCTACTGTTCTGCCCTGCTAAGACAAGATGTCGTAACTGCAAAAAATTAATTTTTGATATTTTAATTGCATTTGCAAAAGGGACACATATTTATTTGCCAAAAATGAAAATCATGAATTATGAAATGTAGATCGCATAACATAATTCAGAAAATAGTTGATTTCTCTGAAATTACATTTTCTAAGATACGACTTCTTGCATAGCAGGGGCAGTGTTAGTAATGCGTTGTTGAAGAGTTATCTAAGTACGAAAATTAAAATCAGTGCCATTGAATTAGTGGTAATTCTTAAAGTTAATTTTGAATACGCAAAGGACCCCGCACACGTCGATCAAAAGTCTGCACAAATAATTTTAACGATCAATTTTATCAAACCAGTACAACTTACTTATTCTGAATAAAAAATGAAGAATAGGTACATTTTTTTCATTTGAGAATCCGCTTTACAGATAAAAATTATTTTTAGTTGAAAAAACTGTTAAATTATGACCTTCTTTGGCCGATATCTCTCAATTAAAATTTTTTGTGCCCGTGAAGACTTTTGATCGACATGTCATAAGCTACAACTGTGCAAAGTTTCAACTTCCGGAAGTGAAAGCCAAATTACATATCAAAGGTGCGGGTTCCTTTGGGGTTTTTCAATAAAAATTGAAATATTTCGAAAACTAAAAACTATTGCATATAGTAAATGTGAGTGGAAATGATTGCAAATTAGGTCCTGTTGACAGAAATACGTCCAATTACCAGAAACTCTCTATATTCCACCACGTATATTTTGTAACTTTCTGTTGCTTTATTTGATTTTATAGCATTGAAGTTACCGTCAAAAGTGTACGTGTACGTATTAAGCCACAAAAACTATGCCATAAACAAACATTTTACTCGTGACAGATTAAAAAGGTTAAACATGTTTAAGTTGTGAGATATATTCCACGCCTGATCAACAACTTTGTGCTTTGCTACACTTAATATATCTGAAAGAATAAATAAGCTTACGAGATCGTCAGCAATAATGAACACGATGTTCGGTTGGTCAGCCGAAAAAACGAATTCACTTAACACTGCAAACACAAAAAGAACATATCCATTTATCACGCCGGGTTTACCCATCGCAGAGTCTACAGTCCGGAACGGTGCGAAGATGTTGAAATCGCCAACTAAATCTCGTTTTAAACTTGATGTTGTTTTATAGTGTTATCAGAATGATGATCAATTAATCCTCCGTAACAGTTCACCACGGCCACCATAGTTAACATATTTAATTAGGTATGAAGTTCGTTGGTTTTAAACAATAACATATTAAACAAGTTTGTTTGCCCGACATGGGACTGGGTAGGTATTCGAGGATGCTGCTAAATAATAATCGATAATTTGAGGGTTAAATTTGGGTTGTTTTTCAAAAGCAAAAAAAAACGAAGTGGGCACATTATTAATAATAATATTATAAGCTAATTGAGAAAATATCTCGCTCTTTTCTTATGGAAAATTGTTTGAATTACTTCCACATCCAGTGGAAGTATACACAATAACAAATTTTAAAAATTTCTGGAAATTTTTATGTAATGAAACGTTGATATTTTAAATTTGAGCAAAAAAAATGTCTGTGTGTCGGTCTGTAACTTTTTTTTGTGCGCACGATTACTCTGGAACTGTTTAAGATATTGACTTGTTTCGTACACGTATGTATTTTAATGAGATCTGGAACTAAACTGTATTTTGATCTTAATCCGTTAAAGGGTTGGGGGGTAAATGGGGATAAATAAGTAAATCAAGCAAGTAAGAGTCCATGAAATTGGTATTTGACTCGCCCTGTATATACAGGAAATGAAGAATGACGTTTTTCAAAAAAAAAATTCGTTTCCAAATTATAAATTATTTGATACTTATTTAATATTTTTGGTAGTTTTTCAGTGAAGATTCTTGGCTTATAACATTTGAAAGTATAAATGACGCCGGGTTGTAAAAAGAGTGAATTTAAATAGAAAATTGAAAAATGACTTTTTCGAAATACAACTCGTTTAATAGTATATTGTGTATTTAGGTGTGAAAGCGACAATGCAAGCATCGAAATTCGGGAATGTGCTTTCACACTATTTTTTCTGAAATCACAATCAATATTATTATAAATTAAGGAAGTATTAATGCATAACATTTCTTCATTACAATCTAACTGCTTACTAATAAATGCAATTTTAATGAGAGTTGGTTTGTCTGCGTGTACTTATTAACTGTCTAAGATATACATGAAAAACCATACCGGAATGTTACTTTCTCGGCCTAGGCCGGAAAAATACATTCCCGTACGGGTCTGTTGAACATTGCTTGACAACGGATCTTTTTCGGTCAGCTTTCTGATAGTTTCTTAGAAACCTTACTGGAATTGCGCATTTTTCGATCTGAAATCGCGCCGAAAATGTAGACATTGCCGATCGATTTCAGAAAAAAGTTATTAATTATTATTTAATATTTGAAAAATAGGGAATCTGCATCATGTAACCAACATAACTTTAAGTTTTAAGTTTTTCAAGTTTATTCGCATTTTTAATGTTTGTATACGCCAGTACGGCTCCAAGCAAATATTTAAAAATTTACGCAAATAATTTTTCAATATTGTTGATTGCTAATTACAAGTTAGATTTCCAACCTATAAAAAGAGTCCTGTTTTATTAGGACAAAGTATTTAGAACTTCATAAACATTACACTGAACTAGATTTTAGTTGAAAATAAGGGAACCGGGCAGAAATTTTAATAATAGCTGCCGTAATACTCTTCAATCATAAGAAACATAAATTTTTGAGGTTAGCTGTGACGTCACGTGCAGATGCCCTATATAATTTTAGGGGGCCGTAATTCGAAAATCATAAATTGAAATGTCTTTAAATTTAAAGACATGAGGATCAATAATATTACATTAGTCTTTGAATAAAAAACAACGGGCCTTCATTACACATACAGACTCGCTTGTCTGCAAGGAGGTGACCTCATATTACTAGCCTCTGCCTGGGAACGTTTCTTAATCTCGCTGCATGGGGTCATTTTTATTACGAATAACTGGCAAAGTAAAAATATACATATTATTTTATTGTATTTCCAATTGAAATTAAAATTTTGTGGACATGTTTATTATGTGTGTTTGCTGGGTAACATATGAGTTACCTAATGTGTCATGTTGTTTGAATTTTATTGATGGTAAATAAACATTACTGTTATTATCATTATTATTACTATTATACATACCACGCTTACCAGGATTATTATCTGAAGGTCCTGTGTACGTCCACTATTTTTAAGATAAAAATTTTCACGAATTAAAAACGGCGTATATAAAATTTATGATATACGTATAAAAGGTAGGATTAATAAATACTTACAAAATATTTGAAACAATTTCTTACTATTACTATTAAAACTTTACGATGTTAGAAACACAACTCATGCAAATAATAATAAATTTTGACTAAAAACTACACGCTCATTAATTTTTTGTCCAACTGACGTTATTAAAATTAAATATTGTCATGTAATCTATATTCCAACTGTCCTTGGATGTGTGCTCAGCTCATAAAACAACTGGATAAATTTTGTTCCCAAAAAAATATTCATACTAATAATGACTGATTTCACCGAGAAAATGAAAAACAAATAATCAAATCTGGTTGAAACACTATATATCAAAAGGCTCAATCCGTGCAAGTATTTAGTAAAAATCATTCGTTTGAAATGGTTCACGAATAATATGTTCGTTGTTTATAGCCTAGTCCCCAGAAAAGAAACAAGCTAAAAACGTAGTTACTCTTCTCCAATTTACTGAGCTTTTTATATAATTGTTACACATTCTTTAGGATGCTCTTCGCAGTTTTCTTGTAAATAATGTTAGTTTTTGGACATCCTAAATTTTGTGCTACCATCTTTGTTGTGGAAAAAATTATATGAAAAAAAAATGAAAAAAAAAAAATCCAACCTGTGTGGGATTCGAACACACGATCTTTGGATTGCAAGGCAAAACTTTAGCCACTGCACCATCACATATTGCTACGAAAATTGTCAGTCTGTGATATATATCTTTCGACAACCATACATATTTCAGCTCATTAGATATATTTTTATGACATATATTAGTAAAATGCATAAACAAAAAAAAAAAGATATTATGGAGATTATAACATTTCGCAAGATTTTTATTTAAGTAAAAGCGACAAAAATTAAGAGAATATATTACTGATCGATTTTCTTCAAAAACAATAGGGTTCTTCCTCTAGCTAACACTAACTTACTTTCCAAATTTCAATAAAATCGGACTTTTTTTCTTAAGTTATCATGCTTACAAGAAACGTGACGGACGGACGGACAGACAGACATTTTGAAAGTTGTTCAGAATTCGTTCACTGACACAATGATATGAACATTTCAAGATATGCTTAGAATTTTTTGGTGCAGAATTCAAATCTAAAATCGCAAAATCCGTATATCCATTATTAATTCAGAAGAGTCAAAAACATCCCTTATATAAGGATGAAAATAAAAAAAAATGAGGCTATTGAGTTATAGAGCTTCCATGAACAGAAATATACCAAATATAAGTCTATTGGCTGAATACATGAATACATGAACGAAGGTGTTGACTAGGGCTCACACAAATAAATCGAGACACGCCCTTAAGGGGGTGAAAACTAACTCAATACTTCACTTAAAACTGCACAAAAGCTCCAATAACTGGTGAAAAAGTTTGAATCCTCTAAGATTTATTAATAGGAATGAACCATAAATCTGTTACGACCTAGTACTCGAAAACAATCCATAACAGGGTAAAGAACTACCCCTTATCTTGAATTATGAACTTGAGTCAGGGAAAAAATAGTGAATGTACCAGATATCTTATATTGATTGCAGTAGGTATGAATGTGGGATGATAACTAGAATTTTTGTAACTATTTTATGACACATCTATATGGGGTAAGAGAACGGGACGAAAACTTATTGGTGGGTCTTCACCCCCTGACCCCCTTCGGGATCATTTGGGGGATGAAAGGGAATCAAGAGGTCCTGACATAAGTGAACAGCTCTCTTGGAAACCGCTACAAGAGTATTTTTTTTATGTAATGCAGCGATTACGAGATTGCTCCGATATTCATTCCCTTGCACCCTTACCTCCTCATAAAATCCACGTAAGGGCTACAAACGGATCTCTAGACTATGGCGTTCGGAAATGGTCAGAATTGTTTTCGATACAATATATTGATTGTAAAATTGCTCAGATTTCCATCCTCTAACTCCTGTGAATTTCTCTAGAGCAATGAGAAGGAATCACAAGGCATTCCTAAAGAAGACTCTTAAAAACCCTTGCCACAGGATTTTCGCTAATGTGATACAGCGATTGTGATGTCTCTGATATTCACCTCCTCGCACCCCCACCTTTTTATAAAATTCATTTGAAATATGAAAACAGACCATTAGGACATTAATTTTATGGAAAGTGCCCTTTGTTATCCTTGTGACCGAATTTACTTTAATGTAATGTTGTAAGCGTAAGTTTTCAATCAGTTTTATCACCCGTTCATAGGTGTGTAAAAAAACTATTGTGGGAATATTGGTTATCGTTCCAGATCCAGACACACTGCAATCAGAATGCAATATCTGGTACATTCACTATCTTTTTACTGACTTAAGTTCATAATTCAAGATGAGGTAGTTTTCCACCGATTACGTACTACGTCATAGCAGATTTATGGTTCATTCCTATTAATAAAGCTTAGAGGGTTCAAGCTTTTTCGCCAGTTATTAGAGCTTTTGTGCAGTTTGGTATAGTATTGGGGTTGTTTTCACCCCCTTAAGGCTGTGTCTCAATTGCTTTGTGTAAGCCTAGCCAACACCTTCATTCATGCATTCAGCCAATAGACTTATATTATATTTCTGTTCATGGAAGCTCTAAAACTCAATAGCATCGTTTTTCCCTACTTTCATCTTTATATAGGGAATGTTTTTGGCTCTTCTGAATTAATCAATGGATACACGGATTTGTCGATGTTAGATATGAATTCTGCCTCGAAAAATAAGAATATCTTGATTGCTATGCCATAACTGATAAATATTCACTTTTTGTATCGCTTATCACAACTTAAATTCCTCATATCTCAAAAACCAAAGATATACTCATCTTGAAATTTTTTATTCAGGATGTTCTCATCATTAAAAATAATTTAGCACTTATAGAGCGGGAGCTAGGTGACTTTTTCGGAAGCTCATCGTTTTATGAACTTTATATTTATGGTTTAATGGATGATAACGATTCATAAAATCTACTTCTGGCGGGGGGGCACCTCCTGTCAGGAGCGTCACAAACACTGTTTAAAAATCAGTGAAATCATGTCATCGTTACAAGGCTTCTTTTTTTTTGTGTGTACACATTTTATGTTGAGAATGAATAAAATAAGGTCGCCAGAAAGTGTGGGCCGTCAGAAGGCGTAGCCAGAAAGGTAATAATGATACAATACATCTGAGGCACGGTACGGAGTCAAGTTAGCCGAAAGTGTTAAATTCCTGTATTTAAGAGCCTATGGTACTTTTGTTGACACTAAGAACTTTACGGGGAGGCTATTCTATTGTTGAAGGAGCTGTATTTACGTTTTAAAAAGGAGCCAGAACTTGTAACGATGAGTTTAGAGTTCTGAGATGAAATATGCGAAAAAAAATCCAATTTTCTTAAAAAATCCTAAACATTTTCTTTCTGGCTAGCCTTACTGACGGGAGTTTCTTTCTGGGAATTTTTTTCTGTGTTCAAAACATTTAAATAAACATGCTCAACCTTAAAAAAAGTTTGTAACGATGATGTTATATAACTCCGTTTTTTTACCTCTTTGACCTTTCTGGTTGCGCCCCTGATGGCCCACACTTTCTGGCGATCTTATTTTATTCATTCTAAACATAAAATGTGTACACACAAAAAAAAATTGGCTTTGTAACGATGATATAATTTCACTGATTTTTATATCTTGAACCATGGCCAACTCGACGGGCTGACATATGCCAGAAGTCTATTTTGTCGTTAATTAAGTTCGATAGAATTAATCAGCGCATAGAAAATGCTTGTAACGATGAGTGTCCGAAAAAGCCACCTAGCTGCCGCACCATTAGTTTGAAATAAAATTCGAGGGCGAGAAAATGGACGATTTTTGGGGTCACTCTTTATTAATAAATCTATCACCACTTTGAATTTCATTCACGTTATTTGATTAGTTACCTAAAAAAGTAAACTTGAAAAAAATTATTGTTCCCTATCAAAAAATTATACCAATGTTGCTTTTATCATGTAACGAGGCCTATTATCAAACTGTAATTAGGTAACATTTTGTGTTCCAATTAATATCATAAAAATAATCAGGTAATGAATAATCAATTATTAGTCGTACAAAGAACGTTCAAACAATGTTTGCAAATGAGGTAAATATATGAATCTTAATTTACACCTCTATCTTGGTATATCATGGGTCCCAACTAATACAAAATTAGTGTAGAATATCTTGAAATCCAGTTAAGCAATTCAAAAACCTGCACTATCTGCACCAGTGCAGATAATAGAAGGAGATGGATTAAGACTATATATAAGATGAAGAGAGATACTTTTGCACCGGTGCAGATAGTGCAGTGTTTTTGAACAAACCTATAGTTCTTCTCATCACTATTTAAGAGGTGTTCAAAGGCGTCGACATTTGGTTTTTACCGAATTCTTTGTTGGTGCGTTTGAAACACCACCTGTATACTGTCAAATATATGTACAGGGTAGGGCAATAGTACGTCGGACTTTGATATCTCGAGTTCTACGATTCTAGAAATAAAAAAAAAACAAGTAAACTAGATAAAAAAGTCTATAACCGGAAATTATTCTCGAATATACACTATACAGGGCAAGCCAAGACGAAATTACAGGATCAAGTGCCTTTTTTTAAATGGAATGCTATGTATATCCGCACATTTTTTGAAGCCTCTTTCTAGACTCTATTCATTCCTATATTATTAACCACTTGGAGATGTGTCTCAATTGCTTTGTGTAAGCCCTAGCCATTAATTTTTCTCTTGAAATAATGCCATCTGCAGATGCATGTTGAAAACGTCAACAAAGTCACAATTGTGGGTTTTCAGAAAAATTTATACGAATACTAGTTACAAGACATCTAATTGATGTATTTGAATCATTTTTACTTCTTAAAAATGTGCAGGGTGGCAGAAAATTATTTTTCAATTGAGAAATTTTTAAATTGAATTTTCTCAATTTTTCAAATGGAACATCCTGTACATTTGTCGACGATGTGATGTAGGAAGGAAAAACGAACAATTTTGTAAGTACTTCTCTATGGTTAATTGCAACCATTTTCGTTTTATTGAGCAATAAGTACAAAATTCAAGAATAAACTTAAAATAATTCATTAGAAAAAATTATAATAAGTGCTCCATATGTTACCCATTTTGATTTACACACATATTTATGCAATTTTGATATGAAGCCATTTAATGAGACCATTTCTTCCAATCCATTGAAGTGGGTAAATAGTATTTCACTGGTCCCTTACTGTAATACTATTTTTGTAAATTTTTTTGCTGTTTTCGTCATTCGACAAGCAATAAAGTTTGGTATAAATTGTCTTGTGCAAATTTGCCTGCCACAATTATTGGTGAATCTTCCTGAAACGATTCGAAATAGGATGTGGTTTCAGCAAGATGATGCTCCACCACATTACTTAAATGCGGTTAGAGACCACTTAAATAATACCTACCCAATTCAATGAATTGGAAGACATGGACCCACTAAATGGCCTGATCCCCAGATCTTACCAAAATAGATTTCTTTTTATGGGGGTACGTGAAGGAAATTGTTTATAAAGACATACCAACAATAGTACAAAATATAAGGAAAGGATAATAACTGCTTCTAGATCTATCATTAGGAACGGTAGAAACCTCATTTCAAAAGCACATAGAGATGTGTGTCACTCAAAAAGGATAACATGTGGAACAATTATTATACTCTTCGCAAATACAAAAACGAAGAGTATATTGTATTTGGTCGGCACATTTCTAAAATGGTAAGTATCGCTCGCAGAGAAAAACATTTGTATATCATTGTGTTAGTGAACGAATTCTGAACAACTTTCAAAATGTCCGTCTGGCCGTCCATCCGTCCGTCACGTTTTTTGTAAGCACGATAACTCGAGAAAGAAAAATCCGATTGTACTGAAATTTGGACAGTAAGTTAGTGTTAGCTAGGAGAAATAAATCAGTAAATAAAAATGTTATTCATGATTTAAATTTGAATTTTTTTTTTTGATTTTTATGTTTTTGTAAAAATTTACATTTTTTACATTTCTTTACGTTTTAGGTAGTTCTTACGTTTTTGACTCGGAATCTAAGGGTCCCAGATTAGAAACCCCACATGGGGAAAGGTATAGTTTTTTTTTACTTTATTTTGCACCAAGTTCGTACTATAAAATTAAAAATGTCTAAAACTAACATTACTTACAAAAAACTGCGAAGAGTATCCTATAGAATGTGTAACAATGATATAAAAAGTTTAGTAAACCGGCGAAGAGTACGTTTTTAGCTTGTTATAATTTTTTCTAATGGATTATTTGGAGAAACCCTCTATGTTTTTAATTTATTCTTGAATTTTGTACTTATTGCCCAATAAAATGAAAATGGTTGCAATTAGCCATAGGGAAGTACTTACAAAAAATGTTTGTTTTCATTTCTGCATCACATCGTCGAAAAATATGTATATTTTTCCATTTGAAAAAATTGAGATAATTCAATTTAAACAGTTCTTAACTGAAAAAGAATTTCTTGCCACCCTGTACATTTTTAGGAAGTAAAAATGATTCAAAAACATTAATTAGACATCTCCTAACTAGTATTCACATAAGTATATTCGAAAATAATTTCTGGTTATATACTTTTTTATCTAGTTTACTTGTATTTTTCTTTTTAATTTCTAACTATTGTAGAACACCAGATGTAGAAGTCCGACGCACTATTGCATCACCCTATATATGAGACGAACTATACTAGGAACCTTATATGAGTTATTCATAAGGATTAGAATAAATTGATGTAAGCAGTTGTCCCATATTTCAATTAAATTCATGTTCGTATCAAATATTTAAGAATTTTTACTCAGATGTGATGTATTGAGAATATTATGTGGTACGTAAAAATTCCTAAATATTTTGTGTAACTTCGTATTTCAACAAAATGTAAAGCTATATTTTCATAGTCTTAATTTTGACGTAAACTACATTAGCCATAATTTCTTTAGAGCCTTCACTGTAGCCTACATTTTTGACTCCTGCGAATAGTATGAAAATCCTGCGAAGAAACGATTAATATTGAAATTAACTATTAAACAAAAAAGTATAGAATGTACAAAAGATGGTGAAAAACAATTCATGAGAGATCCTTGATAATACTAGGGTTATTTTCTCTAATTATCTTTAATTCTGCGGGTGCCATTATATTACTGAAAAAATAGTAAATTCCTCTCTAGTTCTTGACAATGAACATTTTGGAAGATGTCCTCTTCATCTCTTTTCATTGTATTTCTAAAAACGCATAATGTTTTTCATACTTCTCCAAAAATGTTACTTTTGACAAGATCCTTTTAAAATAAAGTTCTAGTCAGAGTAAGATATTAGTTTTTCTTAGATTATTTGGGCTTCAGTCGCATATCACATGTTCAAAACAAATGCAAAGATACACTTTTAATAAACTTCATTTCAACCTCATTCAAAAATTTTGTATTCTTAAACATATGCATATTGTTTACATGAGTATGATTGCTTCAGTATAATAAATGATTTACATGGGTGTATATCTATTCTGACTAAAATGCAATTTATCCCATTTCGGCCAATAGCTAAGAACTACAGATGTCTCCTAAGATTCAATCAATTGCAACCTAGGATTTTAAATAATAGTAGTTGGATAAATCAGTACCATTTTGGGTACAGTCCATTCAGTTTAAGAATTAGGAGCTATTTTCTAGCCTCCTATTGAATAAACATGCGGCGTCAACTGGTCTGGTTTCGATTCAGTATTAGTTTGCTATGAAGGTATGGTTTTATAGACCGGGATTATGAGTACTTCATTCTTAAAGTGGATAGACTAAGTATATTGAGGTATATTATTGGATACAGCAACATTCAACACATTCACTCGAATTCAAATTTCTGACACCCTGTACCAGCACAAAGGTTAAATATGCATTAACCCGAATTGCAGTTTCTTATCATAATGCTATAAGTTATAAATAGCGAAAGAACATATTGCCCTAATTAATAATACGGTGATTTTTAAATAGATTGGTTTATCTGATTGTCTATTGTTAATTTAAAAAAAAATAGTTTCGGTGTTGTTTATTATTATTACTGTTGGTGAAGGCGAATTAAATAATTTCACATTAATATTTTTAAGGTAAGAACAAAGATATTGGCAGATTTCCATATTTATTGTTTAATTAAAAAGTTTTTTGTAACCTTTTCTACATCTAATTGTTTTTCGAAATAAAAAGGGACCAGTTTAAATGTTGTTTATTTTTCGGTAGTCATATATGCTTTTTCCTGATATGCATTGAGGTCTTTATGATTCCCCATTTATATACATATTCTTTATTGATTTCTCAGTATTGCGTATAATTTTTTAAATCACGTGCATGCTTTTATCAATTAAGTCAATTTTTCGCAAAAGACGTTGCTTTTCATTTTGTAGTATTATATTTTTTATATAGCACGTCTTAATGGATTCCTATGTTTATTCATAGACTATGCTATTTGAAATATTGGAAACATAAATATTAACACAATTAATAAGCTCTAATAGGCAACCCATTGTGTTGCATATTGTAACAAGTTGAAGGTATAATAGTACAGTAACTGGAGGTAAAAAATATGCAAAAGTTCGGAATAATGTCATATTGAACGGATTTCGTTCATTTTTGGCAGTATAATAGTAAATGCTTCACAGAAAAGTTTCTATATTGTGCGGGGGCTTGCTAATTTATAGGGGGTGGATGGACTTAAAAAATATATATATTTATTGGAGCTGAGTAGAATCAAATTTTAAGAAGAAAAGGTTATATGCAATTTTTCACATAAATTGATAGTTTTTAAGTTATAATGACTTCAAAATTGCGATTTTAGCTTAAAAAAAGGTATTTCCAAACGGCTTTCGTGAAGTATCTGGAAAAGTATTACTTTATCGAAAAAATGTCACAGACCAATTACAGAAAGTACACACGGAATTAATTATATTTTTTGTTTATTGATGTAGGATTAATAATTTCGGAGATATTTAAGTTTACATTTGGCATCCAAGTGTTCATAAGATAATTATTTAGAGTGAGAGTTAAATATCTCAGAAACTGTGGCACCTACGTCAAGGATGCTAATAAGTAGAATAATAGGTTATTAATTAAGCTATCAACTGTTTTTGTTTCTGTAGCATAAAAAACAAAGAAGTTATAACCGAAGCAATGTGCCACTACACATTTTTTTAATAACAACGTAGCCATTTTGTTACTGTAATTAGCCAGTAATTAAAAAAAAGGAATTTCAAACACTGTTTCTCATTAATATATAGCATGACGGAGAGGCTAATTTTTTTTGGTTTGTATACAACACTCGCTTTAGAAAAAAACACAGGTATTTTCGATAAAACGCATTTTTTTTTCCCTTTCCAAATATCTCGATAAATATTAGTTTTATTGAAAAATGGGTAGATACTAAAAATAAAGCTCATAAACCGATAATGAATTTCGCTTGTTTATTTATTTACATAGATTTAATAGTTTCGGATATATGAAAGTTTACAAATGGCGTCCGAACGTTTATAAGACGAAAAATGCAATTTAAATGTTAAGTATCTCAGAAATTGTGACACCTACGTCACGCATTCTAAGAAATGAAATTAAAGACAATTAATTGCGTTTTCAAATAATTTTTTACTCGTTCCTGTACATAAAAAATAAAGAAGTTATGACGGAAAAATGTGCGTATTTATATTTTTTTATATAAAGAAGTCGCCATTTTGTTACTCTAATTAGCCAGTAATTTAAAAAAATATCTCAAATACAGTTTTTCGTTAAGATGTACCATTACCTAGATGCTCAAATTTTTTTGCTCATTTAAAGCACTTGCTTTAGAAAGAAATGCATTATAAACTTTAAAGGTAATTTCGAAACACTTGGATACCAAATATAAACTTAAATATCTCCGAAATTATTAATCCTACATCAATAAACAAAAAATATAATTAATTCCCAGTTTGTACTTTCTGTAATTGGTCTGTAACATTTTTTTGATAAAGTAATACTTTTCGAGATACTTGACGAAAGCCGTTTGGAAATACCTTTTTTTTAAAGCTAAAATCGCAATTTTGTACCAAATTTAAATTTTGGTGATTAAAGAGTAATAATTTTCAGATCATGCCTTCAGTATCAGTATCAATATCACATTCCCTTCCATCCTTTCCCAGAATATGTAGAATCTATCTGTCGTCTCGTTGCAAAATTTGGGTTAACTTTCCAGGAAATACCCATTTCATACATCCGGAGAAAAATATTTTCCGTTTTTCCAATGGTAGTATATGTCAGAGCGTAAAATATTAAATTTCTAGCTCCATTTTCGGATTTTGAGTTTTTATCTTTGGCAATTGTCTATAAGTGTGATAGATCTCAACTCTTCAGCTCGTCTAAAAGTAGCTTAGAATTGCGTGAGAGGCAAAAGCTATAGCTTGAATTGGATTGCAGTTGAGGGACAGTTACAGGTAATCTATGAAATAATCTTCATACTTTAGCAATTCACACTAAAAAGTCTCAGAAGAATCAAAGTGGTAGATCGTATTAAAAAAAATAAAAATCAATAAAAGTCAGAGTTAATATTCCTTTCTCTTAGATTACATGGACTCAATCAAATAAGATTATACTTAAGAATTAATTAGCAAAAAAGAGCCATTCTAAAATGATTGTTAACTATACAGATAAAAATTCTTCAGGTAGGGATATATGGCAAAATTACCAACGATTGGGACCTTAATATTCAGCACCCTCTGTAATTTTATTACTCAATATTACTTTATCAATTTGCATCAAATGTAACTTGAACTATTCAAAGCCTCTCTGGCCTGGATATACATACCACACATGGCGGAATGTCAGACCAAACGCACAAGTCATATAGACCCATAAGCATATCCTCTTTCCTACTTATCACATTGGAAAGATTACTTGACAGGTACATTAGAGACGAAGTACTAAGGGAAAACCCCCTTAGTGGACGTCAATTTGCATATGCATACCAGCCGGGAAAGTCAACAGACCTCGCGCTGGATCATTTGAACAGGCTACTGACAAAGTCATTAGATGACAAAGAAATGGCAGTGGCAACATTTCTTGACAAAGAAGGAGCGTTCAATAACGCGACAACGCAATCACTATCGAATGCGCTCTCAAATAGAGGAGTTCCAACAGTACTCTGCCAGTGGATTAAAGCCAGCCTAGATAAGAGGATAATAGTACCCAATCTAGGCGATGGTACCATTGAAGCGAAGGTGAGTACAGGCAGCCCTCAAGGAGGAGTATTATCCCCACTGCTGTGGGCAACCCTTGTTGATGAACTCCTCCGAAGAATTTCCGCAGAAGACTTTTATTGCCTAGGATATGCTGACGACGTAGCAATAGTAGTCAAGGGGCGGTCGCAAAGAGCCGTAAACATTGTCGACAGGTGGTGTAGTGAGGAAGGTATATCCATAAATTCTCACAAAATTACAGTCGTCACCTTCACACGAAAAAGATCCTTGGGAGGCCTAAAACTCCTAAGGCTCAATGGAGTGGAAATTCCATTTGCCAGTGAGGCTAAATACCTAAAAGTCATTTTTGGCCAAAGACAATGGAACACCCATGGAATACCCACATCCAAAAAGACAGACAAAGAGCAACGATCGCCCTGGGAAGGTGTAGGCAGATCTATGGAAAAAACTGGGGGTTAAACTCCAATATGACCCTATTGGATATACTAGGGTCGTTAGACCCATGATAACCTATGGATAGGTGGTATGGTGGACCAAGACACTGCAGCTGGGAGCAATAAGGCTATTCAGTGGCGTACAAAGGTTTGCTTGCATGTGCACCACGGGGGCCATAAAAACTGCCCCCACGACTGCATTGGAGGTCCTCTTAGATCTGCCTGTTTGACCATAGATGAGTTTTATTTTTGCCAATTTTGATGAAATTACTCCTTCTTATCGAAAAGATATTCAGTTTTGATTTTTTCGGCCATTTTTGGTGTTTTCTATTTCGTTCCAAGTTGGCGAATGAATATATCGGACAGGTGTATATTTTTTAAGAATTTTATCTCAATTAAGCCAATATTTTTAAAATTCTCATTCGATTACTATCATAAGATATATTAAGCAGATAAGTAGAGAATCCGTGAAAGAGCGTCAAAAAGTGCGCATAACTTTTGACGCACCAGGAATTTTTGGGCGCATTTTTCATAATTAGAAGGTCATAATACATAAGAATCAACAATATAATTTCTAATAGAATATTGCCGCTGAAAAAAATTGAATTAAATCAATTCGATTGTACCATATCTGGAGACATGGAATCTGTCATACTTTCTTTGAAGAAATGAGAAAATCCTTAAAATTTTAGCTCTACAGGGCCTGGAAGATATTTTTTTCCAAGTATTAAATAAATCATATAAATAAATATATTGTCGAGTTTATATCCCTTGTAGATTGTTTAAGAGGTCGCTTGGCCCTGGGTTGGCCTTTCTCCACCTCGACCTAAAAGGTCTTTTGTGAATTTTATATCCCTTAGCAAACAGCCTGTACTGTGGTTTCGAAAATTATACCACAATAGTAACACTAAACACGCTTTTGTTAACTTAAGAAACTAACTACAATAAATACTACTTCACTAATATAACACTAAGTACTATAATTTTATCACTTATCAGTTTATCACTTTGTTTACTTTTTCTTAAACTCATCTGAACTCACTATCTGAACTGAACTCCAATGTGCGGCCACTCGCTCTCCATTTACACCTCTAGGTAAGTGGTTCTAGAATTCTCTACAACATTCTACAATGATCTCGATAGATGTCAGTAGTTTCTAGATGCCGATGCCGCGCCATCTCTGGGATAATTGCAGTACT
Source organism: Rutpela maculata (assembly GCA_936432065.2). Classification (NCBI taxonomy): domain Eukaryota; kingdom Metazoa; phylum Arthropoda; class Insecta; order Coleoptera; family Cerambycidae; genus Rutpela; species Rutpela maculata. The sequence goes on from OW386288.2 coordinate 20,834,654, forward strand.
ACTAACTATACAATATACATAGTTTTCAGTTATTCACACAGGGAATTTAGATGTCTATAGTAGTATAAAGCTGCAACTATATAAATAAAGAAATAATACATCTTACAAGCAATTTCCTTTCTAGTTATTTTCATTCTATTAAAATCAGTTTCATTCTTTATTTATTGAATTATGACAGACATCTTCTTAATTAATCTCTCGCTTTCAGGGTTATTTAACATTATAATGTCAGAACAGATTAATATTACCAGTAAAAAGGCAGAGGAAGAGACAGTCCTAGATTATGGTCTCATTGGTGGAAGACTTTTGGCGTCTCCTTTGCCAGGGGAAGAAATTGTTATATCAGGTATAAAATAAATGTTATAATCAAGCTAAATTATTTTTTATAGTATGCACTGTGTAGTCAATTCTAGGTAGGTATTTTCACAATAAATTCATTCTAGAGCATTTTTCTGCAGCATAGCCTGATATTTATCATCACAAAGGAACACAGATTAAAAAATAAAATTTTAATTAATTATTTAGTTTTGATAAGCCTATTAATAATGTCAAAAATTTGAGAAAAAATTATACACGAATAAATATATTATTTTTGCACCACTAAATATTGCTTCCTAAACATCAATCGGGTTTTAGGAAGGGACACAGCACAGCACAGCACATATGACGCATACGATAATTTTCGCCTTCGATAGAAAACAAGCTACCGCTTTGATCATATTAGTTTTCAGCACGTCTAGTTATAAAAACATCCGCTTTGCTAACATTTTTTTTCTTTTTTTGACAAACTATTTAAGCACAGGAAATCATACTAAACACTTTTGTTACTTCCTTGAGATATATTGCTTCTGGTGTGCCCCAGGACTCTATCTTGGGACCAATACTTTTATTATGTACGCGTCAAATCTATACAAGCAAATTAGTATTGCACAATTCTTTGCTAGAGATCACAACTTTACCACTACTTCAAAATTCACAAAATTCGGTTACTATAATTAACTACGAACTTGTGTTTTTCAATTACTATGCAGAATCTTTAATGTAATTATTTTGTTAAAAGAATGTATTATTTTTCAGGAATTATCGTAGTACTGTAGATTATATTTTCATTCCAGGTGTATCTGGAGCGTTCCCAAATTCAAACGACGTCCACGAATTTCGAGATAATTTATTCAATAAAGTCAACATGGTACAACCAAATATAAGGTGGGAATTCAATCATCCCGAAATCCCTACATGCTCAGGTACAATACCTGTCATTAACAAGTTCGATGCTGGTTTCTTCGGTAAGTAAAAAAATTAATACAGTTTAATAATAGATCATTCTTTAGATGCCCTTCTTTTTAAAATACTCTAGACATTTACCCCAAAGATTAAAGCACAATGAGCATATTCCTTAAAAAGAATGTAACCGGCGAGGTAGCTCAGCCAATTAAAGCGTATTTTGTGGCGAATATGCTGGTCACACTGTCTATCGTGTACTGGGTTCGAACCTCAGCACCGGCACTGACAATATCGATGGATATGGATGTATGCCCGCATTTTCCAAAATATGTAACTCCCTTCCGGACAGCCCTGGCTTTGGATTTGGGGTTGTCTACTATATATTGTGTGTTTATATTTATTATTCACGTTTACTTAGGTGTTCACGAACGTCAATCTAATTCGTTAGATGCGATGAATCGAATGTTCCTTGAGAAATCAATTGAAGCAATTTTTGATGCCGGTCTTCATCCCTCTGATTTGGAAAATACTAAAACTGGAGTGTTTGTTGGTGTTTGTTTCAGCGAGAGCGATAAGTCGTGGTTTTTCGAAAATATGGCAACACAAACTTATGCTTTAACTGGGTAAGTCGAAACGAAATAATTGAACTGACACATTACTTTTAAAGTATATTTATTATACTCTTATACGAAGACGGAGAGTGCATCCCATGTTTTAGAAAAGACTAACAATCAAATCTGAAGATATTTACCAAATAAAGCCATACAGCTTAAAACATTTTCTATGTAGTAACCTAGTGTTCCGAGAAAAGGTTTATTTAATCAATAAAAATGACAATGCCACAATGGTACGGACATTTGAACCGGCATAGGAAGATGGGGTCTGCGAATCTAAGCTGTGGTGAAAGGACAAGGGTAGATAAGGGCCTTTTTCCGCCCATCGGCCATGTTGTATGTCATTATATTTTCCGAGTAGTATATGTCTTGACGAGTAATAAAAAACTGTTCGTTGGAATAGTAGATTATTCAGTGAGCGTATAATGATGGCTATTACTCGCGGGGGTGATGTTTGCGGCACGAGACGAAGGCGTGTCGTAAATCATCCGAGTGTGTAATAGCCATTATACGCGAACTGAATACTATAATTTATCCACGACTATCGCATATTTTAACTGTTTTAATCGTTTAAAACTGAAAAAATAAAGTTCATTTACAGTAAAACGTTGACGTGTTAAACGTCAAACACGAAAGTATGCACGAAAACATGGAAAAATGGATTCGCCGTTTCCTTATGAAAATTGCTAGTTCCTGATTGGTCAAAGGTGCGTTAGAATGAAAACAACTAGTTCCTGGTTGATTAAATATGTGTTAGAGTCAGATTATGTTCATTATACGTTTGGTTGGAATAATGACTATCATTATTTGACAATTGTTAAATGTAGTATGCAATGATTATACGATGGTCGTGGATAAACATATTTTTATTCAATACATACCACAATATGTGGTTTTGAGCGCTGATACGTTTAAATTCGCACGCATCGTCGACACTACTACGACTCCCGCGGAAACGATTTTGTTTTTTATACATTGAAGCGCTCGATGAAACAATATAAATTAACCATTATTTAAAAGCTTAAATACTCAACAATGAAATGAGGTATAGTTGATCTTGTTTCATCGAACGCATCTAACTGAAATATACATTAAAAGTTCGGAAAAAGGTAAAAAACTGCAAACATGCCCACTTTGAAATGATATTACTATGACCTACTGTTGTTTTTCAAATGTAAAACATATAGAAACATAAAGATCATATGTTCAACTATAAATAAATAACGCTTAATGACTTTAAGGAGAACTTTTGTTTTTTATGAAATTGGTGGGCGAAAATTATATAACTTATCTACCCTTGTCCTTTACCATTCTATTTGAACTTTGTAAAGTAAGGAATGCACGGCAGTAGCTTTATTTGCAACGATAGGTATCAATGAATTGAAGTTTCATTTACTAAAATGGAAACATTGTTACAGTAGGATAAATAGAGGTAGTTTTGTTAAAGTAAGAGGTAGTAAATAATGGTTTATTTTGATGATAAATCAGGTAGAGGAAACTTTATCTACTTAGGTAATTTTAATAGTTTATGTTGAATTGAAAATTTTATTATCAGGTCAAAATATTTTAAATCAATTAGGGCATGACCCATATCAAAGATATATATTAAAACGTAGAATTTTATTACAGCAAATATTGTAATGGAAAAGATTCCATAAGAGAATCATTTGTTTTCAAGTCTTAAATGTCACTGAAATGTCAATTTCAGTAGGCATAATGTACCAAATTTACGTCAGTTTTGATAATTGAATCAAAATGGATGTAATCACGTAGTCTCTTTTTAATCGTCAAACAAGGTGGTCGATGACATATGACCAAATAACCTAAAAATATTTAAGATATATCAAAAATGGTAAAATGTCAAATTAAATTATAATAATAAAAAGTAAACATATAACCAGATGATAAGAATTTCAATACATAACAAAAATTTTCCGGTGGGTTCCATGGGTGGAAAATTCAAATGAATTATATCCAGATTTCAAATTTGGCTATTTAATTCTTTAAAATAGAACCGCCTTTGACATCTTGATATAACTTCGCATTATAAGCAACTTCTTTAAATAACATGTTTCAATATCTTCAAATTAGTTTACTCTTGAGACAATTTCAAAAAAAATTAATTTCCCGACCTAAGCGCCAGAACTAACATACATTTGTGCAGCCCCTTTTTCATTTGAGAACATGCACTAACTTTTATTACAAATAAAAATTTTCAGAAAGTCAATAACAACAGAGTTTCCCATATGGTGCAGACTTTTTGGCGGACACTGTGTAACAAAAAAAAAGGTTTATTTCCTTCTAGTCCTTATAACTGTCGTATTTAGGAATAATATCTATTTCGACATTTTTCTGTAAACTGATAGAGGTATGCTAGTCAATCATACAATGGTACAAAAACATATTAGAGTTAAAACTGAATAAGTTTTCGACTTTATACGATCCAATTGATTTGCATATGTCCCACCGTTTTTGACCAAAATGCGGAAAAAGTATGACAAAAGACGCATTTCTAAAACTGTACCATAAGTTAAATAAAAATCTCCTTCAGTCAATTTTCATCGTAAATAACACAAAGACCCAACAGAAAAAAATTTATTAAAGCTTTAAAAATGTTTATTTGGTATTTTTTGTTAAAAACAATATTAATGACACATTGAAATGTGTTTTTTTTTAGTTTATTCGTGGAGCAAAAATCTAAAATTACAATCCCCTAATGTCGAAAACAAAATAAAAAAAAGTTTACCTAGACTTTAGGCACGATGCTTTACAGCTTAAACTATCTTAAAATCTGTAAGTTGGACAATTTCTGCAATAAATAATGTTCGATTTATCTACCATCATGCATTTTTGCTTATAACGCTCTCATGCCCATCATAATCTAAATACAGTTACAGTTGATACGTTAGATTATAATTTCAGTGCTGAAAGATCTATGATGGCCCACAGACTCAGTTACTTCCTAAAACTGAGAGGACCATCTTTTATAACAGACACAGCCTGCAGCAGCTCTTTATACGCCTTTGAACATGCGTTCCGAGCACTTCGGTTAGGGGAAATCGACAATGCTATTATTGGAGGCACAAATCTCTGCTTGCATCCTTTCGTGTCTCTACAATTCGCAAGGTAAGTTGCTTTAATATCGCTCTCATATATGTTGCATAATTTATATTAAACTATTAAGTTTCGTTCTGTAATATTTAAAATTGTCACGATAATTTTAGTCCAAAAAGCAAAGTATTTTTGTCTGTCTCAAATTGTCTGGCGTTTAAACATGGATAAACTTGAAAATTAAATTATTTTCCAACAATGCTTTCAACTAAAATTTAAAACATGCTGTTTCGTTAGACGCATTTTTACCATAATCCAAGGAGAAGCTAATAAAGTAGTATAAATATTAAAACTCCAGGAAAATTAGACAAAAGTATGGCTCATCTGCGGAAAAATTCCCTCAAGTAAAATTTTTGTATGGACCTTTATTTTACCGTTCTAAACAATATGTGTCAAAAGTCCCCATTGATGTGACTTTTACTAAAAATTTCACTGATGGTCAAAGTAAAACCAAACATTGGTAAGCAAATATCTAATCATCTATTAGTTCTACGACAAAAAGAGTTTGTATCTTAGAAAATTGTCTACAAAAAAGTTTTAGTTTTTTTCATAATAATAATAATAATAATAACCTTTATTTTCCGTCAACATTCTGAGCTAATATGCATAGGCATAATACAATTCAAAATATAGAATAAAATACATGTAAAATTGTATAGGGGATAACACATACATAATAACAAACTACAAAAATATATAAACACTCAATAAATAAATAAATATATAAATATATAAAGAGTCAGACTGAGTAAAATTCATTAAAACCATACAAGAACTTTTCAAATATTTGTGGCATGTTTTTCTGGTCAAAAGTAGATCCTAATTTGTTCTATACATGAGTAAAATTCGATTCAAATCGGAAACAAAATATTATTTTAAGTGAGTCACACTGTATATTTAAGGAAATGTATAGATTTCGACAAAATAGTAGTAGTATTCGCAATATTGGCTTTGATTTATTAATAAATCATTAGCTCAGCGCCATGTGGAAGTTGATGTGTTGTACTTGGTAATCATTATGACGCCTCAGGCCGGTTAATTTTGTAAGTTATTATTATTATCATTTTTTTTGAACTTATACTCAACTGTGGATTAAATTTAATATGACTACTTCCCATACCCATTATACAAAATTATAATTTAATTCTAAAAGTATGTCTGCCTAACTATTTCTTATTTATATTTTAATATATACATACATACATACATATACATACACACATACATTTTTTTTATGTATATTTCATGTACTTATTATTGAATTGATTTATAGTTTTTTTTTTATATTTTATTCTACTTTTTTTTTGTATATATTTTTTCCATTTTAGTTTTTTTTGTTGTTTTTTTTTTTCTTTTTTTTATAAGGAAGTTAACGAGGAAAGATATGAGTGCGTCAAGGGGTCCTTCATGACGACTTAAAACGTTACTGACTAGACCACGGAAAGAATGGGGATTCGACAAAATATTACGTTAGTAAATACGTCGAATGTTGTAAAATAAAGATTGTTTTGTGACTGTGATTTATTAGTAGACCACGATAAACCGGTTCGATGGAAAAATTTCAGATGCATAATTAATTTATTTATTAATTATTGATTTTCGCTAGCGAATATCTCGGAATATCTTTTCGTTTCCGAGTTATAAGCGAAGAATCGAAAAAAGTTACCTTTCCACCCCCTCCCCCCTGAAGCGGCAGGGCTAGGGGCGGGGACTTTTAGTATGTTTACCTCCTAACTACCTCCAACACATTCTTAAAGAGAAAAATTCTGCCCCCCTCCATGTCCTCTACAACTCATTCGTTGACTGGAGTAATTAAACAGATAGCATGAAGCTTTTATACTATCTTGGCCCAACCACATAATAATGATCTTTAACCTGATCATTATAAGTTCTATCCAAATAAATCTATGCTGAACACTGTGGAGTGGGAGTGTGGGTACGAATAGTACGAATGTTATTTATTTTCCATAAATCCATAAGAGTATAAGATAAATATGACTGATTATTGTCAGTGGTTTGTATGTGGTGTCATCTAGAAATAATTTCTGCAACAAACTATGTGGCAAGCAAGCAAATTGTATGCATTAATACAGATGATTAGAAAAACGTTAAAAATACGTCATAATCTACCATTTATTTCACCTGTATTTCAGAGCATTTTAATAAGTTGAAAGCATCAGTTATATTAACGTTGTATAAAATGTTTTTTTCTTCTTTAAATAAAACATATTCCAATTGCTATATTAGACTAATACGTTTCATTTTCTCGTTTCACAAACGTTATGAGCGTGTGTAGGAGTAACGTATTTTATAGGTTTTCTTTAAATATAAAATTTTTCACTCGAATTTTATGCATTAATATAGATTCGTAGAAAAACGTTTAAAAAACGTAATCTTCTACTATCTATTTCACCTGTGGATTTAAAATTCCCTTGCATTTAGTAAGTTGGAAACAACAGTTATTTTAACGTTGTAAGGAATACATTTTATTTCCTAATAAAACGTGTGATTCGCTGTATTAAATATATGTAATAAAAAACGTTAAACTTTTTCGTTTCACAAACGTTACTTTTAGCGAGTCGTTAAAACTCCTTTCATTATAAATGTGTTTTATACCTTACTACATATTTGTAAAATGTTTTATTCTAGTATTTTCATCTACTAGTGGTTAAAAATGCATGTGTAGTAGTAACGTATTTTAAACGTCGTTTTTAAATGCTGAAATTTTCAACCAAATGCAACGTTGAAAATTTCAACGTAAAACGTTTAAATCAACGACTACGATGTTTTAAAAACGTTTATTAAATGTACGTGTGTCCATGAGGTTAATTTATTCATTCATAAAACAAAATTAAGTTGTCAATTCAATTTATTATAATACTGTTTCTAATAAAATACATATTTTAATCGCTTTACAGGAAATTAGGCTGGCTGATACTCTTTAAGATGGGGTTTAGATTTAAATTTTTCTACCCGACATGACATATTAGCAAAAGTTACCAAAATATTTTACTAAAAGTTGCATTTCTATTAAAACAGTTAGTTATATAGCCCGACGAGCAAAAATCAGTCTACCTTACTTACAACAATGACTGTAAGTTAATTAGGCATCCAAGTGTTTGTTAAAACAATTAAAATATAGCGAAAAAGAACTAATCATTACGCAGTGTCAATGTCTATGAAGATGACTGTGACAGAATAAACCATTAACTTAATGTTAAGATGCGTTTACAAAATACGGCTCAAGATATTTAGCCGATGCTAAATTTTGATGGTCGTGATTAGTTTCGGACCCAATGAAATGGACGTTTCGTCGAAATGAATCGTCAGCAAAGACAACTGAAAACGCCATTGAAAACGTGACCTTATCTGCAAATTTGACTAGCATTCCACCCTACGACAGACAAACCTAAAAACCCTGACTTAAAAGGAACTAATACGTCAAGCCTCCCGATCATGTACCAATGCATCTAGCTATTTTAATCATAGATCTAATAGATGACGAAATATTCACGAAAAACTGCTTGCTGGGAATTTTTCCGCAGAAAAATATTAATTTTTTTTGAACGAGTAAAGTTTCTAACAGAAAAATATTTAAGGTTGGGAGTGTTAAGTAAAGATGGGTCATGCAAGGCATTCGACAAACTGGGAAATGGTTACGCCAGATCTGAAACAATTGCAGCAGTGCTCCTGCAAAGAGCAAAAAATGCCAAAAGGATATATGCCGAAATAATCCACGCGAAAACGAGCTGTGATGGATACAAAGAACAAGGAATAACTTATCCCTCTGGACCTGCGCAGAAAGATTTGCTAAAAGTTTTTTACAAAGAATGTGATGTAGACCGGTACAGCTTAAGTTTCTTAGAGGCACATGGTACTGGTAAGTTTAAAGGACAATGTTAAAAATAACTGATTTTTGGCTCTCAACGCATAAGACCCAGAGAAAATGGTCGGAAAGTGCTCAAAATGAATAAAAATAAGTCTTCGTGGTATCAAAGGGCTGGGGAAAATTCAATTTCAGCCCTAAACACATAAAAACAACCTCTAAAATTACTTTGAATAATAGCTTATATGGATGTGAAAATTATATTTATTTTATGATAACTGTTAGGTATCGATTCAATAGAGATAACAAAAGTGTAAAAACTACCCCTATTCACACTCTATTCAGGGGTGGAACATTCATAATATTAAAACAAATTATTACTAAAAAAAAATAGGTATCAAGTTGATTAAAAACATACAAAATTATTTTTTAATACTAGTTGAACCAGACCTTCAACTGATCCTGACCTCAGCACCCCCATTTTCAAAAACAACCCCTATAAAGGTTTGATATAATATTCACAGCAAGTGTTATTACAAAAAAGAGCTTTAGTTAGCGACCCTGGAAACCACCAAATTACCCTATTCGGAGGTGAAATTCTATTCACAGTCACGAATACTAAAAAAATGCCACGGCACTTAGTAATGCACCAAATAATTTTCTACTAGTAAAAGGCACAGACATCCACTTTGTCTTGACGGGAGTATCCTTATTACGAATCGCATTTACCGTTTCAAATACTAAAAAATAGGAAACAAGGTGACTAAAATGAATCAAAATCTACTCTAGTTTAGGGACGACAGGCACTTTAGATAATGTAACTTAGGAAAAAAAAAAGATTTTCGTTTTATGAAATATATAGAATTATAATAAAAAACACTTATACTGATTACTTAAAAGTATCCCTATAAAGGAAAACTGCCGTTATTTAGAGATGTTAGAGCAGCATCTAATACAGAATACTTACAGAGCAAATTAAAATAAAATGAGAAGTTTCTATTGGTTCTTATGTCTGCATTTAATAGACGGATATTAAAGATGGCTAATCACTGTAAGGGGTTGAAAATGATATTAGTTATTCTCTATTATATTATTCCATGTAAAGGTACTTCTGGGTAAACTGCAGAACTTCATTTGTTGGAGAGAAGGGTACTGTAAATATGCAAATGAATACTTGCAATGGAGGATCATCTGGCCACTTATTGTGTTTTCAGAATGCACCACGAGGAGGCGATCTTTTTTACATTCCGAGTTTTTTAATCATCCTAGTACCTATTTTTTAATATTAGGTGTTGTGCATGGCCCTGAATACGGCGTGAATAGGGGTAGTTTTTACCCTTTTGTTATCTCTATTGAATCGATACCTAATAGTTATCATAAAATAAATATAATTACTTCCACATCCAGTGGAAGTATAGTAACGACAAAAAAATTTTTAAAAATTTTTATTGTTCAAATAGGCTTAGAATGTCACGAAACGTCGAGATTTTAAGTGTGAACGAAAAAAAAAAATTTCTGTCTGTCGGTCTGTCTGTAACTTTTTTTGTGCGCACGTTTCTTCTGGAACCGTTTGAGATATTGACTTGAAATTTGGTACACATATGTACTTTAACGAGATCTAGAACTAGATTATATTTTCATCTTGTTCCATCGAAGCGTTGGGGGGTAAATTGGGGTAAATTTGGGGAAAATAGGTAAATCAAGCAGGTAAGAGTCCATAAAATTGGTATTTAGTATATACAAGAGAAGCTAAGGTCCCAAAAAAGGTTTTGGCATTAGCCACCCCCATTACCACCCCCACCCCATTATTAAAGGGGATGAAAAAAAATTGTGATTTAGTGTGTGTACAAGAACCAGAAACCTCAAAATATTTTTTTACTTCATCCACCCCCACTACCACCCCCCCCATCACCACCCCCACCCCGCTACCGATGTAGGGTATCGTTTTATGGGTTTTTGGGGTAGAGGATTTCAAATATTATATTATTAAAGTTCCATAAACAATTATTTCCACATACAAATTTTTTTCGTTGTGAGTGACTTGGATAAAAAATTTGGATGTGGAAGTAGTGATTCCTTGGGCAGCGGTTTTTTTATATGCAGTATAAGCTATTATTCAAAACAATTTTAGGAGTTGCTTTTACGTTTTTAGGGGTGAAATAGAATTCTCCCCAGCCTTTTAATACCACGAAGACGTGTTTTTATTAATTTCGAGCCTTTTCAAACCATTCTCTCTGGGTCTTATGCGTTCTTTGATGGGGACCAAAAATCAGCTCTTTTTAACACTGTCCTTTATTAATTTTTAGAAATTTAGAGACATGTATTTTAAACATCTATATCTATATAGTTATCTAAACTCACGGTATGTAACTAAATGCAAATGCGACTTCTCGATATTGTAAAATAATAAAATAAAATAATAAATATTTACCGGGTTATTCAAAAACATGGAGCAGATTTCAAACTTTTATTTCAAACAAACTGTAAGGACATGATCAGATTCCGCACACCACTGGATAGACTAAGGTTCAAAGTTTTATGGTCATTGAGGTTATGTGTATCCAACATGAGCGCCATGTGTTGTGAGGCAAACATCATAAGAAATTGACTAATTTATTTTTGAACAAAAATAAAATAAAAAACATTTTTTTTATTATTTACTATCAATAACGAATCGATCGATTCTACCCCAAACGTAACCTTCCCGCACACACCTCTCCTTTTTGTACCCCCTTAAACTATTAAATAACTAGCATTCAGTTGATTTTTTTGCAGGTCATGGAAACATTTTAGTATAACTGTTGCTGAATAAGGATATTACTTCCACATCCAGTGGAAGTATAGTAACAAAAATTTTTTTGAAAATTTGTGTTGTTCAAATAGGCTTAGAATGTCACGAAATGTCGAGATGTTAAGTTTGAGCGAAAAAAAATGTCTGTCTGTCTGTCGGTCTGTCTGTAACTTTTTTGTGCGCACGTTTACTCTGGAACCGTTTAAGATATGTACTTTAACGAAATCTGGAACTAAATTATATTTTCATCTTGTTCCGTCGAAGGGTTGGGGGGTAAATTTGGGGTAAATAGGTAAATCAAGCAGGTAAGCAGAGTCCATAAAATTGGTATTTAGTATATACAAGAGAAGCTAAAGTCTCAAAAAAATTTTTGGCATTAGCCACCCCCACCCCCATTATTAAAGAGGATGAAAAAAAATATGATTTAGTGTAAGAACAAGAACCAGAAATCTCAAAATATTTTTTTAATTAATCCGCCCCCACTACCACCCCCTATCACCACCCCCACCCCACTACCGATGTGTTTTATGGGTTTTTGGAGTAGAGGATTTCAAATATTATATTATTAAAGTTCCATAAATAATTATTTTCATATAAAAAAATTTTTCGTTGTGAGTGATTTGGATAGAAAATCTGGATGTGGAAGTAGTGATTCATTGGGCAGCGGTTTTTTTATTTTGTACGTGTATTTTCGTTGTTTCGGAAGAGGTGGGAGGGGAGGAGGGGGCGGCGACAGGGGGTAAAAAGGTGAGGTGGGGGAAAGTTTCCTTTGGGGTGGAATCGATTTGATATTGCCAGTAAATAATAAAAAAAGTTTTTCAGTTTTTTCTGTTCAAAAATAAATATAGGCCGAAAACCGACTTTATGAGTCCTCCTCCTTTCTTGCCACACATGATTCAACAACAATTAGATGTCTCATGTCTTAAAGAGTAGCAGCCATCGATGGAACAGGTAAAAATCGCAGAGGTATGGTCTGCTGACCTAGAAAGCCACAGACAATGAATCAGATCTTGTTGTCTACTTCTTCCAAACAATGGTCTTGCATAACTGCAGCGCAAAATTAAAACCTGTGTGACGTTGAATAGAATATCTAGGGGGATTTTAAAACGTTCAACCTTGTGGTGGCCAGTGGTATAATTCTATTTTTTGCAATTTATTTGATATAAAAGTTTAATATCTGCTGCATCTTTTAGAATAATCAGGTATTGCCAGAAAATGTTAATAGTTATTTTAAGTTATCACAGAATTAAAAACATATATAATTCTGAACCTTTTCGGCCATATGCAATGACCAATATTAGATTATAAGAAAGCCAATAATTCGATTATTTGATATCTCTATGTGCTTTAATCTTTTGAGAAAATATTAGTAGATCAATGAAGATTGTTGTGTCAACTGCTTTATATAAGGCGTTTAAAAGAGAATATTATGCACAACGCGATCGCCTGCTCAGTTGAACTTATGCATATTGAATTTTTAGGGCCAGTTGTACCAACTAAGTTCAAACCAAGTTCAGCTTGATTCAAGATCAAAAGCCAAGGTAACGATTGTTACAATAATTGTAACCATGGATTTTGATCTAGGATCAAACTGAACTTGGCATGAACTAAATTGGTACAACTCGTCATTAACCACTCAGTTCACATTGAAAATGATTAAGTTTCATTCGGAACATTCTCCACCATCTTTGATGCTTCACAAGATTTGTTTTATTAGTTACTTTGTTCCTTCTTTGCATTAAAGATGAACTGTGTAACGTTATAACATAAATGGATTATGTAATTTTAGGCACGTTCGTTGGGGATCCCGAGGAATGCACTGCCATAGATGAAGTTTTAACCAAAAATAGGAAGGACCCCTTGCTGATTGGTTCTGTGAAATCCAATATTGGACATTCTGAACCAGGCTCCGGTCTGTGCTCTATTATAAAAGTACGTACATATTTTAAATATCTCTTACGCTCGCATGGGAAGCTTGTTTTTATTGTTTGTTTTTAAAAAAATTGCATTCTTGATCATCCTCCAAAACAACAAAAAAATGTTTAAAATGTGTTTTAACCGCCTTCTATGTCGCCTAAATGACCCTCTTAAGTCTAGATCTAAATTTGTTTGAGTAAAAGAGAAGGGGCCCTACACTCCTATAGTAAATAGTAGAACCCGAACTACTCTTTGGAGGAAAATTTACTTTGAAAAATGTTTTCGCTGTGGCGGGCTCAAATCCACTTCGTTAGGTATGCTCAGAAGAAGAAGAATAAGAAGAAAATAGATTTATTAAATACTGCGTACATGAATATACCCGTATCCTGCCCCGAAGCCAGCCAGTCATTCAAGGCTGGACGGAGCAAGTCCGGTTCTGCTTAACGGAAACAGGTTTGGAGAATTAGTTCATTAGTCTTCCTCTTTAGTCCCTTGAGATAAAGCTTTAACACCAAAAGTTCTGCGACCGAACCACAAGACATCTACTGCTCCGTTTTCGAAGGGGGGAAGACGGTGGTGGCAATATTTTCTGATCTACCCTCCAACCACTACCCCCAAACTGATAAAAACACCCCCATTTTCGATTTTCTGGTGCTAGGCTTGCAAGGGTTTCTCGGATCGGCCTTCTTTTGGTCAATTTGAATAAAATAAGTAAATATTTACTACAGCTAACCTAACTCGCTCCCGGGGATTGTAACTACCTCCACCCCCAATAATGAAATGCCACGAAAACAACGAAAATCACCTGTTTTCGAGGGCGGGGCATACGACGGTGATGATATTTTCTGACCTACCCTTCACTCACTATCCTTAAATCAGAAAAACCACTCCCTTTTTTGATTTTCCGGTGCTAGGCTTGCTTGTCGGATCGTTTTTTTTTTGTCAATTCGAATAAAATAGATAAATATTGACCATAGGTGACCTCCACCCCCAATAACGAAATACCACGAAAATCACTTCGTGTAAAGTCTTTCTGAACCCCATGCTGGTTGGTTGGGTCTCGTCTGATCCAGGTTTACTTATTTTATTCGAATTGATGAGAAACAATCCTATCCGATAAGCCCTCGCAAGTCTAGCACCGGAAAATCGGAAAAGGGGGTCAGTTTTTTGAGGTTTAGGGGTAGTGAAGGATATGCCAGGAAGTATTGTCACCATCGTATTCACCGCCCTCGAAGGTATACCGCTTTCCAGTTGATTTTCGTTGTTTTCGTGGCATTTTGTTATTAGAGGTGGAGGTAGTTTTAACCCCTGGAGGTGGGTTAGGTCACATGTGGTCAATATTTACTTATTTTATTCGAACTGACAAAAAAAACCGATCCGACAAGCCCTCGCAAGCCTAGCACCGGAAAACCAGAAAAGGAGGAGGTTTTTCTGGTTTAGGTGAAGAAGTGAGAAATATCGTCACCATCGCATTCCCCGCCCCCGCTTTCCAGCTGATTTTTGTTGCTTTCGTGACATTTCGGTATTGAGGGTGGGGGTAGTTTCAACCCCCGGGGTGGTTAGGTCATCTGTAGTCAATGTTTACGTCTTTTATTCGAATCGACCAAAAAAAAAAACCGATCCGACAAGCCCTTGCAAGCCTTGCACCGGAAAATCGGAAAAAAGGTGGCTTTCTCGGTTTCGTGGCAGTGGTTGGAGGGTAGGCCAGAAAATATTGTCACCATCGTGTTCCCTGCCCTCGGAAATGGGGGAGAAGATATGTTGCGGTCCGGTCGCAGAACTTTTGGGCTTTTTGCCTTTTTCTGGTTTACCTCAAGGGACTAGTTCGCCGCAGGAGAACTTAAAACTAATAATAAAATTTAAAAATGTTCTACAAAAAGATCTAAAAATAATTTTGTTTTTTTTGCGCTCTCATTACTAAAGCAATTAGGATAAGAAAAGTATTACGGGAAATACAATAGGCATTTTCTATCGCAACATATTTCAATTGTTTTTTTGTAGTGTTATATTTTATTTTATATTTTATCGTGATATTTCCCAATTCTTGCGAAATAATTTCTAACATACGTTTTCCGTACTTCGTTTTGGAAACTTAATTTTTCAAGACTGTCCACAAATAAAAACCTAGAGGTGTTATATCTGGCAATTTGCTCCGTCGCTCTCTTAGGGATTGTCATAACTCACCCGTCAATTAGCGATATTTAACAGAAATAGCATACCTAAATGTATTGGTAATGAAGAACTAGAAGATAACATTTTCAACTTTATCATAATATTTTCTTGGAACTGAGGCAGCTTAGTCATCTCCAGATGATGCAGACATAATTAAGAATTACATAGTCACATATTTCGCTTAATCATAAAATAGTGAATAGTGAATAATCCCATGAAAATATATTTCAGTGTATTATTGGAATGGAAACTGGTTTTATTCCCCCAAATTTACACTATACTACCCCAAGAGATGAAATTAGAGGCCTCCGTGAAGAAAGAATGAGAGTAGTTTCAGAGAAGATACCTTTTGAAGATAATAGAGGATTAGTTGGTAATAAGAAAATTAACTATTATCCTTATCTAGTAGATGCATTGAAATAAAATACCAGCCACGGTAGCGCAGCGGGTAAGAACGCATTGTATGTCAAAGGCAACCTATCCTTCTATCCCCATGACACCTCGCTCAAAATACATTCCCCTAAAAATCACTTAGTGCAGATATGTTTTTAAATCTTGACAGCTGCAGGAGGGTTTTTGTATTTATTTTCCCTGCGAAAGCTTCGTATATGACAAATACCCCAACAACACACAACAGCGAATTTAGATGAAGTCTTATGACATAAAACAATAAACAAATACCATTGAACTACGTAGGAAAATCGTCTTTAAAACACAAATAACAGAGTCTAAAAGTCATCGCCGTAACATCTGGCCGCTACGTTACTCCGCATGGTTCTACCGCGTAATTGTACGTAGTGTGTATTATTATTGTAAAATGACATTATATATGATACCTCAAGAATTACATGTTAACAATTAATTAAAAATAGTAAAGACATTTTAATTGGTATAGTACAAGCAATCGCAATAGTGATCGATGTACCGCCTATCTAAGCGTTGTCGTTGAGACGCATTGGCTGCAGAACGCAGAGTCTACGCCTTCCTACACGCTACGTCAGATGACCGGTATCTTCTTTCTCACTTAATGTAAAAGCTGTTGTAAGTAGAGTAAAGACGAAAGATCTATTTGCCGACCTATTCATTCGTCTCGCCCCGCATGACGTAATATTAAGAATACTTCAACTATAATTGGCATAGGGAACCAATCACGTGCGATGAGTTCGTAGCCCAGCTCCGCTTAATGAGGAGGAAAACTAACTTTTATGTAAATTCGTAGGAATTAACAGTTTTGGATTTGGTGGTGGAAATTGTCACATTTTGCTTCGCTGGAATATGAAAGAGAAGGTGAAATATGGATTGTCCAAGAATGATCTGCCAAAACTTGTATGTGTTAGTGGAAGAACCGAGGAAGCGATTACTAGTATACTTGACGAAATTTGCAAGAATAAACAGGATGCTGAGTACATAAAATTGTTGCATGACATATTCAGGTTAGCATTATAATGTGAATTTCTACTCTCTTTTTTTACAATAACTCATCTTGTTATCTTTAAACAAGGTGTGCCGTATCGTTATTTTCAAATTTAGAAAGCGTAAGACAGATTTAATTCTAAGACTAACAAACACAAAAGTAGTAGGTCGACTTTGTTTGTTTCGGAGTTATAGGCCTATTAAATTTAAAATAAAAATAAGAAAAACTTGTCTTAGTCATCCGTGGGAATAGATAATATAAAAAAAATATGGGACAGCTTGTATAATAACTAACTAACACCTTTAAATAAACAGGACTGTTACCCAATATTGCCTATGATTGGTTTTTAATGACACAATATATATTACAAATGTCAGGAGAGCTGGTTGAAGCCCATTGTATAGCCATTCATTTCTCAACAGTGGCAGACGCGTTTCGCCTTCCCAGGCTCCTCAGTCCCACACGGTAGAGAAAGAACGAAAATACGAACGCTTCAACCAATACAATTTCCTATGGACTGCTAGGCACTAACGGTGCCATCTATGCAAGATGGTAAAGATTGTTCAGAAGTAAATAGGTGTTTTCTTTCTACCGACAATCTTAGCTTACCTAAATTTGAGTTTCTTATCTAAACTAACTTGCAAAAAGAACGATCAAAACCAACCAGAAACTTGACGCATGCGCATTGATAATTATTTAGTTATTTGGATTTAAAACTAACCTAAAATACCTTTTATGTTTTATTTATAATTTGAGTTTCTTAATTATCTGTGACCCAACATCAAAACATGGCTGAGAATAACTACGATTCTGATGATTACATAGAGGAGACTGTAATGGTAAGAATAAATTTGATGTGAATGTCAATCATACCTTTATGTAATAGTTCTGTTTTTACTCAGTGTTTTCTTTGAAGTAATCAGAGGAGCATAAAGCTTAATTTGTAAAAAACGGAAACTGTTGTAGGGAATGCTGTGTGAAGATGAAGAAAGCACGAGCATAAGTTCAAGTAGCAGCAGTTCAGCGGATATTAGTGGTTCTGAATTTGAAAGTTCTGATTCTTCTACTGAACAGAAGGTATATAGGAAAAGGAAATTGATTCAGGCTAAAAAATTTTGTGGAAAATATCGTTGCAAATTATGATGAAGATCAATTCCGTCAATATTTTAGGATGACCCGTAATACTGCAGAATTTCTAATTGGTAAAAATAAAAATATTAGGTCCCTAACAAAAAATTAATAATCATATTTATTATTTAAGGAAAAATCACATCAGCCGAAGTGTTGCTACAATATTCATTTGGCAGAAAACAAATTTCCCCAAAAAAGGCATTTTTAATGTCTTTATGGTATCTATCCAATACAGAGACATTCCGACAGGTATCAGACAGATTTGACGTGAGCAAAAGTGCAGCACATGGAACGATAAAAAAAATCATGAATTATTTATTATCTGTAGCTGCCGAATATATTAAATGGCCCACAGAAGAATATACTCAAGAAATTTCTTCAAGTTTCCATGAGATTTGTGGGATTCCGGGAATAGTTGGCGCTATAGATGGTACACTAATTAAAATAAAGAGGCCAGTACGTGATCAAGAAGTCTATTATAGTAGAAAAGGATACCATGCCATTCAGCTCCAAATTGTATGCGATCACAAAAACAAATTTATAGATGTATTTTGTGGAGAAGCAGGATCTCAACATGACAGTCGATGCTTGCGCAAATCGAGTCTTTTTGATAAGGGAGAGAAAAATCAATTATTTCTCAATGATAATTTTTTAATAGGAGATTCAGCTTATCCATCACGAAGTTGGCTTGTTACACCTTTCCTTGATGATGGAACCCTCACAGAAAACCACCGCATTTTTAATTATCGATTACCTTCTGTAAGAATAAAAAGTGAACATTCAATTGGTTTGCTAAAATGCAGATTTCGCAGACTTTTGCATGGATTTGAAAATATCGATATTGATTTTATTGTATTGTGTGTTGTTGCTGCATGTGTACTTCACAATATTTGCATAAATATTGATGATTTTGAAGTTTCTGTTGAATATACTGAAGACGTTAATGGGGGAGATGACCATGATACGTCTCAAAAGGTACACGAGGGAGCAACAAGAAGACAACAGTTATTTGAGGACATGTTTCCTAATACGGATAAATGAATAATCTTTAATTTTTTCATAAAAAAATACACTTTAGTTACTTTTATGCAGGGTCACATTTTTTTTTTATAAAAATGTCAATTTTTACCCATTATTTTACTTAGGTAGGTAGGTAGCATTAATTAAGATTTGTAATCCAACAAAATTTATTTTATTTAACATGCTAATTATATACAGAGTGACCCATTTAAAAGCGGGGCACTTCTCTAAAATTTTTATTTATTGTGCAATTTGAATCAAATTTTACTCAGGTATAGAACAAATTAGGATCTAATTATGACCAGAAAAACATTTCCCTCCTACAAATGCAAAGCCACCAGTGGTACCAAAGTATGCGGAAAAAATCAAAAAATCATATTAGGCATTTTTTTATTGGAAAATTTTGTTAATGAAACTTGTTCGGAATTGTCCAAAAACCTTAAGTCCAAAATTTAATACAAATAAAAAAATATTAAAATTCTTATTAAAATAATGTCCAAGTCCGAAAATATAATTTTAATGGGATTTTTTGTTTATAAAACTGTACTAAGTATGACAATTCTGTTTGAAATTAAAAACAAGCTGCCAGGTAGTTGTCAAGTAATTTGCAGTTTTTTTTTAAATAATGCTTTTTTAAACTTTTATAATTTCAATTTTTCTATTTTTTTATTTTGATTAAATTTTGGACTTAAGGTTTTTGGACAATTCTGAACAAGTTTCATTAACAAAATTTTGCCATAAAAAACGCCTAATATGATTTCTTGATTTTTTCCGCACATTTTGGTACCGCAGGTGGCTTTGCATTTGTAAAAAGTGAATGTTGTTCTGGTCATAATTAGATCCTAATTTGTTCTATACTTGAGTAAAATTTGATTCAAATCGCACAGTAAATAAAAATTTTAGCTTTTAAATGGGTCACTCTGTATATATATATATTATAAGAATAAATAGATTTATTTATAATAAATGCATTTTCACTTTATATATACAAGTAACATTTTAATATTTTCGACTAGAATAAATAAACAAAATTTTCTGAAAAATAAATAAATAAACATAAATAATACGGTATTCTTTGATATGTAGTGCACTTGTCAGTTTCATTGCACATAAACAATATTTATCGCATATGTGACTTTTTTACAGTGATATATTCTTCAAGAGCCTTAACTTTTCTTTCCTCCACTTCTATTTTCTTCTCCAACAACTTCATTTTTTTACAAAACTGTTCCTCTTTTGCTTCCCTATTTCTTTTCCTTTCCAATCGCAAACTCTCATATTCCACTATTTTCTTTTCGAAGAAATCTTTTTTTAATTTGATATAATCTAAAGTAATATTTTTACGTCTTCTTACTGTATTACTAGATGAACTTGAGTGTTGTTGCTCAACCAAGACCGAATTATTTGAAATGTCTGTACTTGAAGTACTAGCCTCATTGTTTAGAGGGGGATTAGTATCTGTGGAGGCTTCTACAGTATTAGATAAAGAAGTACGTATTACACGTTTCCCTAAATCTATGGTATGTGGACTGGAGTTGCTCGGTTTTTGGCCTAAAATTGCATCGATTTGTTCGAAAAAATTAAACCTTGATGGACAATGGCCAGTTCTTTTTTTTAGATCTTTAGCCTTATTATATGACTGAACTAAGTTACTCCACTTTTTTTTTACATTCTGGAAGGGTAGCAACTATTTTAGAACTCGTTAGATCATTAAGGATATTTTGCCATCCTTTTCTTTTGGTTTTTGGGTTTGAATGTAACAATTCTAAGTAATGGCTTTCAATAGATGCAAATAACGTTACTGTTTCGTTGTAAGACCAGAGATGCCTTTTGTGGTCTTCATATACATCTAGCTCTGTTTCAGGCTCTGACTGTATTTCATAATTTTCCTTAAAATTATCATTTCGATTGTCATCTTCAGTGACACTCTCGTTTAGATCATTGGCAGTACCTTCATTTTCCTGGGATATGCAAATGTCCAGTAAATTTTGGGCAAAAATAAGATCACCTATAAAATTGATGGGATTTAAGTACTTAAATGTACCAAAAATGTATTTCCTATTAAAACTTACGTTCGGCCCTTCTAGCCTCTTCTATAGTCACATCCACTGTGTATTGTTTATTACTCACTGCATCTACCAGCGTTATAAACATTTTTGTTTATAAATTTTACTCTTTAATAAAATACGAGCGTTGATGATGATACTAATCAAAACATAACCTAAATATTTTAGACTTGCGTTTATTTACCACTTGTCATATTTTCAAATCAAGACAAATTTCTAAAGTTTAGGAAGAAATCCGGTAGACTTGGCGTAGGTAAGGGGGGAAGTATTTAACTGAGCTAATCTAAGATAAAATTATCAAATAGAACGCTCTACTAAGTTAGATTTCTTAAGTTTAGCTCAGTTCACTGGTAGAAAGAAAACACCCAATGTTTTACCGTTAATGCCTAGTGGTCACATTCCACAGGAAGGTTATGGAGTATCGATTGAAGCGTATTTTCGTTCTTTCTCTACCGTGTGGCTCTGACGGGCCTGGGAAGGCGAAACTCGTCTGTCACTGTTAAGAAATGAATGGCTATATAATAGGCTTCAACCAGCTCTCCTGACAATTGTAGTTGTATGGTTTGCTGCATTTAAAGGTGTAAAGCCAGACTGAAAAAGTCAGAACAAGTCTAGTGCGCCATCTATGGTACACTAGATTAACTAACAATATATTTTAGGAAGGATATACAAAATCATTTATATAGAGGATATACAATAACTTCTAAGTGCGACGACGATGATACTAGATCACTAAAATTCTTTTCTGGAAGTCGCAAGCCACTATGTTTTTCATTTGGAGAATTAAATAACTGGCATGATATTGGCAGGCATTTATTGGCTCTGCCTATTTTTGCTAACTCCATCCAAAGGTAGGTTATTATAATTTAAACCTTTAAGGAATACTGGGGAGAATAGTTTCCCACGTATCTTAACTCAGTCCGGTCCTTAAGATACTGAGAGGTGGGGTGAAAGTAACAATTAATAAAATTGCAATATAAATTCAGCAGCAGCAAAACCTAAATAAACTGACAGCATTTGTGTTTTTTCGTTGGTTTACTTTGGTCACATGCAAAATGTTGGCGAATCGCGATTTTAAACAAAAAATCAACCTAATTATATGTTTTATTTTGACATTTTCAAATGATTGTAGATAAAATCTTGTGGAGCCGAGCTACACTGATGCATTTTGCGCTCTTAATACACAAATAATTATTTCTGTATACTTCATAGTTATATATTAGGTTTGTTCCAAACACAGCACCGAACCAATTTGGGAATCGCAAGTAAATATAGGACCGCTAGATTCACTTTGCACATGTACTGGACGATTTACAAACTGGTTCGGTGCTGTGTTGGAACAAACCTATTGATTATAAGTTATGAAGAGATTGATCTTCGCTCGGTTCTTTCAGCGCTACTTCACATCGACCTGAAAAGATTTTTTGTGAGTTACCCTACAATTAGTTATTGTCCAGGACTCCCAAGCTTTTCATAAAGCTTGTGATTTTCCTGGGGGCTAATTTCCCTATGTCTTCAACCGTTAGTTCCACCTTTTCTAGGTACTTTAGCCTAGTGCGGACTGGCATCTTGCATTCGCAAAGAATATGTTCTGCAGTTTCTATTGCAGAACCACAGTGTCTGCAAATATCGTTGTCTGCGTTGCCCATGTTCTTAAGATGGTATCTTAAGGGACAATGGCCTATTAAAAGGCCTGTCATCAGCCGTAAGTCGAACTTTTCGAGTTCGAGAAGCCTTTGGCATTCTTTGACGAATAAGTGATGAACTTTTTCGCTTGTCTTTGGCCCGGAGTATTCCTCCAGTAGAACTATTTCTGTTCCTTTTCCCATTTTAGGGCCTCCTCCGTTATGTGTCCCTTAGATAAGCCACAAAACGGTTCGGGCCCAAAGAATGGGGCTTCAGCACTTTTTTTTGCAAGGGCTTCAAATATTCATTTCCTTCTATTCCTTCAAGCCATGACACCCACATCAAGGTAACCTTATTGTTTTTTTGCTAGTTGCTTCAGGGATTGTCTGCACTCCCAGGCAATCTTGGACTCAAAAGTGTACGACCTGAGAACCTGTAGCGCTACCTGGCTGCCTGAGAGTATATAGATCTTTGCCCTTCGAATGCCTTTATTTATGCATTCCTGGGCACATAGTCTATAGTATGGATTTCCGCTTGGGAGATGATTGGGGTCTTGCCTAGGGCTCTGAATAGCCTGCAGTTAGGCCCTACTGCGCCCTCGCCTTTAGCCGTCTTCGATCCATCTGTGTACCAGATAAGTGACCAGTGGCCCCTCCTCCAACTGCAGGACTTCGACTTTGCTTGTCTGGCGGCTCACGGTCATCTACAAGGAAGTACTATAGGAATACTCAGTGAGTATATAGTACTTCTTTATAGGCACAAGTTAGTATGTCAATGTTCTTAATTCCACGCAGATGAAGTCGCGGGCATCAGCTAGTTCAGTAATATACACGTATCCGTAATAGGTTTTTGGATATAGGTACATTCACAAATATGAAAATTTCAAAATGCGATATTTCAGCGAAAAAAAAAACAGATATTTGTGCAAACTCATGGCATTTGAAAGGGCAAGGCCTATACTTTAAGATGATGCGTGTAGTTTTTTGAGTCAGAGAAAAAATAGATGCTACATAACCTCAAATATAGGCCAAAATCGCTGTTTTTTCACTTTTAGGTTAGGATATCTCGGAAACCAGAGTCAATTGAGAGACTTGGACCTCGGATTCGAGTTCAGCGCACCCAACACCTTCGGAAAAGTATATTCTGATGTCGGGGTAAAAACCTTGTCGGCCTGTGAATCTAAACCTTAATGTACAAATTAATAACAACACATTAGAAAGAGTTTAGGAAATAAAATACCTTGGGGTTATATTAGATGAAAACCTTTGTTTTAAAAAGCATGCTAATTACATTATATATAAAATGTCAAAAAAAGTTCACTTTAACAAAATTGATCCTTCAATTAGCTTTTACACAAAAATTATATTATACAAAAGCATAATTCTCCCTCACTTAGAATTTGATTCCACAGAACTATTTAACCTACACCACGGGCAAATGTAACAACTTAAACAAAATATACAAAATAGAGCAATGAAAATAATTCTTAAATGTAATAGATATACACCTATAATGATGCTTGAAGTTTTAAATTTTATAAATGTAAAACAACGAATAATATACAAAACAATGATATTTATATTTAAAATTAAAATGAGAAGCGTCGTATTTGTATGATAATTTATGATATACTAATGACAATCATGAATATTCACCCACAACAATAGTAATTTTACTTCCACATCCAGTGGAAGTATAGTAACGACAAAAAATTTTTTTAAAATTTTTATTGTTCAAATAGGCTTAGAATGTCATGAAACGTCGAGATTTTAAGTTTGAGCGAAAAAAAAATTTCTGTCTGTCTGTCGGTCTGTAACTTTTTTTTTATGCACACGTTTACTCTGGAACCGTTTGAGATATTGACTAGAAATTTGCTACACATATGTGCTTTAACGAGATCTAGAACTAGATTATATTTTCATCTTGTTCCATCGAAGGGTTGGGGGGTAAATTTGGGGTAAATAGGTAAATCAAGCAGGTAAGAGTTCATAAAATTGGTATTTAGTATATACAAAAGAAGCTAAGGTCTCAAAAAAAAAAAAATTTGGCATTAGCCACCCCCATTACCACCCCCACCCCATTATTAAAGGAGATGGAAAAAAAATGTGATTTAGTGTGTGTACAAGAACCAGAAACCTCACAATATTTTTTTACTGTATTTTACTACAATTTTCATTAATGTCTGATGTTCCTTAAGTCGAATGACTACTTTACCATTTTAGTAAACCTAACCGACTTTTACACAGGGCCAGTCGAAAAGTGAGAAATTTTAAATTTGGCTATTGAATAACAAACACCCTATATGAGGTATCGAGCTAAAATTTTGTATAGAGGTATTTGAGATAACTGCAAATCGAATACGCTATCCAATTTGCCGATAAAAATTGCCTAATAGTCGATATCGAAATTTCGACCCATTTAGAGGAGATTAGTAGGCCTTGAAAATATGAAAATTACGCATTTTTCAAAACAATCAAATAAAGCTCATCGACCACTATATCAAAATAAATAAATAAATAAATCGGTCAACGCGTTCCAAAATAATGAGGTGTTGCGGTCTTAAATAACACACGCTGTAGATAGGTAGGTAGATAAGTCCACTATTTAGGCGCTGTCCTCAGAGGGCGTGAATGCATTTGTGGACACATATTTATAGGAGCTTTTATTACTTTTTTGCGAGTAATATCAGAACTCCTAAATGGACGAGAACTATGTCTCTTACACCCAGTATAATGTGTTATGTTAATGTAATCTCATTCTACAGCCATAGCCAGTCTAAAAATGTCTGCACTTTCAACATAGTTAATGTTGAAGGTAGTAGATATGCTAAGCAGTTGTTTTTGACTTTTCATTCAATTTATGTTTAAAAATAATTTTTGTTTAACTACTCCACTATTATATTAACTCAAATTAATATTTTTAGGTTTCAGGAACACATTGGTCAAAACATTGATATTACAAACATATTTCTTAATAATTCACTTGAAACAGATGTTAATCATATCATCCGAAGTGTGGCGGTACAAATTGGTATAGTAGATATATTAAACTTGTTGGAAATAAAAGCGAAATACAGTTTTGGGTATTCATTTGGAGTATTAGCGTTTTCCTATTACGATGAGTTGCTAAACTTAGAAGAA